>OY998157.1:12610063-12998861 GCA_963921925.1 Sphagnum tenellum
TAAACAAACATTGTCTAGGGCATTTGTTGGTTAACAATGCTCAACCTTGTGTTAAAGCCACATGGTTTTGATTACAAGATTTGAATAATTTTATCCTCCATTTAGGATAAATAAAAAAATACGATTGTTACTATTCAATGTCAAATACTATAATGATGGTTGATACTTTCATTTTATTTTAAAGGGGTTGGGTTTTATCTCGGTGTAGAACATGCCAATATAAAAATAATAATAATAATAATTATTATTATTTATCTATTTTTGCGGAGCATACAAAACAAGAAGAACCATGCAAGAGGCAAAAAGACAAGCTTGAAAATGCATGAGTTAGGTTACAGGTTAGGTTAACTAAACCTCCTCAGTTGTGGTTCATCCCACAACCGAGTCATAACTGGGGTTCTGATGGATGGATGGATGGATGGATGTTGGTATACTGGTCGGTGCGGGGTCACATAATCTGGCAGACCGTAGTGACCAACATTAAATGCAAGGCTGTGGCTGCCCTAGTTACCCTTTACCATACTTGCTTCCCAAGTTAGGCCTAAACTAAATTAAATTAAATTCAAAGTGCTTAGGGTTAACTGGCTCGTCACCACCAATCACCTGCCTATGACCGATCACTTTGGCAGATCTTTCTCAATTCTTCTCCATTTTGAGTGATTTAAAATGTTATAGGAGCACCTCCTCAAGGGTGGGCAAATCATCTTTGAAATGCAAAGCCAAGGAAGGGACCAGCCCCAAAAGAGCCGTAAAGAAAATACATTTCCTCATTTTTTTTTTCATTTGACCCCTCTTACTTTCAAATCTCATAACTTTCTTATTTCTTATTCATTTTAAACGATTTAAAGTGCTATAAGAGCATCACCTGAAGTTTTACAAATCATCTTTGAACTCTAATAGCAACAGAGCAACATAGAAAGAATTTTTTGAGTGTTCGAGAATCATTTTCATAGGGTTAAATGGTTTGTTTGTTGAGTTCTTGAACCCCTCTACTTTTGGGTCCGTAACTTTCTTTGATTTTATATCGTTTTTGACAATTTTTAGTGCGCCAGATGCACCAATAAGAGGGGTTTAAGTTTTATTTGGACATCACAAACAACAAAGCCCTCCCCTTGGATCTGGCCTACCTTGAGCACTTAAATGTTTTGTCACCAGCTGATTTACCCTAGTACTTACAATTCTTTTGAATAATATGCTTGAAAATTGGCCAATTTCTCAAAAACTTCAGGCTGAACATGTTGCATAGTTCCAGAATAATGCCGATTGGATTGAAAAAAATTCATTGATTCCGCTGATTCACACATTCAAGCAATGGAAATAAAACATCCAGACATTTGGACAAGCAATCCATGAACAATGAAAAAGCATGAGCAAACTCATGACCAATGCAAATAGACAACTTACTTAAAGCATGAATCCTGAAACCATTAAGGTTTGGGGTGGCAAGTTATGTCATTTTCTGGACCACATTACATGACATAATCTTCTAGTGACGATCATACACACATACAATAGCCTAGTGATCAAAATGTGCAATAATTATTCTTTGAACCGCTTGAATGTGCAACCCCAGACCTTAATGTCATGGAAGTCGGGTGTGAATTGTCTAGTTTGCCCTAGTAGGCTCATCTGATGCCCAAAATGATGCAGGTGGGGCTTTACCTTTCCATAGTACATTATATCACTTGCAAGAAATAAACATGTCGGTAAAACAAAATAGAAAGACGAGGGTGAAAAAATGATGCCAATCCTTAAAAGCTGCTCATTAGACCACCCTTAGCATGCTTAAGTAGGTATACTTGCACCTCAAAACTCCAAGTCCCATGTATATATTCCAATTGTCATCAATTGATTAGCCTAATTCAAGAAAACATAAACCCTAAATCAGGGTTTTTCTTTTTTGGCGAATTTTGGCCACTTGGTGATCCAAAAAAAAAAGATTGGGTGAATGAATCATTCAAAGGATTTTTTTTGTGGAAAATTTTCACCAAAGTCACCAGATTTCAAGGATTTTTATTTTTTTATTTTTTGAAATTGCCATATTAGACAATGGGTTCAACCAAATCTTAAGATTCTTTAAAAAATTCTACTTTCCTCTCTGACCTGTAGCCAAAATTGGCTAATTCCTTTGGCAGATGATTCAAAAGTGTGACTTCACCACAAAACTGAGGGGGGCAGGGGGGCAAAAAAATTTTAAAAATAAAATTGTGCACTATCATATGCCTACTTTCACTGGAAATCAGATCCACTCGGATACTAGAGTGTTGCATTATTTAGTCAATTAATATTTATGCAGCAAAGTGCCTAGTTTGATAGCCAGGTACCTACCACCTACTACTACCTACCTACCATTGTTTTGCTCCACAATCTCTTCTTAAATTGTACTAAAAACCCACCTTCTCTGACACCATATTGCTTCCAAATTTGTCCATTGCATAAATGGATTCTGTCTCTCCCTGTTGAAACATATATGTATGTATGTGTGTGTATATAATAATAATAATAATAATAATATTGAACAAACTTAAAGCATCTCCAGTGGTGCTGAGTATGTGACCCTGGCAAAATATTTTTCACATCCAGGTTTGGTTTAGGGTTAACTACTTTTTTTTTGCAACCCCACCAATAAAACTGAAATTGGGACGGCAAATAATTTACTAATAGCTACCCACCTGAACGAATCATTATGATGGGCCAATCAGAAACACTGATCAGTAGTGAGATCGTATTTATTACACTCGGTTGTGCATGTACACAGCCTTATGGCGTCTTTTACCACTACTGCGAAGGGTTCAATTATACAGAGCCAAAAATCATTTCCCTGTGCCAAAACCAATTTCCTGAGCCAAACCAGCAATTTTTTTGACATTTCTTCATTTAATTGTACTCTGCAGGATGGATTGCATACAGAGCACCGCTGGAGATGCTCTTATCTAGTTCTGTGGGCTTCAACACTTGCTCTCTCTCTCTCTCTCTCTCTCTTTCATGTGTTATTTGTCTATATATTGCTGCTGCATAGTAGTTTGCAGCATTTCTTTTAACGGACCCTGGTCCCTTACCCTTTTAAATGAGGCTAGATTATTTTGCCTTGAGTCAGAGCAAGTCCCGGTTCAATTATGAAGGAGCATGTGGCTTAAAAAGCCCCAAATGGGAACAACACATTTGGCCCAACACTGGTCAGAAGCCTGACCACAGTTATAATAATATTTTACAACAAGCACTTAGAGTCGCAATGCATGCGATTACAATACAAATTAGTTGCAGAAACCAATTGAAAAAACCACCCAATAAAATATGACATCTACACACCCTATTTTTTCAATGATGTCAAACCAATTTTAAAGTTCAAACTGACCCTTGTTGTACCCGTATGCAGGGTGCAACATGGGTATATGGTACGGGTATGAATAATGAATGGTGTGAAAAACACTATCTATCAGCACGAGGCCATGAGGTAAGGCACTACCAGCCTTGTATCTGTACTAGTCTGGAATCGAACCTGAGATGTGTTTGATTGCCTTACACCAGTATCGATACCAGGTTTATATGTACAATATGCCAGGCAAAAATTCGACCTTTGAGGTAATGTCAATACAAGACGGGTATCAAAGTTTTTTTTTGAAGTCTCACCCCAAATGAAAGTATTACATCTCCCATTATCATCGACAATTATAATTTGCAAAACAAATGAGAGTATTTGCATCTTCAAGTGTCATTGAATTTCATGAGTTGCAAATTTTTTTTGATATTTTTTTCACAAAATGTTTAACCCTAAATCCATGGCCATGTGAAGCTCTCTAAAAAAAACTTTGAAAATATTATAAAATGCTTGTCATCTTTAAAGCTAAGGTAGCTCTTGACACCCCCCACTAACAATATAAGTGCACGGACTCTAATGGAGGAGAAGTGTCAAGGAGGTGCATGGGCTTGTCAAAACATTTGTGACCACACATATGAAAAACCATTGCTTACCAACTCTATAAATGTTTGCATTGAATTCAAACAAGGTGTGTTATACACAATGGCCCTACCATTCATTTAATATCAATAATGGATATTGTATGATTGGTCATATCCAAGGGAAAAATAAAGAATAAATTATATATATATTTATATGATCATGTTGTTGTAAAAGAGAAATTGTCATGATTATTGTTTTCACATTGCATCAATTACAAGGAACCCAATCTTCCCAAAAATTTCAAGAATTCTTTTATTAATCCCTAATATTTCACCATGCAAAAATCCAATCTTCAAAAAAAAAATCCTCTAAAAGAAACCAAAATCCTTCAAGATATCATAACTCTAGAACTAATCTGAAGCTTCAACACCAGCCAAAATATCATCTTTCAAAAATCCTCATATAAAAATAGACCTATTATTATTACCTAGTGGCCAAAATCCCTTAAGCTACTATACTCTTATAATGAATCTAAAGGTGCGTTCACACTTGGTGTTATAGTGTTGAGTCCCTTAACATCATGTTAGTCATTTAGGACTCAAACCTAACGTACTATAAAGATTTTTTATGTTAAGCTAACATTCACTTAACATTGAGAAGCTATAGCCTATTTAACATTATTGCATGCCACCTAAGATGCCACCTAGATTTTCACTTAACACCGACTTAACGTCAGGTGTGAATGCACCATAAACATAATTTCCTTGCCTTGTTGGTAGGCAAGGCCAAATGAATAAAAAATGTTTGTATAAACAAAACCCAAGTGCATGAGGATTGTGGTTGGAGAACTTGGGGAAGAGTGGGGCTTTAAAAATGATTCAATTCTCTGACTCTTTTTACATGTGCCAAAAATCTTCATCAAAAGACCCAACAAGCAACCCAACCCATGCTTGGGACATTTTGTTTAAGTGCTCAGCTCACACTGACTCATGCAGGTGTGCCAGTTGCAGTTACTGAATGAAAGTAATGGGGGTGGGGGTGGGAGAGTCCATGGGAATGAATGAATTTTAGGTACTAACAAACAACTCCCACCCAACAACTACTTACTTCAAAGGATTGATTATTTATTTATTTATTTATTTATTTATTTTTGTTGTGATGAGAGTGTGTTGCAGCTGCCTGCCTGCAAGACACTTGTTGGGGAGTATAAAAATAAAATTAAATATTAAAATTAAAAATATTTTCTTTGGTGCAAAGGACAAGTCCATTGCAAAGAGAAAAAGGATAGAATTGTGAATTTTATTTTTTAATAAATGAATTTCATTGTTTAGGTCACTTGGGTTGGGGTAGGGTCTAGGGTACACAGTTCCTATATGCATTGTGCATTGTTGAGGTCACTTGGGTTTGGGTAGGGTTTTAGGGTACATAGTTCCTATATGCATTGTGCGAGCAACGTTTCACCATTTCGAGCTCTTAGTGAGCCTATGGCCAAGCCAAGCAAGGTTGCTAACTAGGAGCTGGAATCAGTTAAGCCCTGCCTACTCCCCAGTGTTAGCAGCTCTTAGAGAATTGTTGCAGAATTGGCGAGGCTTTTGTGATTAGGTCTATGGAATTGGCACCCGTGGTGAACTGCAAATTAGTTTATTGAAAGGGTGAATAAGACTTAACAAGTGTTAGCATTATGTTTTGTAACATGTATTGAGGTTGAACTCACTAGTTTATAGTGGAAAATGTATAACAATTGATCACGTTATGTATCAATGAAAATGGCATGGCAAAGATGCAAGTCTTGGAATTAGGGCTGGGGATGGGGGAGGTTTTGCTTTTATTTGTTCCTCTTTTCTTTTTATGAGTTTGGCAAAGTTGGGATTGTTGAAAGCCAATTTAGAACACAAGTACCTATTGGCCAAATTTGGGCAAATATATGATATTTCATATATCAATTTGGTAACCACATGGTTTTTTTTTTTTTTTTGTTTGTTTTTTGTGAAATTCATCAATTAGGCCCACTAGTGATGATCCCCAACATTAATTAGCATTAAATGGAGACTACCCTAGGTGGTTAGGTGGTTTGTAGCACTTTTATGATGTGTTGTTACAAGTGGCAACCTAAGAAGAGTTGAGGTCTAGATGTGGCTAATTTTTTTTTAATTACAAAAACCATGGAAAATCACTTAGAATCTCAGTTTCTAGTGTTTCTTCTTTCTTTTGAAAAGCAATTCACCAAGTTGCAAAATTTTGCCACCAAAAAAAACATTGATGGTAAGCAATATATTTTTCTCAATTTTGAAATCCAGTGAAAATGGCAATCATCCAAACAAAAAAGTTTAGCAATTTTTTGGTTATAGACTAAATATGAAAATTAAAAAACCTAAGGATCTTTTTTGTATTCTTAGTTGCATCTTATAATTTATTATAGAAATCTAACAATTTAATAATCTTCATGGAAAATATCTTCTATAGTGTATAATTTAAAAAAATTCAAGTTGAGAATTGATAATTTGATAGTAAAATAAAATAAATGGTGATAACATTATAAAAAATCCAAGAAATTTTAATATTGAAATTCCAATGAAGAGAAATTTCAAGGAACCAATATATGGAAATTTTCATTATCTTTTGTATGGTCATCCTTAGATAATAGATTTTACATACTCATGGTTGTCCTTGGACAATTTTAAAAACAATTTATACTTACCTCATTTCCAAACCTAATTACTTCATTTTTTCGTAATAATTGTCTATTTTTCTATTAATTTCCTAATAAATTTCATTCCTTTTCCCTACCCAAAAACATTGATATGAAAAGGTAAATTAATATGTGCCTTTTCATGTCCAAAATATTTAAATTAATCTATATTAAATTTGACATTGGCATTGACATAAATAATGATGAACTATTGGAAACCATATGGAACATAAGAGAAATAAAAAGTTATTCATCATTGGTAGTGCTTAGTAACATAAAGTGATACCAATTTGTAGTCATTTTAAAATATCAATATAATATGTGTAATCAATATTATAATATCTAGATAATGGTACAAATACGAGTAGTGAGGAAACCAAAACTAGCAAATATGGAATATGAATATTGTTATCATGTAAAAAGCACATTACACCTTACATTTTATGCAATTCAAATTTCAAAAAACCAATTATAACTAAAGAAATAATCAATACTAAATGAAGTATAAAACCAACCTCTTTTAATTCATCTTCTAACATTTAAAAAATACCCAACACATAAAATCCTAATTGTACTATCACATGTAACTCATATTAATTTCATTTTCTTTCACGTTGTCAGGTAGTTGGTAATGAATATATTAAGAAGTGATCTACCAAATCCCATAATTGGTTGGTTTAATAAATGATATTATGGACATTGAACTTTCATTTAATTTTCATATACCTTACATAATTCAAATGATAACCCCAAAAGCTTCATAGTTGCACCAAATTGGTCTTATTTAAAAATTTTAACACCATTGTATTTATACCATGTTATATACCAATTTTTTAATTATATATTTCCCCCACACCACTAATGTCAATCAACTATGTATGTTATAAAATATATAAATGTGTTAAATGGCTAGGAGGAATGGTGGGTGTTTGAGGAATGGAAATATATTTGTATTGTTTATGTTGTTGTGCAAATGCAATTCCATTTGTGGCAAAATATAAATGAATTGCTTTGGGTTGGGTCCAAATGTCATATCAACTACATACGTTATTATGAAAACCTTATAAGATGAATTGGTTGTATATGTTACATGACATTTGCATAAATGTATAATAAATGTTTGACATTAATTGTGTTAACTAATAATTACATGGTGTCATTTGGTAATTATGTCATTAAATGTGTTTTTGGATCATATACTTTGAAAATAGTGTGCAATGCACACTAGGAGCAAAAACATGTATTTTGATCAATAAATCCAATGATTGTTATTTATTACATTTTTAAAGACAATTGTTTTGGTTTTATAGGTATAATACCTATGATTGTGTATGCGTATTATTAATAACCTAATGATTGGATCAAATGTTGGTCATTCAACCATCCATTTGGATTAAAAATGATGTTTTCATCATTTTTAATTAATTGGAACTCTTTGTGCTAGTAGTTAGTAACATTATATTATATTATAATTAAATGAATAGGTTTTTTTCTTATAGGATTTGAGTTTGGGCAATGTTTGTGTTTAATTATTATATTTTATTTGGTTATATATATTTTGAAATATGTGTCATCACTTTCAACAATCCATTTTAAAAGTTAGTTTTGCATAAGTTTTGGATAATAATATCTTATAGGATCATGAATCCATCTAGGAATGTAGACGTTGATCTTTGCAATAATCTCAATTTTAATTTCTTATGTACATGTACATGTGATCAAACCTCGGATCAAATAAAACATTTAATTTGTGGTTAAAATTGAAAAAAATTAATGATTATTATGCGTGCTTCTTATTCACCAATAATGGAAAACATGCACAAAACTATAATGGCTTGTACTATGTGACACAAAAACTTATTCACATGTTGAAGACATCCAAAACCAAGCTCAAGAAAAAGATCAAACATCCCACAAGCCATTGTACACAAGTTCATTACATGAAAGCCACATATATGTGGAAAACACATCAATCCCACTTTTCCAACCTTCAAACAAAAATGGGGAAACATTAACATCCTTGGTGTTTGTTTCATGTCCTCAAAACATAGTTCATGCATTCTAGTATAAGGTATTAATTTAGAAACACACATCCCACTTGTGAACTTGTTTTATCATGTTGATGAAACAATCAATATGAATGAAATAGGTTTGCAAATTGTACAACCAACAGGTAATTGTGTATAAAACCATTAAAAAAAACCAACAATTAATGAATCATTTGTTGTAAAATCACCATTATAAATCTAACATCAATAGATTATAGCAAAAAAAAATTGTTTCATTACAAACAATGCGAAAATCTAGAAGAATATGTGACTTTGAAGTAAAAGGGATTTGTGATTTTACAAGGTAATCGGGGTTTGTGTTTTTGGTAAGAATGTGAGAAAGTGCCATACATTTGACACATCACAAAAAAAGAATCCAAAAAAAAGAAAAAAAGTTAATTGATCATCTAAAATGCAAAATTTCATGTTCAAATGTGAACATACTTTGGTGATCAATACTTTGCATATTGTAACTACATAAGTCTCAACTTTTGAAAACAAAAATATAATCTGATCATGATATTTGAAATATTCATTCTTTTATTGTAAAATTGTTATTGTAGCATAATAACATTTCAATGTACAAAACATCAAATCATCATCATTGAATTAAAAAAAACACCCTCAAATTTACAAATGTTAGTTCCCACCATATCTAAAAAATTAATTTTGTTGTTATGCTTGTTTTTGCAAACCTTCATGCATTTGATTATTTTTGGGGCAATATCATTTTTGGTTGGAAATTGTGGAATACATTTATCAAGTTGTATACCTTGATTATCCCACCCATACTTCCACCCACAATATCATTGAAATCAAACTTAATAAGTTACCACCCATGACACCATTGAGACACCATTAAAAAATTGTCAAGCACAAATTATTTGACAAACTATTCCAATAACCACTTGCAAACCACCTTTCTATGGTAGCCAATTCCACCATTAAAACTCCACTTGTAAATAACAACCATTGACCCTCTTACTCCCCCATTTTTTTTACTAAAAATTTATTATAAAAAGAAATCCCCACTTACTTATAAATAAATAATGACCATCCAAACAATGATCTAGTGGTTACCCTTTATCAAACATGACCTGAACTATATGGACTTGATAAAACAAAAACCTTAACAAGGAACAATAATTAAAATATTTTTTAAGAAAATAAATCATGATGTAAGCAAACCATAAATGGAATAGGATTACAACTTATGTTGGTAAGATTGGAAGGTGGTACCATTGGGACTTCTAGACGTATATTATCACATGGAACCTTCTAAAGATCCATCAACCTTCTAAAAAATTATATCAATTACATCTTCTAATGATTTCTATCAACTGTCCTTTTAAAAAGTTTTTGTCAATTATATCTTTTAAATATTTTGTCAAGTATCTTTCTAAAGGCTTATACCAACTACATTTTCTAGAAGTTTCAATCAACTATTCATTAAAGAGTTTCCACCAACTAAGTTTTTAAAAAAAACTTACGAGCATGTTACTTTGCTTTTTCTAAAAACTTCTTTTGGTGTTTAATGTTTGTGACACCTTCATTATGTTTTTTGGATACCAAAGGCCTAAATAAAATCTAAAATAAAATAAAATGATTGAAGCATGTTTTAAAATTTGCAAATTTCTAGCTATTTAAAAAAATGTCACCATAAACATGAGTTTAGGATAATGCATTCAAAAGAAGGTCAAATATACATGGAAAAACATATGCACTCACCAAAAAAAAACATTCCATGTCATTATCTATTCAATTTGAAATAAATATCCACAAATCATCTTGTAAATTCAAAGTTCAAACCATACAAAAGTCTTTCACATAAACATGGCAAGGTGATGTTTTCAAAAAACAATCAATGGGGTTACAAAAATGTCCACAAAAAAATATATATATATATATTAAGGAAAACAAAACTTTTGCATGACAAAGAAAACCAACAATAAGGAACTTTGGCAAAAGGATGTTCCAAATATTTTTTATTCATAATAAGAATAACAAAAGATATGATACTTGTAGATATAAAATATTGTTAAAAAAAGGCTCTCTACATTTTGTGGATTCTATAGTAGAGTATCCCATAATGTAGTCTTTTGGTCACCTCTTATTCCCTTTCAATTTACCAAAATAATAGTTACAATAGTGTTATTTCTTTTTGGACATTTCATTTTCAATAAACACTCAAGTTACTCAATTTAGAGTTTGAAGGAATTTTCAATTTTTCATTTGTGATTGTTTCATTAAACTTGGCAAGCGATGGGGACAATAGTTTTTTTGCAAAAATAATGTAAAAAATAAAAAAGCATCTTGGCATTTGACATTTACAAAGACTAATGTGGAAATAAAGAACAAAAATTTGATAGAGATAAAACACAAAGTCAACAAAACATTTTTTTAAAATTTATTTAAAAAATCTGTTTCATTCGCTTCAACCAAAATAGTTTAAAACAAAATTAAAGAATTAAAATTGTTTATTGACAAAGTAATGAAGAACTATTGGGAACCATACATGGGAACATAAGGGAAAGTCAAAAGAAGGGTGGAAGGGAATTTGGATGTACTTGACAAAATGGATGAAATAATATTACAAATAAATGTAATACATGTGTGATATCACATTTCTCTTTCAATAAAACATCATGAACTCTACAATGTACTTATCAATGACATTCTAGGCAAAAACATCGTGATTGTTTTAAAAAGTCATCTCAATTAGTTTCATTATCAATTCTCCCAAGCCATTCCAAATATAGTTATAAAGGACATTATGAACTAGAGAATGTACTTGCCATTGACATTATGGATGGAAACATGGTCAAGTAAAATAGATATTAACTTGTATTTTATATCATCACGTGTAAATAATAAAGTAACATCAAAATGTATCAAAGTAATTAAAAAATTGTTGTATTTTTATATATTAAACTTAAGAAAGTATTTTCAGAAAATTAATAAATTATTAATTTTTTAAAAAATGTGTTAGGTGCGATCATAGTCAAACAAGCCAAAACCCATGTCAAATGACTAAAAAATTGTCAAAATTGTCAAACATATTAATGTTATGCCACTTTAATGTCATGTTGATAAAAAAAATTCGTGTTAAATGATTTATGAGTGTTCAAGAATTCCAAACAAAAAGTTTAATTAAAATTTTACATTTTGGTTTTAATAAAAGACTTTTGAACTTGAACACCCACAATTTGTTTTAGTGGACACTAGGCTAAGGACTCATTTAAATAAATTTTTTTGATGGGAATTTATTTGAAATGTTGATAACCTACCATCCACGTATGAAAAGCATTCATAATTTAAACATTGTGGTACTTGAAATTTTTAGAAACTCAAAATATCATTTCAAAATTTTGAAAATTAAAAAATGACTTGCTAGATGTTAATGGGTCATAATGTGTATGACATATGAACAAAGTTTTGGCTTATGGTACCAAAAAAAAAGTTTAAAGTAATTATCATATGTTAGCATGATTTAAAATTATGATCATTTTTCAAGATGACATATTGAATCTAACACAATTTGTGCACTTTTAATTGTTTTTATTCACTGAAAAAACACAAGTAATAATATTTATTGTGGGATTTTAAAATATTTTTAAGAACATGATGACAAAAAATCCTTCAAAATTTCCTTTCTATGAAAAAATCAAAATGTTCAAAAATGGCCCATTTGTGGTTGAGTCCTTCATCATTGATGGCTTGTTTGACTATGATTGCACCCTATCCCTTGTAATGGACGGTAAATTTGTGTTTGAAAAAATTTCAACACAAAATATTCAATGCCAATTCAAATATTAAATTTACTAATATGCCATGATATAAAAATATTATATTTTATATTTGTTTGAACATTTTTAACACTTGGAGGGGCATTCCCTTTTCTATTACAAAATTACATGGGTAAAAATATAAGGTCCCATATACTCATTTTGGGTTTTAAAAAATCTTAATAATTAATTTATTATGAGATTATGTTTATTATCAAAATTCAAATATAATTAATATAAATTATGCATTTATTATAGGTATTAATTGTTAGTAGGTTCAATTATTAGGATGGAGAGAGTATAATTTATGATGAACGTTCATAATAAAAATAATAACATTAATGAGGATGTGGTATTTATTTGGTCAAGATGAAGAATTAATGAAAGCCCAAATATAACAATTTGGTGACTTGTTTATTTATAATGCACAACTTGTTAGCTTTGATTTTATACACCCAAAATCATCATTTATTCATTCCCATGGAAACAAATCAAAATGTTTATCATCTATAATGACAATTTTTGTGAATACTAAACATGATCATCCTCATAAAAAATGTGCTATAATATTGAAATGTTTGTCAATGTGTTTTAAAAACTAAATTTGATCATTTCACCCATGGAGTTTACTTAATCACATGTAATCTATTTGTTTTTTCATTTCTTCTTACACCTTCAGCAAATTCTTTTAAGTCAAACAAATATATGGTGCCAAAATTTAATGCAAAATGAAATTTATGTAATATTGTATAGTGGTTTAAATATGTGGACATTATAAATTTTGATAATAACAGTGTGAGAAAGATTAAAGCTCCTTCACATAATACCTTACAAATAATACCCTTTTTTATGTAAATAATGAGAAAAATTAACATAAAGTGACCCCTACAAGACTTACCATGTATTTTATGAAAAAATTGCACTACAATTTAATAGACTTCATTCTTACTTGCTTTCCATACAAGAAGGTAAGAAAAATTTATTGAAATAAGTTCAAATTTAAATATCAATACACATTAACAAATTATTATTATTTTTTCCATCATTCAATGTATAATAAATTTAAGATGAATATTTTAATTACTTTCTATGTACATTTAAAATAGATAGCCAAGGCAAAAAAAGTTGTCCAATTTTTTCATGTTTTCACCCATCTACATTAAATAATTATTGACAATGTTTAAAAACAATCCAAACAATCAACCTTTTGCACTTTTTGCA
This sequence comes from Sphagnum tenellum, assembly GCA_963921925.1. Taxonomy (NCBI): domain Eukaryota; kingdom Viridiplantae; phylum Streptophyta; class Sphagnopsida; order Sphagnales; family Sphagnaceae; genus Sphagnum; species Sphagnum tenellum. The sequence continues at coordinate 12,623,708 of OY998157.1, forward strand.
CTTGTCATGGTTAATGCCTTACAAACTCATTTATGCCAAGGTTCATAAAGTTAGTTAATTTTTTATTTGTAAATTTCAAATTAAAATGAAAGATTTTGAATCCATTTCTTTCAAAAGTTAAATAATTTAATAGTGATCGTTAAATTAAGTTACTAGTTTGATTTGCATTATAAGTTTGAATGAAAATCACAAGTGATGCATAATTGCCATGGATATTAATGGTGTAATATTTTGTTATTGTGAAGGACTCCAAATCTTGTAACAAATTTATGCATGTTTATTCTATTATGTTTATGAAATTTATGTTTGGTAATGGAAAATTGCATGGGATTTTATTGGCCAAATTGATAATAATGAGTTGAATATTGCACGAGATTTTGATTGAAGAAGGAATTAAAATTAGGTCAAGGGTTTTTCTTGAAAAGTCAAATGGAAGCATCAATTTGGAAAATTAATAACTCCTAGCCTTTTATAACATTATTGAATGGCATATGATATATGTTATTTGTTTACATAATTTTGAATGAATCACATAGGTAACAAAACCACAATAAATACCACAACATTTTTTTAGGTTTGGCAATAACTAAATTATTTTGAAAAAAATTTAAAAAAAAAGAAATTACATGTTTAAAATGCTAAAAGTTAAGGAAATACTATACAAATGGGGAAAATTTTGGAAGTAAAGTAATGTTTTGTTGTGCTCAAGTTTTCTATTGTACCACCTAATTTTTTTTTCATAGTGATTATGGTTTGGGGTTTGTAAATGTGATGTTTTGCATGAGGTAGATGTGATTAAAGTTGAAGAGGATCTACACAAGGTAATCATAGAAGATATGAAAGGAAGAGAGTTCTAAAAGTTAAAACATAAAGCATGAATTGAAAATGTGATATTCTCAAGTGGAGACAACTAAATCCATTGTCAAGGCAAAGGTGAAAAGAGCCAAAGGTGTTAGTGTTATAGTTAGTGTTGAAGGTGTTAAGATATTTTGATCGTTTCATCATTGGATTATAAACATTCAAATTCCATCTTCTCCGATGCATATCACATGTTTGTCCCATGTATTTCCAAAGGTTTAGTTGAAAGGTGAAAATTTGACCCAAGGCACATAAAAAGAAGGTTTTCATTGAACTCACATGACAACAATTAAGCAAGTTTTATTAACTATTATATTTACCAATTCATTTTTCATATTTTGGTTTTATTTTTTGAATTCCAAATAAAAATAAAAACGGTGGATTCAAAATTTATTGAAATGAAAAAATATTGTAATTTTATAATGAAAATTTTTTAATTAAAAAAGATTAATACATGTATACAATGTAACAAAGTATCCATATATAACTTAGTCTTTACACAACCAACAAACATTATGAACTTATAACATTGCCAATATGCTATCCAACAAATGTTTCAATTATAATACAATTTTATTTATATTAGTTATAGTTCATTTTACACAAATAACTTTAAGACTTCAAAGTAAGGAATGGGTTTTTGTGACATTGATGGACAAGATGACATGCACATTGACGAAAGATAATTGGTTCATTTGAATTTCATGGAAAAATTGAATGGGGCCTTGTAATTTACTATATTTGATTGATGGATATAACTATTAGCTTTGACATGTCCTTGTTATTTATAAATGAAAGTTAAAATTGTAGTGAGATTTCCTTCTTTAAGAATCATCATCAATTTGGAAGGCTTGTTCCAAACTTATCATTTTGAAATGAAGAAACTTATTCGTTTTTTTATAAAAAAATGATAAAAATGATGAAATGTTAGTCTATGGTACAATCAATTCACCCACCAAACAATAATGCAAAAACAAAAAGCCTTGGAAAACAACTATTGACAACTATTTCAAGTCTTAGAATTTGTCACATCATGTTTTGTAAGTTCCGTTATCCAAATTCATCATTGATATTCATGTTTGGAAAATCAAAACATGATGAATGTGAGATGCATGTTGAATATTCAAAATGGAACAACATGGTGAAACAACACATTATAACATTTTTTATGATTGTCATAATGCAAAATTCATGTTATTTTTCAAGCATGAGATTCACGTGTGGTAATGCACAAATATAAATTTATTACCAAAAAAAAAAAATTCTTCCCAATAACAAACCACATAAATATGTGTGATGAATATTTACAATTTCTTTTCATTCAACACCATGCCCTAAAGTATTAAAAATCTGAAACATTTCACCTATTACACATAGCTTGTAATTGATTTTGGAAGCCCATTCATAAACTAAAGGTGCACCAACCATTTAATTAATCAAGCTTCTAGTTCCTTAGGAAAGCCTTTGTTGTATGTCAAATGCATGAGGTTTAATGGTTCACTGTGAAGTTGGTCCCATTATTTCTCCTTTACAAAATCATGTGGATACAAAAATATAACATAATTTAGTTCATTAATTTTGAAAGAACGCTTAATGAAATGAAATACATATTTGATTTTATTTTTTTTGACAAATATCCTTTTCTTTTGAACTTGACCTTGTTGTTTTGTATTTCAAAATATGTTAAAAAATATGACATGGTTTATTAATCAATGTAGAATAAAACGAAAATAAAGAAATAAATAAAGATTCCAAAACCTTAAAATATGAAATGGGTGGGGAAAAAAGAGATTGAAATGACCATCTTGTTTATGTTATTAGCTTATGACATTGCATCTTTACCCTTCATCAATTATTTACCAACATCAAGCCTTGATCACACTATCTTTGGCAATTGAAGTTTGTGAAATTGGATTTGCATACGCTTTGTGTGAGTTTGGTATTACATAGTTCAAGCATTATTTGCACTATGTGGGTTTAAAGTAGTTGTGAGGGCTAATTTGTACTTTAGTGCTAATAAGTCCTTCACTAACTATAGAGTTCTTTTATCATTCCTTTTGCTCTACATTTTTCAACCTTTGCATGAAAGTAAAAGAAAAAATCATTGAATTCATCCACAAACAAAAATAATTGAACAAAAAAAAGTGTAAAGAGGATGACTAAAAAGCAATAAATAAATAAATAAATAAATTGCTATGAAGATCTTAAGGATGTTAAAGCATAATATTTACACTTGAAAATGTTATAAAACATCGCGATTTGCAATTTTGTATACCTAATCTTGGATTAAATTTGTAGTATTGAATTTGATTAATTATGGAGGTGGCCAGAAAACCATACACTTTGAGAGGATAAAATCTGAAGGCTCTTCATGGATGTAATGGGAGAGTTATCTGTAAGTTGGCGGTGTCTTTGGCCCCTAGTTTGAGCCTCTAATCCCCTGTTTCATCCACGATTTTAGTGTAGTTGTAATAATGCAAGCCAAATTGGGTACCACCAGTTCATGAAACTGGGTACCAGTTTCAGAACATGTTGCAAGTAAGAACATTGGCCTTGTCATGTTATTGCGACAAAGGCTGTGGATTTAATTAATGCGAAGAAAGATTCTGATCACCAGTTTCAGGCGCAAATAAGACAAAATTCCAAAATTTGGGGTTTAAAAAAAAAAACTCCTATGAGGACAAAAGTTAGGTGAGATAAACTTTAGTTTGGTCCCCTGTTTTTTTCTCCTGTCTACAACTCTGTTCATCCTGACTTCTGATTTTGTAAATTAAAATGGGTTAACAAGGGACCTATTATTTCTGCCTACAGAGTTTCTAATATTCAAAAAATAAATAGATAAATAAATAAATAAATAAAATATTGGGATGAACATGGAGCTCAATCTAGTGGACTGTGGAGCTCATTTAATTAATTATTTTAATTTAGGACTTCTCTTTTGGCTTATTTTTTAAATAAATAAATTTAATAATATTATACCTATGCTTGTTTGTTTTTTTTTTGTTGTTGTTGTATTATTATTATTATTATTATTATTATATTGTGGAGTTAATTTGGAAATTCGCAAAAGTTGCCGCGCGGTTGACTGCGCGGCCTTCTTAGCGGGAGAGACGACGAGCGGGGAGCCGAAGAAGGAAGCGAGCGAGCGAGCGTGAGGGAAGAGAAGCGCGCGCGCGCGAGAGAGAGAAAGAGAAAGCGAAAGAAGTCCGTCCTCCCCGCACGCGCGAGAAGCAATCAATCCTGCAGGTACTTATTGTAATTAGTTTTGGACTTTTTTGTGATGATCTTCTTCTTCCCGTTAATGTCTTTTTCGCATTTGAAAAGTTTCCTTATTTTTTCTCTGCTTTTTCCCCTTTTTTTTAGCACCCAGGGCGGCGGAGGGAGCGGAATCGCGGACGCTGGTTTGAAGTCTGATGCGTTTGGGTGTGGTGTTTTCTTCACTTTCTCTTTGTCTCTCATACTCAATATAGTTTCAGTACTAGTTTGTCTCAAGCTTTTCTTCGTTGTGTTGTTTATTCGAAAGAGCTTTCTAAATCCCTATTATTCTCATCTTCCTTGCATTTGCTTTTCCCTGCCGCCTGCTTGTTCCATTTGTTTCCCCTGTGATTTTCTTTGTCTTTTTTCCCCCCCTCTTTGGTTTCCTCCTCTCACTCAATCAATCTTTCACTTCGGTTTATCCACTTACTCCTGCTCCTGTTTCCTCTCTATGTATTGAGTGTCGAACTTTTGTTTTTGGCCAGGGTTACAACAACAACAACAACAACAACAACAACAGCATCAACAGACTTTTGTTCGTATACTGCGACGGTTGTTGTTGTACTACTTTTCTTGTCAAGTTGGGCAGGGTTTACATCAAACAAACGGCGGTGAAGGAGGTTTCCGGGATTTGCAATATCCATCAATGATGCTCTGTATGTATGGACGTATGTATCCCGATCACTGGCTGCCTGGCTGCGTCTCCCTGTTTGTTTCCGCAGTCTCCGCTTCCACGCTCCGTGATTTGTGGCCGTTTCTTCCCTGTGTTTTGACCTGTCTCTTCTCTGATCGCTGTTTTTGATCAGGCGGTTTACGCGATCCTCCATGCTTTGTGTGAGCAAGCTTTTTCCTGACGATACGGTGATGGTGCGGGAACCGTGAAGAAAAAGGAGAGGAACAGAACAACTTCAAGTCGTCTTACAATCGACTTCTGACATCCTATTGCTTGCTTTGCTTCTTGGTTCGCTCTTCTGTCTTGTGCCCCGCCCTGGTGATCTATTGCTTCGTCAAGAAGTGCTAATTCAGTGCAATCTGCGAGAACTGTGAGAAGCTCTCCTTTTTTTCTTCTCTCGATAAAGCTTCTTCTCACGACGCTTGGTGTTCGGTGTTGCAACAGCCATTACACTTTCTCTCGGCGGGTATGCTAATCAGCTCTCTCTCTCTCTCTCCTTCACTTTCCTCTCCTGGTCTTCGTGCTCGGTCGCGCTTATTTTCGCTACTTCTTCCAGGTTGTCTATAGTGAACTGTATCTTCTCATACCTGTGTGGGAAGCGCCCATGTTTCGCACGATCCATTGACCAGTCCTTTCGGTCGTTTCCACTGGCTGGCTGGTTGGCTGTATTCTTAAGGTGGATCTACTTTGCCCTGGTCTGTGTTTGGTGTGGCGGTTTACACGCATTCTTTTTTTTTGGGTCTTGCAGGAGATCGTCGGTGGAGATGGAAAAAGCCAGTGCAATGCCAGCGGGTGTAGGAAAGTGGAAGGACCTACAACGATCGGGTGTAGAACCAGAACTCTCATGCTGCCCCACGTGTTGTAGATGATCTAGTTTTTGGCTTTCGTTCAAAGAAGTAAAGAAACCCTCGAGCATGGTGGAGAATGCAGTGCCCTGTAAGGTGAGATGACCCATGCCCTACCTGTGAAAGATACCAGAAGAGGAATTCGTTGTGTGAAAATTGTACTAGTTTTGTGAGCTTCTCTCTCGACCCTCTTTGAAATTTTGAGTTGTTCTAGGAGCCTTACCCAACTGCACAACAACCCATCACAGCATTTTGTCCCAATCTCAGGTTACTAGTGTCAATTGGCTTCAATGAGAAAAGCATCAAAGCTTACAGAAAGTTTCCTTGCGGTTTTCACACCAATTTAGCAGTACAGAGCATTCATCTCAGTGTGCAAAACATTTGAACTGTACCATGTATAGTAAGGGAAACAATTACTGAAGAAAGTCAAATCATTTGGTTATATGTGTTGCTGGTTTCTCAGCTGTGTAGAATGAAAATCCACCTGGGAAATTTTTGCATTCAGGGTTTCATTCCACACAGCTGAGATACCAGAAAAATGTCTATACAAGAGTTCGGGTGTTTATTGATCCAAACGCAGAATGTTAATTCACAAGCAAGATGAGCACAAGTTTTCTAACATGGAGAGGTTTTGGTATGGTGTAACAGCACTTTGACTTGTGTGCTTGTTTTTGGGGCAGGTTCTGTCTAATGGGCAAGATCCTTTTGTTGAATTTCTTACCATGCACAATGGGATTAAGGAGTCAGAGAGGATGAGAGATGTATCACCTGTCCAATGCACCTGATTGCCTTTAAATGAGGCCTGGTGAATGCTCGATATGTTTGCAGTAAAGTCAAGAGAGATATCTATCTTGGAGTCCAAAATGTCTGCTACTAAATGCCCTGTCCGGAGCACTCTGGAAGAAATGTTGGACTCGATCAAAATGGTGAATGATGAAGATAGTGATGTCGGTTGCGACAACAAACAGAAAGACCTGCCACCTGCATTACCACAAAGGCCAATTTCGAGAGCTCGTTTGCCATCAACTGTGCGAGCCAGGAAAGCTCTTAGTGCAACTCTGGAGAATATTGTTGTACGTGGCAATGAAACAGGTGAAGTGACCAGTAGGACTGCTGATATCACTAAGGAAAGGTCGGTTGTGCATGCACCCTCTTTGTACAAGGATGAAACAACTGCTTCTGTCAAGAGCTTAAACAACTCAGAGGATTGGCAGCAGATGGAAGTTTCAGATGCTTCCTCTGCAGTTGCTAGAACTCATAGGCCTCTTGTTGAGAGTATGTCCTCATTCAGAAGCGAGGAAGATGATCATGTGTATGTGGCATCCCCTACCTTCATATCTGCTGTTGCCAGAAGTACAGAGAGGAGGGAAGCAGAAGGAGTAGAATATGGAAGAAATGGCACTCGTGGAGATGCTGTGGAGACCATGGTCAAGATGCATAGGAGCTCATCTGCTGATGTTCTTACACAATGCTCTGATAAGTCAAGCTTCAGTTTTCAGACATCACAGGACCCTCCTGCCCCAGTTATCTCTCCTTCTACAGGGCACAAAAAGTGGAAGGATGATGGCACTCCCTGCCTCAGAAAGGTTTGTTGTATATCAAGCAGCTCTGCACCATGGAAAGCCTGCATCTGTTTTCTATGATTGCATACCTTCAATTTTTCATTAGCAGAATCTTATGTGCAGGCAGTTCATTGTGAAGGTTTCAGGTGATCTTACAGGATCTTGTTTATTGTGCAGAATCTTCGTGTATGGTGCTTATCAAAGGAAAACATCTGGATTTCTGGGGTTGTCCTCTCTGCAGAAGACACACAGGCTGTCATTCATACTTCTGATGGTCAAGTAAGGGCATTCTCTTGAATTGTGTTTTGCACAGGATATCTTGAAGGCTTGAATGTCTCAGTAGATCCCTGTCTGAGAGCACTTTGGTCTGCAGATCATTACAGCAAGTTCAGGAATGCTTCAACCAGCAAATCCTGACATACTGGAGGGAGTGGATGACCTTATCAAGCTAAGCTACCTTAATGAGCCTGCGGTTCTTCATGATTTGACCCATAGATATGCACAAGACAAGATTTATGTGAGAGCCAATTCTCACTTATTCCTGCATCCAAAATTATTTGGGGTTATCCTTGTGCATTTTCTGCAAAAGAATATTCATCAACCTGCAAATATCTGTTTTCTTCATGGTGAATCTACAAGAGGACCGATTATGGATGTTTCCTCAGTTCTGGCATTCCAGATGGTTGCAAGAAGTTTTTTGCAGCTGCTCATGTGCCTTTCAGATTGGGCCTGTAGATATGCTAACCAACATTCCAATTGGTTGTGCAGACTAGGGCAGGTCCTGTTCTGATAGCAGTCAACCCTTTCAAGAAGGTGCCCATCTATACTGCAGATTTTGTTCAAGCTTACCGGAGAAAGACGGGGCCAAGCTTGCAACCTCATGTATACATGACAGCAGATACTGCCTTTGGAGCAATGGTCAGAGGTGTGATTTGTTGCACTGGCTATTGAGCGAACATAGTTGAGATAAAATAAATCATGTGAGATGTAAATCTATCCTAGTGTCTAGATGCTCTGTGTCTTTGCAAAGCAGTATGTTGCTATCATTTGTCCTATGTGGGTTTAAGTAGTGTTGCCTTGATTTTAACTCCAACATCATTTTGATATGCGCAGAGGGAATCAACCAGTCCATCATCATCAGGTAATTGTATGGGTGATTTGACACGTCTGTTATTGTTATTTCTGTGCTCCAGCTGTCCTTGAAACGTTTTGATCCTTTTGGAACTTGAATTGCTATCTATACCGTTGCTACATATTGCTTCAAAGCTGTAGTGTAACTTTGTGCACAGCTCTCAATTACTTGTTCCTGACTTTCCGATTCTGTGTGTGATTGAACATGACAAAATAGACTTACAAATTCTGCTTCAGTGGTGAGAGTGGTGCAGGGAAGACAGAAACTGCTAAGATTGCCATGCAGTACTTGGCTGCTCTTGGAGGTGGTGGTGGGCTCGAAGATGAAATTTTGCAGACAAATCCAATTCTGGAGGCCTTTGGCAATGCTAAAACTCTCAGAAATGACAATTCAAGCCGATTTGTAAGCAGTTTATTTACCTTACTTGATGTTGGTAGTCGACCATTGTTCCAACCTTGTGGCAATATTCACCTCTTTGATTGTAAAAGACTGCTTAATTTTATCAAACATCAAATTGTGGCAAAGTCTGGGACAATGGATAAGCAATGCAAGTATACTAAGGTTCTCACTGTTAAAATCAATAGTACAGAATAATCAGCTGCATGCATATACATAACTAGATGTAGAATTGCAACTAAGTGTAGTCACCTGCAAGGAATTTGTTTTTAGGAATGAGTTTGAAGGTACTTGTGAAGAGTACTTGCAAAGGGTGTGATTTTATTTCTGGCTTCACAGGGGAAATTGATTGACATTCATTTTGATAATTCTGGAAAGATTTGTGGAGCGAAGATTCAGACTTGTAAGCCATCTGCCATTTCTGTTATATTTCTGATTTCAGTTTTGATGTTTGTCTGAGCTGAAGGACCCAAGGCCTCATTCAATTGTTGCTGCTAAGGTTTTGGTTCAACATCTGTTACTCTAACCTCATTTTCTGTTGCCCTGCACCCGGTGAACCTGCCTGCTCAATTCATCTGCAAGAAGATTTACTTGAAAAGGTGTGTGTACTCCTCTTTGGATCTGGTAGGAATCTTAGACTGGGTTCTTTCTTGTCCATTTACCTGTAGAAGCGTGACCTAAATTCACAGAGATCTGTGCCAAAAGGCCTAAGTTGCAGCTGGCTAGTTTTCATGAAATAAGAGTGCATTAGGATGTCATGTCACCAATGCTTTAAGAAGACCTCAGGTGTTATGGTTAGTTTTCCCCTTCCACCTTCTCTGATGTTCTTGCATTGAGGTTGACGTAATTGAGTGTTTGAGCTAAACATCCCTTTTTCTGATTTGGCTTCAGTCCAGAGTTGTACAACAAGCAAGTGGGGAAAGATCATATCATGTTTTCTACCAGCTCTGTGCTGGAGCTGATCCTGGTTTGCAAGGTGATTTTCTCCTTAGTTTGTGAGCTTCATCCAAGATAGCTCATTAATATAAAAGTCACCACTAGTCCAAAGAGCATTGGAGAGATTCTATGTCCCTATCAAGAATGCATGAGATTGATGAAGCAATTTGATTCTGGCAATGTGGAAGTGAGACTTCCACAGGAGCATTCCTAAAGGGAAAAAAGCAACTGTTTGACTCTTTGCTTTTGATGCTTCAGAGTGTGTGAAATTGCGGCCTGCTCAGGAGTATCACTATCTGAATCAAAGTGACTGTTTGTCAATTGACAACATTGACGATGCTGAGCAGTTTCATATCTTGAGGGTATGTTGAACTAACTGGTTGCACTACCGAGTGTGAGATGTGATCAATTTGGTGTTGCATGCCAAAATATTTCCTACAATAGTTGCTTGTCATATATTTGAAAGAAGTTATATGGTGATGGAAGTATCTGGATGAAGGAAAGCAAATTAGTGCAGGTTCTTTAGAATTCAGCACTGATTACTGCGAGAAAGTGCGTTTCTTTCCCTAGACAGTTTGCTTGAGCTGTGAGGCTGGAAGAGACGGTGACACTTGTGAACATGAGGGGTGCAGAGGGCTATGAATGTAGTGCAAATTAGCACAGAGGATCAGGTGGAGGTTTTTCAAATGCTTTCAGCTGTACTTTGGCTTGGAAATATCACCTTTCACATCATGGAACATGACAATGTGGTTGTGGATGACAATGAGGGTAAGGCTGGAGATTTTGTAGCTGTGTGCTTTTGCTAAACTTCTGGTGCTATCATTTGAACAATGGGTTTACACAGGAGTCAACTTTGCTCGTATGGAACTCATTCCTTTGGATGAGGCCCATTGTACATGGTATGTTTTGGTTTACTGACTGGATTACACTGTCTTGTGAGGTTCTTTGTGCAGCGGTGGAGGTAGCAGCAGGATTACTCCACTGTGAGGTTAGTGAGCTAATGACAGCACTTTCCACACGCAAAATTCGTGCAGGGGGTGATGACATTTTACAAAGACTAACATATGAACAGGTTGGATACTCTTCTTGAATCCATTTCTTTTACTTCCTTGATTGCCTCTTTGCAACATACTTTTGACAAAGTAAATTGGGTCCCTGGTTCTTATCATCAAGTACTCAAAAGTAGGGAGTGGATAAGCCAGTTTGTGTTGTTGCTTGCAAAGCATGTATGTGACTTGTTGTGGAGACATATAGATGTAGTGATGTGAGTCAAGTGTTGCTGATGTGGTGTCTTCTGTATGTAGGCAATTGATTCTCGAGATGCACTTGCCAAAGCTATCTATGCTAGCTTATTTGATTGGTTGGTAGACCGCATCAACAAATCACTGGAAGTTGGCAAGAGGCGCAGTGGCCGAACGATTAGCATCTTGGATATTTATGGCTTTGAATCGTTTAAGGTAGAGACTTTTCATGTGCATCAATGGTTTTTTGTGAGCCTCAAATGTGACCACTCTTTGCTCTCTCTGCCATGAATAACAAGGTTTGCGTGTTTCAGGAAGTGAAAACAGAATTGTGGGTTTTTGCCAGGAGTGATGTATCAAAAGTACATTCTGGCATTGCACAGAAGCAGGTGGCAAATGGATTGCTACAGCAGGTTTCTAATCAACTGGTCAACACATGTATAATTGTGAATGCAGAGGAATAGTTTTGAGCAGTTGTGTATCAACTATGCAAATGAGAGGCTGCAACAGCACTTTAACCGCCACCTATTCAAGCTTGAACAAGAGGTTTGTCTTTAAGTTTGAATCTATTTGATAGTTGTGAATCATCATAACATCAATGGCATAGCTCTTCCACCTTGCTTTCCTTGTGCTTTGAAAGTTTTGCATCACTATCCATTCACCTTTATAACATTCCAGCACATTATTCTATCTTGTTATTTGCAGGAGTACACATCAGAAAACATTGACTGGACAAGAGTTGACTTTGAAGACAATCAAGAATGTCTGGATCTAATTGAGAAGGTGGGTTATTCGGACTGGAATTGTAATGTGTTGTTCACAGGTCATCGCTGGTTTCAGATTGCTGGACATTTTGGATCTTCATTGAAGAGGCAGACACTCATGCTTCAGTCTTCCTCATATCTTTGCTAATTTATTCATTATTCAAATGCAAACATTGTTGAATGGGAGGAAGAGTATTTAGAGTCATACTTTGGTTTTGCTGCCTTGCAGAGACCTTTAGGTGTGATATCATTGATGGATGAGGAATGCACTTTCCCAAGAGCCACAGATGTGACACTGGCTAATAAGCTGAAGGAACATCTGAGAGGAAATGCTTGCTTCAAAGGAGAGCGCAGCAAGGCATTTCGAATTTGTCATTATGCTGGGGAGGTAATGTATTGTCACTTGACTATAGTTTGTGTTTATGGTGTTCATGTGTTTTGTTAGCCTTGTAGTAGCATTCACCCTGGAAGCCGAAGTGGATGTCAGGGGGATGTCTAGTAACACCCTTATCTTCGACTAATTTAGTTGGCAATGTTCAGATACACAGAATGTGCCTTGGAGTCTCATTTTTTTGTCTGATTTTGGAAACCTGGATGCAGGTGATGTATGAGACAAGTGGATTCCTGGAAAAAAACAGGGACCTGCTGCATGCAGATCTGTTGCAGCTTCTTGCATCATGTGACTCCTTCTTGCCACAGCTATTTGCAGCTTCCATTGGAGAGGGTTCACAGAAAGTGCCCACTCCTAATCGCAGGGTTAATGGCACAGAATCTCAAAAGCAGAGTGTTGCAGCCAAGTTCAAGGTGTTCTTTTCTTACTTTTTTTGTGCTCACTGTCTATCATGTTTTCTTCCCAAGGATCAAAGTGGAAGGGGCCAAGAATCCTGTTGTGAGTTCATTGATTCTGTTGTGCTGTCCATCAGGCTTCGTCTCCATGCAGTTTTTCCTCTCATCTTAACAATTTAACAAGGACTTATTGCACTGAATGACTGGGGGTGCAGGGACAACTCAACAAGCTGATGCAAAGACTAGGGAGCACTGAGCCTCATTTCATAAGATGTATAAAGCCAAACACACAGCAGCTCCCAAATGTGGTTGACCAAGAGCTAGTGCTGCAGCAGCTACGTTGTTGTGGGGTTCTAGAAGTAGTTCGTATAGCACGCTCTGGCTATCCCACCCGCCATTCACATGACCAATTTGCCACCAGGTGAACCACTTTCTGTCCTTGTGGTGAGGGTGTATGAGAGAACATTATGCATGTTGCTGCTAGTAAGTCTGCCAGCTATGCCTCAGCACCCTCAAGTGAAACTTGTAATGCAGGGGAATATATCAAGAGTTCTTAGAGCGGCGTAATCTGTACCATTGACTCTTCTAGTTTAGGATCTGTTGAGCATGTCTTCTGTCATCTGCTCCAGCTGTCCAATGAGGATGAAACTTGCAGTCTTCTTTTGTGTTCATGATGTGACAACTCTGAACTGCAGGTATGGCTTTTTACTACCAAGGAGCCTATCTTCCCAACATGATACATTGAGTGTGTGTGTGGCAATCCTGCACCAGTTTGGTATTCACGCAGAAATGTACCAAGTTGGTATCACAAAGTTGTTTTTCCGTGCTGGCCAGGTATCTTTTAGACTCTTATTCACACTTCCTGTTTCAATTACTCTTGTCATATGTTATGTCCACTGGAAATGGATTGCTTCATATCATTTTTCATCTGGGCAATCTCAATATGGAGAGAATTTGTTGGTGTGTTTCTGCAAAAGAAGGGTGTCATCTTCTCTTCCTGATATGTAATGCTTGGTGTCATTTTTCCTTTTGGAATTTTCTTTGAGAGGGTTGTTGATTTGTTCTGCAATTGGAAATTGTGTTGAGGTGCTGTTTGTGTGACTTATCTGCTCTGATGAGTCTACATATGGGCAGCCATGTTTAATGTCCTTAGTTGTGGCAACTTGTTTTAAAACAAGCTGAGAATCCATGGCAAATTGTAAATATCCAATCTATTATCTGATCTGCTGCAGTTTTGTTTGACCTTTACCTTAGTAGTGATGACTTGTTTGCAGAAAGAAAAAATGTTGTCCTTGATAAACATCACTCCTGGAAGTTGTGAAAGCTGATTATGGTTTATGAGATTTGTGATGCAGATAGGAATGCTTGAGGATTTGAGGCAACGAACTCTTCATGGTATCATTGGTATTCAGAAGGTATACAAGGGTCACAAGGTTCGATGTTATTATCGGCAGCTGCGGAGTGCTTCAGTAGTACTGCAGTCTGGTAGGGCCTTTCTTGATACATTCTACTATTCTTTGGTTCGTTTCTTTGAACTTTCCATGGATGTTGTAGATATTCTTGATAGCTTTTTCAGTGTTTACTTGTAGACCTGATGACTTGGTCATGGGCAGTTGTAAGGGGTGAACTGGCAAGGCGGCGGTATAAGGATCTTCAGCAAAGACATCATGCGTCTGTTATGATTCAAAAGTATGTGAGAACACATGTGTTGCGTCATTCATATCTACAAACGCGAAAGAAAGTTGTGCTAGTGCAAGCAGGTACTTGACTATCTGGGATCAAACTTCAACCTTTCTGGCTTCTTGTCTATCTTTTTTGTGGTGCCCGTTTTGTAACTGTTTGAACTCTTGGATTCCACAGTGGTTCGGATGTGGTTGGCAAAGAGGCGGTTACAATGCCTTTCATGTGATGTGGAGGATCAATTAGCAGCTGATCCAGCAGTGAACAAAGCAGGGGATGATTCTGCACATGTTGGGGAAGCCAACAGAGACCAGGATAAATCAGACGAATCAATTGAGGCATGCAGTGTCTCTACTGTGCCTTCACTAGTTGAGGCTGTATCATCAGAGGTACGTATATCTGTGTAGAACTCTTTTCCTTTTTATGGGAAACTTATGAACAATCTTGGATTGAATGGTGTATAGTCTCTTTACTGGTCATGGCATGCATTGTGTTTTGCCTGTGAAGCAGGTGGTTATGGAACCGACAATCAGGGTGAAGCCCTCATATCTGCTAGAACTGCAAGGGCGTGCTGTGATGGCTGAGAAAGCAGTAAGGGAGAAGGAAGATGAAAATGTCATGCTTCGTCAAAAGCTGCAGCATTATGAGGCTCGGTGGCTGGAATATGAGGCAAAGACTTCTTCAATGGAGGAGTTGTGGCAGAAGCAAATGACCTCATTGCAGCTCAGTTTGGCAGCTGCCAAAAGGAGCCTGGCTGCAGTTGAGCCAGTGCCACATACGCCCAAAAACAAGGACGAGACTGTGAATGTCTGCATCAGTGCTGGGAGGCATCAGAATCATGCCACCAGACACATGCTGGCTCATGATGAAGATGATTTTGACTGGGATGATGACACGACTGTTGGCAATAAGAGCCCTGATCTTGTTTCCAAATGCCATCAGCAAAAGCCAGAGTATATGTATGGAGCTGAGGTTGAGGCTGGCCGTTCAGTGGTTGGTCATCTTGTCAGGGAATTTGACCACCGCACAGAAGTCTTCAATGATGATGTTGACTTTCTGGTCGAAGTGAAGTCAGGTGTGACTGAGGCAAGTCTGAGTCCTGAAGAGGAGCTCCGAAAACTGAAGGCAAGGTTTGACACATGGAAGAAGGATTTCAAGGGGCGGATGCGAGATACAAGGCTAGTGCTTCAGAGGCTTTCCAATGTGGAGTCAAATGAGAGGGCAAAGAAGAAGTGGTGGGGGAAGAGAACCACTCCTTGAATTTTGATTTGGATTAGTCATTCTTCATGGATGCTGACCAGATCAAAACTTTTCAGGTGGAACCCTTACTGGCCTGGCCCCCTCCATCCTTCTGGTCTCCTTGACTTCTACTGTACAATTATCATCTTGGTAACAAAACTTTGCAGGACTGAAGAATTCAGTATCTGGCATTTAATCAACTGCTTCTAAAGGCTCTGCAGTCATAAGCAGAAATTTTCTGTCAGAGGTGGATTTCAGTGTTCCCCAACTTTCTTATGGGAAAAATTAGTGAATGAGTATAAAGAACCTTCTTTTTGCCAGATGTGTATCTGAAAAGGCCCCATCAGATGGACGACTGTAAATATGAATTCCAGGCACCAACCGTTGCACTAGGAAGTTGGAGTCGCCAGAGATGTAAGAGCTTTGGTAAGGGCAAGATTCTTTTAGCAATCTACGGGAAACATGTCTTTAACAACTACATGATTTCTCATGCAAGTCTTTTTTTGTATGACTACCCATCATGTGATTCCTGAATTGTTAAGTAATTTCAAATTAGGTGGAATGAGACAAAAAAACCCATATTAATTCTGACTGAACTAAAACATGAAATGAAGCAATGAATACTGATGGAGTGTTTCACACCTTATGATTCACCATTGAAATTTGATTTGCTTGCAATTTCCCTTTAGATTCTGATGCAAAATGAACCCAAGATCTTTGTTGGCATGTTCAAAAACTGCAGAGTCCATAGATGCAAAAATGGCACTAGATTTGTTTACTTGTTTACTTGTGGCAAACTACGGAGTTAAATTATTGCATGTGCAGTTACTGCAAGTGGGGAGTATGTTTGCCTGTTTACTCTTTCTGACTGGTTCTAAACTGGTCCTAAATTCTTTACAAAAATGACTAGAACTTGAGGTTTTAGAAATCCAAAGAATTTGTCTCTATACTGGATTAAAGATTGCAGCAAAAACAAAAGAAAAGCAAAAGTTTAAAACTAAGACCAAAGGTTCCTTTTGAAATCAAGTACTGAACAATTCTAGTTCAAACCTTCAAATTAATGATTCAAACCATGTGGATGGTGGACATCCTTTTGTTTGTTTTGTCATGTCATGTTGAGATCTCATACACCACAATGGCCCTCCCTGCACTCTGAGTATTGTTGGAAAATCCTCAATAGGTGGGTTCATATTGTTTAAACTTTTGGTGTAGGAGTTACTGAATATCGAATGTTTTTTGTTGTAGAATATTTAATGAAATCAACCATAAAAGGTTTAGGAAAATACTTACGGTGGCCTAATTTTCCTAAACTTTTTATTCTTAGTATTGTTGGAAAGCTCTTAATGAGTAGGGTTTTATGGAGGCAATTCTCTAATTTTTGGACCTTAAAGGTGGAGGAAATATTGAGTTCTGAAAAATGAAATCATTGAAAATTGAATAAAAATAATTAAAATTGGAATTCAGACTGGTGTTTTTTTTTCTTAGTTTTATGATTTAGTATCAAATTTTAACATCCCAACAAAGATCTTGGGTTAATTAACAACACTTTTGTCAGGCCCAAAATTGTTGAAATGTGGCAAAAGTCACTACATAACAGAAAATTCATTTGCAAAATGGCAAAATCCTTTTGTAACATGACAAGTTTTCTCTAAAAAGAAGGTTATTTTGTAACAAATTCTCTCACACATTTTTGCAAAATTTCACACAATGGTTGTTTCAGATGTCAGCTAAAGAAGGGACACCATTTCCCCTTTCAAAGATGCATTCATGGTTACAAATTGTGCTGCATGGGACAGGCCACACTAGTGACAACTATTAGGTACACATTAAGGAATTGAATTTTTAAATGAAGATTCAAGAGATTCTTACATTTGAAAACTAATTTCATGGTTGTCTTGACAATTCAAGCTAAAAACCATGACAACAAGTGCTCATTGTTCAGTTGAGATGGTCACATTCACAAGTAGCTTGGTCTTTCCATTCTTAGTATGGACAAGATAACTCAAGCAGTTATGGCTGCAAATTGAACTCAATAATGCTAACCTCTGTTTCTTTCCATCCTCTACTCTACACTGACCAGCTTGAAAACAGAACTATGACACCCCCTAGACAGAAGACATGGATCAAGTACATTGACTTCATCAAGTACATTTGCAGGGAACTTACAAACAGGATTTGACTTCAAACAAACAAGGTTGATTGTTGACAATTTGATTGTGTAGATTGACTTCCCTTTAGTACCACTAGTTTTGCAAGATATGAAGTGCTGGCAGAAAAATTCTAGTGTATCTAAATGGCACCATATTATGCAGAATTTTTCCTCTGCAAAAGGTTTGGGTCTTTTGTTTTATGAAATGCTCCACATCTTTTTTGTCCCTGTGATAAGCACCAGGCATATGAGAAAAAAAATGGAAAAAATGAAAAACATAATTGCGGATCCAAACAACCCCCGCTGAGGGCATTACCCTACTCTTCCAAAGATAGCACCAATTGCAAGATGCTGAATAACCCAACTTTGCTATTAGGGTTGACCGAACTCTGTGGTATAACCTACATTATAAGTAGGAAATGGAAAATGCTTCTGAGAAAAATGACCCAACTTAGACAAGCACGAAAATCAGCCATTATTAAAGAAATGGAAGCTCGAGTTCATAGTGAAGAAAGTCCGTATTTGAGAGAAGAAATCTAAGTATGCACGCATTTGTCTGCATGAATCTGAACTTTCACTGCTCCATGTGACACACACACCATGCAAGGTCAAGACTACGACTGATACCAAACAATATGCTCTCTTGCCAAATCTTGGATTTCCACAAGAAAAGAAAGAGCAGAAAGACAAGCTTCTGGTGGCGTATTTTGACATGTGGAAAACATCCTCCAACCTTCAGATCCTATACCCAGCATCCCTGGTAATAATCAGCACAACCCTAAACAGAGCTTTGTAACCAACAGTACCCACCCACTCACCTAAATCAACAAATTGCATCTGGATCTGCTGAAGGATCCGTGGAAGAAGAAGCTTACAGTAAAAGTATTGCACTTTGTGTTCATGCATCTAAGACACTTCCCCATCTTCTCAACTGAGACCTTCAAATTCGCAAGCACAAAACAAAGTACACAGAGATTACTATACAATACATGCAGATTACTGAATCCTCACACCTAAGCATGTAAACACCTAGGATCTCTTTTACTCCTGCAAGAAATTGCTGGACTGAAAGCTCCAGACCCCATACCCAAACCAGTCTGGTATGTGCAAAAGTGATACCAGTCCAAGTTCCAACACTGGAACAACCTCTGCAACCTCCATCTGATTGAATTTGTCAAAGAAACTAATATTTTGTAAAATGCAAAACCAGTCTCAAACATTGGGCAGTTTGTGAACAAATGACACTTTCTAAAGTATGGCCCACACTTGGTGTTTAGGGCTTCCAACTAACATCACTTTAACATCAATTAATTAAGTGCCATGAATCCTAATATCACAAATTTTAACATCACAAGTTGTCATTAATTTTCTAAACATTACTTTAACATGTTCACACATGATGCTAATTAGTAACTAATATTAAGATTTTTTTTTGGAGTTTTCAATTTAGTCCACAATTTCAAAAATAATCTTTCTCCTTTTGTTTTTACATTTATAAATAAATAAATAAATAAACAAGGATGCATCATACTAAACATTGAGTTAATTTGTCAATTTTTTGAATTTATAATTAACATTGGTTACTAACAACTGTTAACATTAATGGCATGTCATAAGTCATTTAAGATTTAATGCTATTTACTATTTTAAGTGTGAACTAATGGTTAAGGCTAATGTCCTTAACATTAGCCTAACATTGGAGTTCAGACTTCACACCATGGGTGACCATACACTTAGGGTCATTTTAGATAAGGATCCAGGGATCAAAGGTCGAAGGACCAATTTGAAGCAAATTGAATGTTGAATTGGACACTTCTTCACATTGAAAAAAACATTGTTTCTTAAGGTACAATGAATGTGTATAAAGGCTTTATACACACTCCTTGTGCAATTCACGAGTAGAGGTGCAAGATATCACCCAAGAAAATTTCTTGGTGTTTTTCTTTGGTATGGAAATCAATTTAAACATCTCTTGTAAGTTCAAATCCTTTTCCACTTGTGAAAATTGGTGCTTCAACTTTTCACTTTTAGTTTCATCATTCATTTTCATGCACTTGAAAAAGTTAAGAATGCATTCCTTTTAACAACCACTTTGTGAGGATCCATAAAACCAATCATGTCAATTCTAAAATTGGTAAAAACAAAGGAGTTACAGCAATATCCTCAATTCATAGCATGTCTTGCATTCTCACATAATTTGAGGAACAAGGATAAAAAACAATTGAAAAAAAACAAAAAAACAAGCAACCTTGAACCATAGCTTACACTTTAGTTCTCCAAACCATGAGCTCTCCTTTAAGCTTTTTTTTTTAGTTCAAACCCTAAACCCTCCAAAATGATTTAGCAAAATCTCAATTTGATTTGTCTTGGTCATGTACCCTTGTCTAAAGGCCTTGGGACCAAATTAAAGCTCTTGACCAACAGGAATGATCAACTTCATTGGACCTTGCTCCTTGGACCTTTGTCTAAAGTGGGCCTTAGTAAGGTCCATTTTCATGTCTTTTATTGGCCAATCCAACCACAATTAATTGGGTCAAATGATGGCAAAAGGGTTTCTATGTTCACTTCAGTATTTCTCACGACACTTTGAATGAAGAACCCACACATGGCAGTTGCAGGTGTGGACAACCACCAACTTGAACAAGTAGGTGTTGAACTAAGGTGACTCACATTTGTTAGTCTGAAGGAAATCTCCATCTCTGGGGAAAGGGGGGGGGGGGGGGGGGGGGGGTTGGCACTGAATAGTGGGTTCAGTGTCTCAACATTTTAGTAAGATAGTATAAATATTTGCCTTAAATTAAGTAAAATAAAATGTGCCTAAAATTCCAGGAGGAGGAGGAGGATTTCAACTTGGAATGGCCACTTTTTACACCCAAATGGGAGGATTATTCAAAAAGAAAAAAGAACAAATATCGTAACTACTATGGGTCAAAATCTGCCTTATTAGAATCAAATGTGCCTAAACTTCCAGGAGGAGGACGATTACAACTTGGAATGGCCAATTTTTTACACCCAAAAAATGGGAGGTTTATTGAAAAAGAAAAGAAAAGAAATGGGACTCATAAATAGGAGAAAAGTTGTACATCAATGGTCAGGGGTTGTGATATGGAAAAGTTGGGCTAAATTTTTCCCAAATGTAGCATAATTATTAATGTCATATTTACACTACCTAAACCCTAAACCCAAAAAAAATCCCAATTGATATTGTTGGGAAAACCCACAAAATTTGTCAGGGGAAAAAAAATAAAATCACTGGTGTTGGTGGTGGTGGGTTGCAAGAGGCAAGTCAGCTGAGAAAAGGGAGCACAGAGAGGGGCAATGGGACCTGCAATTTCTGCTGCAACTTAGCTTGATTTTATAAGCTAACCTGAGAGTTCTAAGTTCTTAAGTTCTGACAACCACATGGCAATTGGGGGGTCGGGGGCAGTTCTGTATGTCTTCCCCTGAAAAGCTGCTCTATGTTTGTAGAAGAGGGGATTTGTTTTTTTGGGGGGTGGGGGCCAAATCAATTATCTTCTCCATTTGTCAAGATGCTTCACTTTCACATAAAGGACTAAAAAAGAGCTGAATGTTTTTTTTTTAAAAATTATGTTCATTTTAGGGGGCTGGGTTATAGAGAGGAATTCTTTTCTTTGAAATCTGGTGAATTTGGGACTTTTTTTCCCCCTTGGAAAATCATATATTTCAGGTCAAAATTTGACAAAATTTTGCACCTCCCCGCCCCCCGCCCCCCCCCAAAAAAAGACGCTAAATTTGAATTGAATCTGCAAGTGTAACATGTAATTATTGGCCATGAACACAGCAAATTCTTTGTAAGACTAAAATTTATTTATTTTTTCATTTTTAAAACAATTTATTTTCTTTTTAGGTTTTTAAAAAAAAATGTTACAACTTTCTTTTTCAGGGGGGAAATATCGTTTGTATGTGTGAATTGTAGTCTGAGGAAGCTCCCCTACTTGAAAAGTGAATGTATCCGATTGCGTTTCCATTCTTTATGTAGGGTGAAGCACCCTCCCAAGGGTATTCTAGGACTTCGGCCCTGTACTACTCAGGCTCCACCCACCCTCGTATTACAGGACACTTGGAATGGGCTTGGGAGGGTGCTCAAACAATACATTCATATTGGCCTAACATTGTTTTATGAGTATTTGACTTGGTCATTGTGAAAGCCAAACTACCTCAGATAAAAATGCCCATCACCAAACACCAAACACGTGCATTTGACTAAACACCTCTATAGCTCAAAATTGAGCTTTCACCATTCAAAAATGTGCCTGTGCATCGTCTTGAAATATTATGTTTGGTTTTTATTCAACATCCAACTAGAGAGTAGATTTTGTGTTAATTTATAGGTGTGAATGGAAGCCAGTATGATCAATTGTTGTATCTCCCTTACGTGTGGTTATGTTTGGTGCTGGGGTGTGAGTTCTCACAATCTAATGCATCAAATTGAAAGTAAACAAGGTGAGCTAAGGTTTTGAACTTTTGGTGTGGTTTGGGCCAATTTTTCAAGAATTATACCAACACAAGTGAAGGGAATGTTTGTTTACATGGGGTTTGATTTTTCAATTTAAACAGCATGCAAATAACCATAAATGAACAAAAATTCGAACAATGTTCTAACACACAACATCACAAAAAATTGGAACCACAATTTGACAATAGAATTTGTACAAAATTTGTAAAAATCAAATCTGAAAATCTTAGGTCCAAGAGATGATTCAGGGACAAGACATAGATGAGGAATTCAATGAGAGGTTCAAAAAATTATATATATTATTGTTGGGTCCATTAGAGTTGTAGTCCTAATTTCTACATAAGGAGTTATAAAAAGGGTAGGGTTTCAAATTGAGCTCATAAGATTTTATAAATGGTGATGAGGATTACATTGAAATGGTTCAAGTTCCTAAAACTCCCAATTGATAGTATGAGATTAACAAAATTTTCAAGTTATGGATCTTGTTATTTTGCATATTCATGACTTCCACATATTACCTTTTATTCAAGATATTTCAAAGGAAATGTCGTAGCTTTTCAACATTATATCATGCTTTTGAATCAAAAGTGGTTTGACAACTCAAAATGTTGAAATAGTGGTCAAGACTCATTTTTGACAATCTAATTCCAAATACATGTCATGTTTCCTCAATGAAACCCCACCAAAGTATTTAATCTTCAAGACCTTTCCAATGGTTTAAAGAAGGTCTAATTTTAAAATTGCAAGACACCTTGAGACTCCAAATTCCCCACAAGCAAGAATGCACTTGAAGTATTGGGGATTCCTTTTTGCATTCCCACACACTTACCTTTTCACAAAGGGAAGTGTGTTTGCATGCCTCCTTTGTTTTAACTTATTCTTGGAATTTTTTTCAATTGTCTTGTCCTAACTTGGTCATTTACCAAACCTATGGTTATGACAAACAAAGGCTATGCCCAAAAATTGTTCAAATCAAGTTTACATCATCATCCTCAATTCTTGGGAATAGTTATTTATAAATCGGTAATAATTGTAATGAATGAGATTTTGGTAGGGTTCTACAATTTGAAAGGGGATAGATTATAAAACAAAAACATTAAACTTTGCAAACCATGGATTTGCATGGCAATGCAGAATAAAGCTTAAACAACATGATTCCTATTCAAAGAATATTTGTCTTTTGTCAATAGGTCTATTTTAGGTGGATTTGTTTTTATCAATTGTCATTTATTTGTGTCATGTGCTACTAGATTGATGCCTAACACTATTGAAACTAACAAACTCACATATAATGCACACATGAAAACATGCACACAAATTACCAAATAGGGAGGTGTGGTTGACGCCAAGTTTGCAATCTTTTTATATTTGCTTTGAACTTATATTCTTATAATTCATAGGTGAATACATTTTTGACATGAAAGAGGAAACTCCAAAGCCACTCCTTGGGGATAAACCTCCCAAACACACAAAATAATTAAAACCCCATCATCTTTCAATTACAATCATAAACCAAATCTTACAAAAGATGAACATTTTGCAATAAAAGCACAACACAAGTTTTGTAAGGGTATGATTCATAGGTTAGCTTTAAAATAATACAATATGCACAAGATTATAGTTCAAAGATGAACACCTTACCATTTCACACATCACATGTTCTCCAACCCTTAGATGTATTTTGTTTCAAACATTTTAAAACAAAAAATAGTCCATATAACAAAAATTGTAATCTTACCATAAGGTCAATTTTTTTATTAAATAATCCTCAAAATATAATGAAAGGAAAGTTTGTGAAAAATATGAAGTTGACATGTTGAAAATTGTCATAATTATCATAGGCTATACTCTAAATAATTTCATTGTTCATATCAATTCTCAATGTTGGTAGGTTTTAGGATTTAAACATGTTCATTCCATGTGATAGGTTAGGTCCTAAGGTTTCAAAATTGAAGGTCCCAAATTTTGTTGGAACTTACCATTGGAACCTAACTAGGCAATCGATTTATTTTCAAAATTAAATTAGAACATGAACCATGTGTGTTACATGCTTTAAACAAGTTCAAGTTTTTTAGGTAGACAAGTACAATTTATTTATATAAACTTGGCCCCACATTTTAGGTCATTGATTGCATTTGATTGTCTACACAAAATTAAAATTATGTCATCATTATTCTGAATAGTGTGCTTTAGTTAAACAAACTAATATTACCAAAAAAATTGTTTAGTTGTGTGCAATAAACGTGGAATTGGGCTTGGTTTTAAATTGAATCAATGTAAAATTCTTTGTTAAAATGGACAAAATTGGAGGTTTTAGAAATCCAAAGACCTAGTCTCAAAACCAAATCAAATCTTAAAACAAAATAAAAGTCAAAATTGGGATTGACAATTATTTTTAATCAAATCAAGAACCAAACCACACTAGTGTGAACCTTATAATGATAACAAAAGGCTATACCTTGGTGAAAGGTTACAAGGTGAACATGAAGGCATGTTACAACAAGGTTATAATTCATTATTTTATTTATTAACTTGATTGGCCAAATCAAACAAGTCAAATGATGTGTTATTAATGTATGAGCTCTCATGCATGTAAATACACATTTTTGGAAGTCGAAGATTTCAATCATATGAATATTTCAAGTTGAATGTTAAGTCTCTCAAAATTAATTTCCCTTGGGATAGGTTTAAAAAATTCAAATTTGACTTTTCTATATGTATGCAAAATGCATCGTGTTTGTAACACAATAAAACATGGTTTAAAATTTGATTAAATGCACCATATTCTTGGACTTCATAAATTATTCTACATTTTAAATCAAACCCTAAACCCTAAACTTGAATGTGGAAAGGGTTACTTTGTGCAA
This sequence comes from Sphagnum tenellum, assembly GCA_963921925.1. Taxonomy (NCBI): domain Eukaryota; kingdom Viridiplantae; phylum Streptophyta; class Sphagnopsida; order Sphagnales; family Sphagnaceae; genus Sphagnum; species Sphagnum tenellum. The sequence continues at coordinate 12,648,568 of OY998157.1, forward strand.
TTAAAAAAAATTCAGTTTTAAAAAGAAATTTAATCTAGTTTAACTTTTAAAAATGTTTTGATATCATATATGATATTTCCATGGAATTCAAAAAGTTAATCTTTGTAAGCATCACCTACTTCCTAACCTACTTGTCACACAATTTTCATTTATTTATTTGTCTTTGAAGACAACTATTTTGATCTACTTTAACATCCTTTCACCTTAGATCACAAATAGAATCACAAGAGGAACACCATAGCATCACGAAGGGCAAGTTAGCAAGAGATGAACGCTAGAACATAATAAAGGAAAACCTTATAATGATGTTTTTACATGTATAACATCCTTCAACCTTCACCCATGGTCCTTAACACAATCCTAAACAAAGTTTTGCACCGACAATACCACCCACTTACCTAAATTAACAATTGCATATGGATATGTTGAAGGATCCATGGAAGAAGCCTAATATGAAAATATTGCGCTTTGTGTTCATTCACCTAAAACATTCCCTAGCTTCTCAACCAAGACCTTCAAATTCACAAGCACAAAACAAACAAAAAAACACAAGACAACCCATACAAATTACATGTAAACATGTAAATTGATTACCTAGGATCAAATCATTCCTACAAAAATTGTTGAAATTGCACACCTAATGGCTTTAAACAAATGTGGTGAAAAGCTCCATACCGTACGCTTTAAATTGACCCATCAATTGCACTATCTATGGTGTTGTCAAAACATGAAATCATGTCACGGATCCTTGATCTAGGAGCAAAGAGAACAAACTCTGCAACCTCTATGTGATTGAAGTTGTCAAAGAAGCTCATTTTGTGAAAGGGGGGGAATTTCAACTTGTAAGGCCCACTTTTTAGCCAGCATGAGAGGTTTATTTGAAAAAAGAGAAGAGAAGAAAAGAAATTGGGATTTATTAAAGTGGGAAAAGTTGTCAGGAGTACATCAATGAGGGCGTGTTGGTGGGTTGCAAAGAGGCAAGTAAGGTGAGAAAAAAGGGGTCACAAGTGGGCAATGGGGGCCTGACTAAATCTGCAACTTAAATTTTATAAGCTAACAACCTGGGGAGTTCTGACAACCACAAGGCACAGGGGGTTCAGCATGTCTTCTCCTGAAAGCTAGCAGCCGCAGGCTATGTGCTTGTAGAAGGGGGGATTTGTTTTTGGGCCACAATCTCCTCCATTTGTCAACAAGATGTCTCAAATTCAGCTAAGAACTACTTCTGACAAGATTCATGGTGTATTTTGGAGGAACACTTACTGAGCATAAGAACCCAAACCTTCCCACATGGCATATTTGGAAACAGTGCTCATTTCCTGAAATGCCTAATGTCATTTATTTTACTTATAAGAATTTATAAATTGAATTTTTATGTTGTGTGATGCCTTTGGCCATGGGCATTATTACTGAAATTGGGCTCGCCTTGGCTTTTCACCTCACATGCATCCTTATTGTAAAAATGCCCGTAGCCTTGGGCGTTACCCTACACATAAAGATCAACCCTAAAGCGCATGCAGAATGGGGATCTTATAGGGATTTCCTTGTAACACAATCTTACAGGGGATTTTCCCATATGAAAACTCCAACCCGTTGAAATTCTGCTTGTTCTTTATGCAATGGAACGTCCCCTTACCCTGGACTGAGCTGAGCACCTATTGCTACATATATTTTCACTGCTCATACCTTTTTCAAAATTTATAATTACTTCGAACCTTGTGCATTAAATGCTGAGGTTCTGTATTTCATACCCAGATTTAATCAAATTTCCTTACTTTGTGGATACCACTGAAGGAGGGGAAAGGGGGGTGAAAGCAGAGGAGATCAGGGTGAAACAGAAGGTGACTTTACGGATAACTCTATTGTCAAGCAGAATATTTTCAGTCTCTTACAATTGAGAATTGAGGTTCAATATGAAAATCAAAAATTTAAATATTTTCACCCTCACTGGATATGTGAGTATATACCCGGGTTGATAACCAATGAGTATCTGTAGCTGATTCTAATATATGTTCAACACTTGTGTTTTTTTTCTCCTCAAGACTTATGAAGTAGATGATGATCTCCAGAAACATATATTTTACTACATATATTTTTTGCATTACAGTTTTTTGCTGTTTGAAAAAAAAGTCACCAAAAAATAACACCGGTTCAACTTTGGAATGTATGTAGTTAAAAATCCAATGGTTACATTTTTTTGTGTGAATGAGCACCAAAATTGGACACCATATTACTACCTAGAGCTCCAAAATAGAGGTTGGTAAACTAGGTGTTTATATGGTGAGGCTTTCATTGAAAGTTTTGCCTGATGGCCTGGGGCCAAGAACTGGAGGACACTTGGTTCACGCTGTGGGCTGGTAGTGAACTTAAAAAGTAACAATGGCCAACCACCTCCAGTCTTTTCTTTTCTTTTCTTTTCCTTTCCTTTCCTTTCCTTTCCTTTCAAAACAGTTGTGTAATTGATTGGCTGTTTTTTTTAATTGGATTAAACTTTGGTTCATCACCTTTTTTCTTTTTCTTTTTCTTTTCCTTTTTGACTCTGGGCTAAAGTAGACTTGAGGGAAAAATAAGTCTCCTTCGTAAGGAGGCTTACGCCAGCTGTTGGTGGATCCCTTTTAAGAAAAAGTCTGGTGAAAATGATCAAGTATGGAGAACAAGGAGCAAATTGAGTGAGTGAGGGGAAAGTTCCTTGAGAAAGTAGAGTTTTTCGTAAAGTCAGGAAAACACAGCACCAGAATCCTCAGTTTGGTCCAAAACCGAGTGACATTCAAAAAAAGCCTGCAAGAAAGTAAATTAGCCTTCCAAGCGGGAGGTGAAACTCAAAAAATACACCATTTTTTTTTGTGCCAAACTGAGTTTCATCCAGTTTTGACCCCCTGTTTCCTTTTCCTTGAGCGCCTCCACTGCTGCTATATATATTTTCAATGCTCCTACATGTACAACTACTATAGTTAACTCGAACCTTGTCCATTAAATGCTGACTTTCAGCATTTCATACCCAGATTTAATAAAACTTGCTTACTTTGAGGGCGTCCCTCAAAGAGGGGATAGGGGGTGAAAAGAGGCCCAAAGACAGGGTGAAGAGAGGATGACTTTAAGGAAAACTCTAGTGTATATTGAGTACTTTGGAGACGAGTCTCAAATCCTTACTACTTTCAAGGTATGAATAGAGTATCCAAACTAACTCGAACCTTTCAGAAAATAAGAGACAATGGAATTATCAGAAGCAACTGATTGTGTTCTGGCTCTACCACCTATGGCAAGTTGAAACCAGCATGAGTTAAAATAGGAGATAACTATTTTTTATTTTTGTGGGATTTTTTTCATTTTTTGATGCGAAAATATGATCCATACAAAGGATTTCTATGGAAAACTGACCTTAATTTCCAGATTTTGATTTTACGAAATAAATTGCCAAATTTCTACAACAGACACCAATAGGTAGCCAAAATATAAAAAGATTACTAAACAAAATAACTTCCATATTTACCCTATAAAAAAATTTGGCTAAATCTTTCATGTGGATGATTACCAGTTTAGATACATCACAAAACTGAAAAAGAAAAGAAAAGAAAAAGAAAGCCCCCTGTAAAAAGGTTCCCATGAAATTCTTGAAAAAAACCAAACTGGCAATAACATCTCATGAACAATCCTCAAAATGTGGTTGTTCTGTTGTCTCTGGGTGGGCAGGGAAAGTCAACAAATGAATGATCACTCCCCCACTAATTTTCTCGAGCTTCTTGAGTATCAAGTAAGAGAATGCATGATGTAGCCTGCCTGGCCTTACATTGCTGCAGTCAAAATGGACAACATTTCAAAGTAGGCTACCGAGAAGTGTTTCATAAGTAACCGAGTGTGGTGGTGGTGGTGGTGGTGGTGGTGCACTGGTGGACAATTTGCCTGAAGACATTGTTGCATTATTGACAGAGTCTTTCTTTCTTTCCAGATTTGTGGCAGAGCTGACCTTAATTCAAGGGTCCTAGAACTGACAACCTTCATACCTTTACAGGATCTTAGTTGTAGTGGTGGCCACAATTATTTTTTAAGTAGGTACTTGTTTCACATGTAAGATGGCCTTTTTTTAGGTAACTCACTTGTCCCCATGATTGTGATGAACCATAACAAGGGGGTTGGAACATACAAGTGGTAGCAATATAAGTATAGAAAAATAATAATATCTTGACTATTACTCTTTGATATCTTGACTCTTATTATTTTGTGAGTATTCCTTCAGGAGTGTCAATGTGGAATCTTGGTGTAAAATACGCAATGTCGATGCCATGCTATTTACGTTTATTTTTACTTAGTTTTATTATTATTTCTTGCATTTTGGGTCATCTCATGACATTTTTTTTTTCCTTAACATAAGATCAAGATATGTAATCAATCCAAAATTGCAAAGAAATGAAATGAAATAGATGCATTAGCCTACAGTCATTAGGGTTCTTTTCTTTTTTTTCTCTTTTCAATTTTGTCAAGTGAGTGGACTGGGGATAATCCACAAGAGGAATGACCCAAATTTGGGTAGAGTTCAGCCAGCAAAGTAGAAACTTTTGAAGATCCTACTTTGCTCTCGCAATCTCTTTATGTACTCATTGTCTAAATATGGTGAGTTTTGATTTTTTCCTCAAAGTTTGCGTACTTTTGAAATTTTTTTCAAAAAAAAAAAAACCCTTGGTACACTTGACACTGAATAATTTATTATTATTATTATTATTATTATTTGTTGCTGAAAATTCACCAAAAATAAAAAACACTCATTACAATGGTGTAGATCTTTGAAATAAATGAAATATCAAATCATTTGTCTCCCCTTTACCTATGGCTTCTAGAGGTTAAGTCCAAAGTATGTCATCTTTCAACTTAATTTTAAGTTATCGGGTATTTTATGCAGGTGTGTTCAAAGATGATGTACTTGTGTCCATTAGGTGCAAGCTAATGTTAAGATATCATCGACTCATCACATGTGTAGTAGTCCTTGCCTAAAAGCATGGCTCAATAAATAGTTTCCTATTGTATTTCCAATAACAATTCTAAATCTCACTTTGCATCTAAGATTTTGAGGGAGACAAAATGTTGGGGAGGGAGGAGTTGGGGGAGGAGTTGGGGGAGGTGGGAGAGGGGTGGGAGGACACTTTGTCAAAGGCATGTTTGTTGGGGATCATGATATTTTGTGCAATAAGGAGCATGTGGTCTTATGAGCTGTAAAATATACAACTAGATTATGCGCTTGTAAGTTGTATAATGTATGATGCTCTTTGGAGCTTGATTGAGCGACGTTTGGTGTTCTACAATGAGAATCTAGAATATATTTGGTTTGGCCCATTATGTTCAATACATTCTAAGTGGGAGAAATTTACTAGTATCTAAGATGTTTAGTATAAACCCAATTTTCAAAACATTTTCATGGCCAAGTTGTTGAGTGAAAACTCGAGTAGTACAAGGAGGTTCTATAATCCATGGGCATGAAACAAATCTTTGTTTTTCTAGCTTGGGAAATCAGGAAGTTAAGTTGTTGTGTAAGTCATGGTTGTAAGTATGATCCAAATAGGAGATGGAATCTTCTTGGTATTGAGTTGGGTGTGGGAGGCCCAAATTCCATTTGAAGTTAATAGTTAATATCGTATGCAACCAATATAGTTGCTAAGTGTTTTCTTGTTCTCTCAATTAAACATCTAAAAATGGGCATTATCTACTTGGCCTGAAACTTGGGAAGAGATGGAGGAGGGGTGTGGGGGAGGGGGTAGGTATCCGAAGATGGTGGTAAGAAAAAATTGTCACCAAATTTGTATTACAAAAAAAATAATCAAAAGAGACACTTAAAATTTGCTGAACTAAAAACCCATTTTAATGACAAATCTGAAAAGTCAAAAGGTTCCCTCCTCCTTCTAAAAACATTTACTCGTTTGGCCCAATTATGTTATTGATTCCAACGAACAGATCAACACCACGTATGCCCTAAGTGCCGGTAGAGTCCTCAAAGCTGGTTCAAAACGCGTGTTTGTTTACTTAGTTTTGCAATTTGTTTGAAATTTTGTCGTTATTTCCTTTCCACACCGCGCACGCGTCGCAAGCCAGCGATTTCTTCCTTCTCTCAAACTCTGTTGCTGCTGCATCTGCTGCCGCCGCTGCTTGTGTCGTGCTGGAACACAACAATAGGTGAATTTCCGGCCCGCAAAAAGACCTGCAAGATTGTCATAGACGTGTTCTCCAGATGGCATGGTAGAAGCTAAGCTGCACACACGTAGTTTTGTTTTGTTTTGTATTTTTTTTCCCTCAAAAAAAAAAAGACAATCTGATGTAGGAGTCGTGCCAAGTACAGTAGTCATGAGGTTTTGATTTTCTGCGTCAGTTGTGTGTGTGATTTGCATTACGTCTTAGGCTTTTGCTTTGATTTTTGTAGCTATTTTCTATGCTCTAGTCTTCATCAGAAAAGCTGGCAGAAGAATTATTACCTATTTGCACAGAAGAAAGAAGAAGAAAAAGCGTCTGGACGTTTTCTTTGTGATATATTCTTCATGTGCTGTTGATCAATAGACTTCGGCAGTTTCTTTTTTCGATTCTGCAGTTAGTCTGTTTTTTCAAGCTTTGAGGAGCTATTCTCGGCGGTTCTTCCTCGGAGGATCTTCTTGATATCAGTCCACGACTTGATTTTCGAATTGCGATACTTGTTTCTTTGGATTTCGCTAGCTATCTGTGGTCTGATCGGTCAGAAGAAGCTGGTGGCAGAGTTCTTGTTTGCGGTTCTTTTTCCTAGATCAAGCTGTGTGATCTGGTTTTCTTTGTCATGGTCATGCAGCAGCGCTGTTAAAAGAGGAGTTGTCGAGTCTTCTGCAGTTTGTTTCTTCAAGGCTTTATGGAGCTGCTATTCTGGGCTGTTCTTCTCCGAGGATCTTGATCAGTCGATCCACTTGATTTTCGACTTGCAATTTGTTACCAGCAGTACGGGGCGGGGCAGTTTCTAGAAGAAGGCTGAGTTCAAGATCTATCATGCACTGAACATCTCTCCTTCTGATGGCGCTGCGGCAATTCCTTCCCTCTGCGTCCGTATCGACCTGAGAAAGGAGGAGGATCATTTTTTGACAGTTTTTTTCTTTTTTGGTCGTGGTGCAATTGGCGATCGGGAATATCGTAAGGGGAAAGATTTCATACTAGTATCGCGGCTTCTAGGCATCATGCAGGTTTTTGTGAGAAGAATCGACCTCTCTTACGGTTTTGCTGGATAGTTGCTGTCTTTGGCAGACTGTCGAAAGCCAAACCCGTCGAAAGAATTACACAGCGCGTTTTATTAGAGGACAAACTCCAGCTGCAGCGGAGGCAATGTTGAACCTCGGGTGTAACCACCAGGCACTGCAAGCCAGAGTTCTTATCCAGGTACTACTTCAATCTTCATGTCAGCTTGGTCTGTCTTAACTGGTGGTGAAGGAACAACTGGGCAATCTTTGCTGTGCATGCACATAGATTTTACAAAGCGTCGATTTCCCAGAAGGATGAGGGTAGTAGCAAGGCTGACTAGGCTGGATTGATGAATCTTTGTCAGCAAGCCTCATGGGGTGACAAATCCCTCTTTCTGTTGGTCCGAACACCAAGATTGGAATATCAGTGCGGAGCTGTGGAGTTAGATGAGGATGAGTATGAGTAGCATGGGAGATAGATTTCACATTGCCTAGGAGTGTTCATGCTGTGGACCAGCACTTGCACTGTCCCATGTCCACACATATGATTCTGTTTCTGAATGCAGACAAATTACTGTCTCCCCTGAAACTAGGTAGCACTTTGATGAATACCCATTGCCTGCCCTTGATCAGTCTTAGTTTGTGACCAGGTCACAAAACCAAGAAGAGGGGCAGTTCTTTGAGTTTTCCACCATTGGAGCCAGATCCAGGGTCAATAAGAGGGTTTGATTTCCCCTTACTACCCTCTGAACTAGCTGTTGCCATCTTTTTGACTTTGAATTTTGCCAGAGATGGTGTACCACTGAACTAGGAGCAAGATGTTACTTTGGTAGGGATAAGGTAGAAGGTACTACAAGTCGCTCAGTAGATTTCATGATGCAAATTCATTTTCATCTTGCATTCTCATGTGGAATATGCAAGTGGATCATGAAGGAATTTTCTGGTTTAAGAAGTTTCTGGCTCCGCAATATGCTTTGATAGAGCTGCAAGCATACCCAGGAGCTTAATTATTTGCAATGCCAGCGGCAGGATTGTTGTGAAACAAATTTTGGCTGTACATCATCACTAGACAGAGGTGTGGGACACAGGAGTTGCAAGTGTGGTGGATAACTACATTGCATGTGACAGATGGAGTCATCCTGAAATCTGGTCAAGAAAGGAGAGTGAAATTTTTTCAGCTATTTGAAGACTACAGGGCATGAAGGTCATCAGTAATCACCAAGAATTTATTGAAAAGAATAGTGATCAGAATGAGGTCAGCAGAATGTTGATACAGTATGTGCATGCTCAGGTCTTGAAGGCAGTCATACGGAAAGGTCAGAAATAGTGAGGAAGTGGAGTCAGGAAGATGAAGGCCAATGGTGGGGTGCATCGTCTCACACGTGCAAGAAGCAAGATCCAATATGGTTGCAACCTGGAGCAAATAGCAGATGGCACACTCCGGTCACTCACCATCCCTGTTTCCAGACTCACTGTGCAGTCTATGCTTTGCTTCATTAGTCTTATCCTTGGATTCCAGTTCACAAGAGAAGCAACCATATTTGCAGGCAATCTCCAGCATGGAACTGTCAGTAATACTCTATCAAGCTTCAACTTCTCGGCCAACATCAGAAGTGGGATCAGGAGTAATTTTGCCATGCAAATCTCTCAAACACTTGGCAATGGATCAGATGTCTTTGGCACACTGGTTCGCAGCATTCTACCCCCTGATCCAGTAGTGTCAGAACTCTCCGAAAGCAAAAAACCTGTAGTGTGGCAGCATGAGATTTTGGTAAGGCCATGGCCACACCCAGATCCACTTGAAGTCATGCAAGCATATGGTCTCATCTCAAGGATCCAGCTGGAGCAGCGGCAGATCCATGGCATTGAAGACTGGAAACCTATTATTGCCATCACTCCAACTTTTGTCCGTGCCTTTCAGGCTCTGCATCTTACAGGTGGACCTTTAGGAAGCATTCTTGCCCATTCCCTAGTGGTTGACTCATTGCTGACTTGGCAAGTGATTTTTGGGTTAAACCTCTCTAGGCACGTGCTAATTTGTTGCCCATAAATACTTGGTCCAGCTATATTTTTCATGACTAGGTGTGTGTTTAGCTAGAAATCTTTGGAATGTAAGGGCTTCCAAGTCCGTCAGAAGGCAGCCTTCACATTGAAAAGGAGATTATGAGTTACTTTGTGGTGAACAGTTTGCATCCTTCCTTCTCTTCTTCTGTTTGAACCTTGCACTGATGTTGCTTTGGAATGTGGGGTTGGCAGCTCTCATGCACACTCTTTCGCTTGTACCAGGACCTGTGACATGGATTGTGATTGAGGCAGGAGGGGTCACCAATGAGACAGCATCCTTGCTGACTCAGGCGCATGTGCACAGGTTGTTACATTTGGGCTTTGGGAACTCGATGACACCTGGCTTGGAAGAGCAGCCACTCCTGGAGACAAGGTTGCGAATTGAAGGCTTGAGGTATTATAGTAGAAGTCGCCTGTAATTTGTAAGATCTTTGAGAAATCTTGTTCTTGCCCCACAGAACACAAACTGTCATTGTGGTTGTAAGCATGAAGTATGGTGTGTCTTTATATTGTTACACTAGACCCTGAGTTGTCCATCATTGTCTGCCTGATTTAGATGTGTGCAGGAGCACAAGCTGGAGGGCATCATTGTGTTTGCTGATGAGAGCAATGTGCATAGCTTGGAATTTTTTAACATGGTCCAGGAGGTGAACTGGTTTGGGGTAGTGTCTGTTGGTATGCTTGGGCATGCAAGTTTTGGAGAGCCCATGGAATATGATATTGGTGCTCTCCATGAAGGGAAAAATGAAGAGCAAGGAAGTCATCAATTATCAGGCACTATACTGAGGTTTGAACCTCAAGTTCAAGGACCTGTTTGTGACTCCATGGGCAAGCTTGTTGGCTGGCACACATTTGATGGTTTCCATTTGGAAGACAGGGTGTTTAAGATGCCAGATAAATCCCATGAGGGAAGGTTAGAATGGGCTGGTTTTGTGCTAAATGCAAGGGCAGTTTGGGAAGCAGGAAGCGATGAGCCAGTGTGGCTGGACAGCTGGCTGAACTGGACTAGGTCTTCAGGGGACAAGAACCTCCCTGACATCCGATCTATCCTGAGGGATGAGAAGAGGGTGAAGTTGCTGGGTGGTTGTGGGCACCAGGTGCTGCTATGGTGGGCCCGCATGGAGGCTCATGCTAACATCAGCTACCCTTCCAAGTTGGTTTGCAACCCTCTTTCTCTTTCTCTTGTCTTTGTACTCCATTGTATGTTCAAACCATTCCAGGTCTGTGAGAGCAGCATGGCAATAACCTTATGTAGAGCTTATGGCCTCCTTGTGAGTTGGTTCTGTTAGGGATGACCCATAGGAGTGCTAGTCGAAGAGTCACATCCACAGGAATATGTCACGATATCAATATTGCCATGAAAACATGCCGAATTCTGTCAGGAACCACTAGACTTTATAGGGTGAAGGGACACTAGCTGCACATGTGGAGCAGAAACTTTCCTTCGTCAAGTGAAGTCTGACTGATGTATTGGGAGAAATGCCAATCAATTTAGATATCATTAACAAGGTGTCTTGATTTTACTGTGCAGTTGGGCATTGGACTCCCCTTTGGAGATAGTAATACCTGCAAGGAGCACACCATGGACTGACATGCCTAAAGGACAGCCCCCACTGCCCCACTTGCCTACCCCTTCTCTCCTGGAGGCTGTAACACCTGCACCTACCCCTAGTAGGCGCAAGGGTGGAAATAGGGTAAGGGGTCGAGATTCCAAACTAAAACACTTGAGACACAGGCAGGATCCACTCAAAGGCAAAGTTACTGATGATCGGAGGAATCCAGGCAGTTCTCGCGGATCTTGATTCATAGGCATCTCCTCTCAATCAAGTCTTTGAAGAGAGGGTTCAAAACGATTATCTTACAGTACACAGAAAGCTGCATACCATCTCCAGCCTAGCTTTTTGCATCTTTATGCAGTTTTCTTGACCGGAATGGAATAGTCTTGGGCCTTTGAACCTCAATGAAGGAAAAATCATACCTTTAGAATTGTCCTTAACATGCGAGACACACTTTCTATATACTCATGACAGAAGCCAGATTATCAGCAAATTTGGTCTCAAGATGTCTGACCCTAAAAATTGGGGTTTTCTTTAGCATTTTAAAGAATCTTGCTCTTGTGGGGCTTGTAGACCCTCAAAATTGGGGTCTTCTTAGTAATTGTAACCAGAAATTGAGGGCAGCCAGTGTGTGTAGTTTCATGTGTTTTCTGAGCTTTGACCATCTCACCTCAGTCAGAGAAGTCTGCCTATTCAGTTTTGACGGCATTAGTTGGTGGTGGCCTGCAAGGCTGCTAATGTGCAGAATTGTAGAGATTTTATGAAGATTGGTGCACTTCTATGGGGAGCACAAACTTGGATGGTTCATGTCTTTTAAGGTATTGTATTGAACCCCAGTTTTATTTTAAAAGTTCTTTGGTGAACTCACCACTTACATCATTTCTGTTGGAACTTTTGCCTTATTCACACAACCCATGGTTCAACAAATGGCTGGAATCATCAGTCGTTGGCTTTGATCTGATTCAAAATTAACATGTTTCCTGCTCCTTGATTAGTCGCACAGAAAATAATGGGATAGGATACTGAGCTGATTTAAGCCAAGCTGCTCAGTTTTTCTCAAAGCCAGATTCAATGGAGAAGGTAAATTAGTCCCATAAAGTTAGTTTCAGAACCTAGAACAAGATTCACATTTTCTCAAGCAGCTTTCTTCATTGTTAGTATTGGTGACATATGGGTCTTCTGTGGCTGTATTCTTTTTTTGTCTTGACTGAAGTGTCTGTGATACATGCATTGGTACCAATTGCTATGTAGGGTTGTCAAGAAGTGGAAGCAACAAGAACCAGAATGTTCTTTTATATGTGTATTAGTGTCATCATTCTAACCATGTTTCCTGGAGTTTCCAGAGTGGTTGAACTCTTTGTGTACTCTTTTGGTAGGTTCCATGGCTGTCGCCATTCATTGGCAGCTTTCAAGCATTAGTGTTCAACTGCTGCATTGTAATTTATTATATTCATGAGAACTGTCATTTGGAGATGTGCATTGCACTTGTTCAAAAGTTTGCATACAAACAACTAACACTTCGAGCAGATACATGACCTCAATAATGTTCAAGTGTTGTTTGTTCTTGTTGTGGTCTGTTGTATGGAAATGTCCATGTCTAACTCTACTACTCCAAGAGAATCAAAGTTAGACCAGCCACTACTGCTTTTTCACTGCCTTGATGTGTAGGCAAGGGATTTGTACAGGCAAAGAATGTTGCTCTACTCCTCATCTAACCCAATAAGTATTATCTGCATGACTTGTGCTTTCTTCAGGCTCTGCTTTGTTGGTATGTGTGATGCCTACTTGCACCATTGCTCTGCTTCCACCATTGCTCTGCAGGCAGCATGTAAGTACACATAATTGTTTGTAGATGTTTTGTGACCTGTGCAGTAATGATAGGAGTGCATATGCCCCTCTATGCGGTCTAACTAATAACCAATTTGCCTAAAAGAAATAGAAAGTGATCTTGTACAACTTAATAGTAATCCATGTAGTAATGTAAAATGAAGTTGCAATGATTTAGAGGGGATTCATGAAATGGTTTACAAATTGCCATTTACAACTGCCACATGCACTCCAGGCTACCTGATGCTTTTCGGTATATGTATACTGTCTGTCCATTGTAGAAATACAGTTCTGTGAATGAATAGGTAATTTAGGTGACAGATTAAATTGGTTAATGAATCCATCTTCATAAGTGAAGACCACTGTTGGTCTCGCGGAAAGGTCTGTGCCTGGTATCAACACTAGTTTCAATAGTGGTATAAGGCTGGAATGATCTTGAGGCAATCCCGGCCTTGTACCTATTGTTACAAGCTGCTAATCGCATAATGTCTCTGCCCTAACATTCAAGAATATTATTGTAAGTGTTATATGAAGTGAGATATGTAAGTCATTATCCTTTCATCATTATTTTTTTCTTATTATCATTGTCAATATATTTTAGAGAAAATTTATTTTTTATCTATGTGATGGTATTGTGGGATGTAATCTGGGAATTTGAATGCAAAATTTATTGGTTTATGGTTAGTGCAATAATGTTCAACAATTCCTAACATGCATTATTGATTGGGTGCATTTGTTCATATGTGATCAAAATTGGTTCTATGAATTGTCGTAATTTTTTTTAAACTGAAGTTCCGTTGAATATTGGTCCATAAAATTTTGGAGTTCATTTGGTTGAGTTGAGTTTTGATCAAGCATGTCATTCCCTTCATTGTGAAGGAAAGTTCATTTGTTATGTTTTTGCATTGCTTAATTTGTGTAAAATAAATATGAAAATTTTTAATCATTTGGCATGTACAAAAACATGGATTATTTATGGTATCCACATCTTATTACAATTATTTAGTAGTCTCAAATTGATTTGAAATGTTAATGAATTGTTCATCACCTTGGCACATGACTTGCTTCAATTCATGACATTTAATTTTTCCATCAAAAAATTTGGAATTAAATTATCAATGTTGTTTGCATTAGTTTTGAAAACTCTTACATCACAAACTAGCAAAACTTGTTTAAAGTCCTTAGTGATAATTACATTAAGATTTCCACATAATTTAATGTGAATACATTCAATTGATTTTAATCAATAGTTTACAATATCATTTTCCCTATTAATAATATTTCATCTAATACTATTAATTGTCATTGGTCATATTTTTTAACTAAATTATCTAATCGTTATGAATTTAATGATGGTAAATCTTTGCAATTAAGGGGTATAAAAAGACTTGAATGAATTGTAGTTCCATCAATGTAAAATGTTGTTTTTTTGTATATGCCATGAATGAAGCTTTCTTTTTTAAAGGGTTTGATTGAGGATGTCTATTTAAAAACGTATCAAAGCTTGAATTAAATGCATCAATGTGAAAGTTTAACTTGTACTAACACCTCTAATAATGAATAAATGAATTGGTTCATTTGGAATTTGTTTTTTGTAAATGACATAATCAAATATAAAACATCGTTCATTATTTTTTTTTGAAGTAATGAATGGAATTCATGGGTAGGCATCATTTGGTCATGAACATCAAGATTGGTTGAATAAAAAATAATGGAAACACCTATACATGGGTTAACAATATATTCATTACAAATGTTATATGGTTCCACTCTTGGACAATCAGTAATATTTTGTGATAAAAACCCAATATCTGCATAGGAAATTTATCCATCCATATGTAAGTGTCATTTTTTGTTGCTAATTCAAGAGCTTGTGATTCTATGTTTTCCCAATTTGTTGTGTATGCATTATTATTATCAAAATTATGTATACATGTTTTTTTAATAAATTGATATGTATTTCATGCATGTTACATGCCACATTCAATGTGGAATGGTCACCTTTGAAAGTATGTTCATTATCAAAAAAGGAATAAACAATAATAATTTTTCTTTATAATATTTTTTCGGGTTTCAATGTTCATTATAATACACATAACAAATTATATGAGATTTTTTCCATTTTTCCTAAAATTTACAATGTCATAATTTGTAACAAATTCAATGAGAGAAATGTTAGATAAATGGTTAGGTTTTTTGATGTATTTATCAATGATTGACAAACACATAATATATGTAAAGTCCAAAGGAAATGTTTTTAACGATGCAACATTTTAAATACAAATGCATGTTCTTGTAATGGGGATGTATTAATGAATTTAAATGTTCTAAATGCATGGTAAATGGTATAGACACACGATATATGTAGCTGATTGTGCTAACATTTGTTAAGCATTAAAAAAACATTTCCCATCTTTCAAATGGGAGCATTTGTTTCAATTTTGTTTTCATTACAACTAATATTTATATTTTTCAACTTTTTTTAATGTTTTTGTCTATTTTTATTAAATAAAATGTGCAATAATTAACTACAACATAAGGGTCAAATATGAATTAAACATTTATGTTTGCTTGCCGAAGATTTCCAACATGAATACCAAAAGGATTTGTTCATATGTCTTTACATAATCTTTGTAAAAAAATTGCTCATTATTTTATTTTATTTGTAATGCATTTCAATGTATGTCTCTTTGTCTACAGAAAGTAATTTAAATATTATGTTAAATGACATGATGTTGTTTATAAATCAATTTTATTAATTTCAGTGAAAATTCTTTTGTTAATTTCACCTAAATGTTGGTTGAAAGCATGGTAAAGTAGCAATTTTTTATCCTTGTCACCCAAAACAAAAAAGTAGCCATAAACAAGTTTTAATGTATGGAAAGTAGAATTTTTTTTTCATTTAATGATCAACATGAAAAAAATATTTAATTTTATCACAATGATGTTGATCAATCACATATCTAATATGCATTCAAGTAGATTTTTATTAAAAAAACTACATTTTTATTTTACTTTTTTGGTTGTCCAATCTTGTACAAGTAGGTGAAAGTAGATGAATTATTCAATATTTTCCATTTTCAACATGATGTAGCTTTTAAATGTACTTGTAAATTTTCAACATTTAAATATTATAGTATAATACATCAAACTTCTAATGGAAAAATACGTTTTAACTCAATTTGATCAATCATTTTCAAACATATTTGTTTTTTACTTTTATTCTACTAAAGTTTTTCAATTTTGTAATCATTTCATTATAAACTCAAAGAAAAGCACCATGACTTTATTATGTTATTTTCAATTATTTTCAATCTGCTTTTTTCTACTTCTGTAACTAGACCATTTTTTAGATGCCTTGGAAATAATTACTTTTTATGTCTACTTTATCATGTTTTCACCTTGAATTTTTGAGGGGGTTAAAGATTCCATTGGGAATGGTTCAAGAAATTATTATTTTTGCATAGGAGGACATGGAAAATTAAATCAACTAATTGTTTGATTTTTCTTCTTACAAGTTTTTTTGTGACAATGTGTTTGAGCTTCATGAAGATTGGGTGCTAGTTTGTTATTATTACATTATATATATTTATCCACAAAGTTTTCAATTGTATTGTTTGAATCCAAACCATTAATTGGTGCATTTCAAACCTATAAAAATCCATGTTCATGTTGATTTCCACGACTTTGAAATTCAATAACAAAGAAAATTTTAATAAATGCCCAAAAATGAAATTATCTTTCATACAAAATGTACAAAAAGATTTCATACAATGATCGTAATGTCGTGCACATGTAATAGAATCACATTGCATAAGATGTGTAACATGTTTGAGTTGTAATTTATCAAAAGGAATGTTAAATCTTCTTTTTATTATTATTTAAGTCATAAAATCATTTTATTAAAATAACCCATTTACTTTCAACATTAGTAAATGTAACAAAAAATGTTAGGGGACCTAATTGTCAAATCATTGCAAAGACATTTTTCCTTAATCAATTTAGATAATTAGGTGAAATATGTAATATTTTTAAGATTTCTTAATCGTTTCACGAACAATTTACATTTAATGAATAAGTCTCTTTATACAGAATTCAAAAAAAAAATTCACTGAAATTTAATACAAAAAAAGGTCTTAAAAGATCCATATATCCCAAATGATAATGTAAAATAACATCCAAATTTAATTTGTTTATGATATCATGTGCTTGAAGTCAACATCCAAGGAGTTTCCCTTTCTGTATATGAATCCAAAATGATGAAATAACATAATGAATCAATACTTTGATAGCTTTAAAAAATAAAATTGGTATACGTGTGTCAAAATTATGGTTTTTGTGTAAAAAATCCCATTGAATAATCAATTGACAAGATATTTTTGTTCCTTGGTTGCTATAAAGTTGTCAAAATGGGGATCTTGCAAAGGGCCCAATGGTTTGAAATATTGGCTTGGTGCCACAATTACAACATTTTCAAAATAATAATATATCTGTTTAAATTATAATATGTTTTACACCTTGTATCTATTAATATGTCTTCTTATTCTTTTCAAATTTATCTTCATTATTATGGTCACATGATTCATCATCATCTACTTTGCAAGAAACATTAATATTGTTTTACATTGATAATGTGAACATATCAAGCCATTGTGAATGAATTGTTATTCCAATTTTTCATATAATGGTGTGTTGTGATCATGTAATGCCAACACAATGAGGTTTGAATGGACATTACTTGTTGAACACAATGATTTATATTCCAATTGTTTTTTTAATCATAGACCAATTGTTACTTCATCATAAGAAACCAAAGGAATATTGATTAGGTAAAATTGATATTGGATGGAACATTTATAATACTTCCTTTTTTATTATATTGTGCATAACCTTGGAGTTGCTAAGTTTGAGCAAATGTTAAATGAAGTGATACTAATCATTCTTCTAATTCATTTAGTTTTTTTACAAAATTTTATATCATTGTTCAATCTAATATTGATAGGAACTAAAAGCTCAGGTTTTTTTTTTAAATAATAAAAAATAACAACTTTTACACAATAATGGATTTTTTTTAAAAGTGGAAAATGTAAAGAATATTTCGAATTGTGGACTTTACTATTTTTCTTGTTTGTTTTTAAAAGCACAGGTTGATGACAACACACACATGGATGAATGGGTTTGTCCAATAATTGTTGAAAATATTTATCACATTGAAGTGAAGGATTTTCCAAGGGTGAAAGTTTTTCCAATGTTGTGAAAATATTTTAATGTATTATATTTGAAGTCAATGTATTTTGAACATTAATAGTTGAAGATGGTTGTTCAATGTGCAATGGTTCCATAAGGTTATTGCATGTCAATATGTCAAATTATGAATTTTCATGTGAATGTTGTTTTAAATAATGTTTTTGTGAAATGTCATTAAGGTCAACATTTGTATTTATTAATGTTTTTGTGAACAAGAGTTAATATTTTTACAAGATTTACATTTATTTATATGAAGGTGATGCAAATGATAATATACTTGAATGAATCTCAATTCTAAGATGGAGTTGTTACTAAGAATTTTTTTTGTTATATCTTTTAAAGTGGAAAATGGAGATGTTATCATTCAAAAATTTAATCGTTCATTGTGCATAGGTTTCCAATGGAAATATTTAGGTTAGTCAATCACATTTTCACGTGATACTTCATTTTATTGTTTTGTGGGTGCATATTATCATCAATTTCATACAAAGGTAAAGATCATTTTTTACCTCGTTGTTTAATGGACATTTTTTTGATTGGTTGGTATGTTTTGTTTGTGGTAATATGTTTTGGTCTATTTCCCACGAAGCATTATAAAAAATGATTAGTTCATAATGCCCATTTCTAGCTTTTACCACATCGTTGTGATAAAGTAATTTTAATGTGCTATTGCTTATGAAAACATCACATGTTCAAAAACATATCGCACAATTTTTTTGACCAAAGATGGATGGGCCTATGTGAATAATTTGCCAAAAACAAAATGGCACAGTTATCACCCCATTAAGCTCTAAAATTGGCACTTGTGCCAAAAATTTGAATAAAAGTTTGTAAAAGATTTTATACCATGATCTTCATACAATATAAAATACATTGAAATGAATATCAATCAAAATTTGAATTTTGGGGTTAATGGGTTTGTTGAAGGGATTGTGCAAAATGGGTCATGCATTGAGTTTAGAGTTGAAATGAAATTTGGAAATAACAAATAAAAAATGCTAAAGAATCAAACAAACAATCACCATGTACAAAAGGATAATTTTAAATTCATTAAAGATGGTGACCATGAAGCACAATATCACTATTCATCATGAGGTCAATAAAAAATGAAAGAAAAATAAATTATTGTGTTTATGTAACTTTGAATAATGGGAGAAGCTTAATGTTTTTCAACAACATAATATAATGACAAACCCAAAATTAAACTAAAAATTAGTGTTTAGAAAGCTACCTTAATTTTAATTAACTAATGTGTGAAGCAAAACCAAGAAAAAAAAAGAAAAGATGTTGAGAGGAAAAAGGAAAAAAGGAAAAAAAACAAGAAAAAAAAAATAAAAATAAAGGAAATACAAACATGTACAAGCCTATACCACAATGTTAGCTAAATAATCCTTGAGGAAAAAAGGGACAATGGCCCACTACTAACTAGTTGATACACCACCAAATGCACTATTCATCAAAATGCCATTAATTTGGGAACACATATAAAAATATTTTGCCACTTTAATTTGGAGACTTCAATTTCACAAGATATGCTTGAAATCTAATAATGGTAAAGTTTGTGGGCAAGATAATGGAATATTGGAAAATTTAAAAAGAGGGGCAAAAAGAAACTTTCAAACTACAAAATTAATATGGAAATATGTGAGGTATATGGTGGTATGTTGGTATATGATATGTGTTATGTTGGTATGTGATATGTGATATGTTGGTATGGTGATAAGTATTGAAAATGTGGATGTTTTTGTCAACATTTTGGTAAAAGTCAGAAATGAATTTTAAAAAAAAACAATAAATAAAAATTTGGTTATATTGAAACTTTAAAGGTGTGGTTTTACAATATGTAATACAAAATAGTGAATTGCATACAAAATACAAAATATCTCAATGAAAACAAAACCCCAAAAAAGTTGAAGTATAAGAAAAATCTTCAACTTCTCTAACAACCTCTACAACAACTTATTGAGGTTAGAATTTCTCATTGTATCCAACAAGTTCCCCAAATTGGACTCAAGTGGAAAGTACCAGAAACTTTCAAATCTTCAAGGAGCTCAATCATAAACATTTTTTCACTGGAATATTTTTGCATAAAATCTTTTTCTTGGAGTCTCAACAAGGGAAATAGGCAAGGAGTTTTGATATGGGAAATTCATGGTGGACCATCAACAACATCAATTGTCGTATTGATGTGAATATCAAAAGTGCATGTTGTAACAACTTTACACAAATTGCAAAAATACAACCCATTAGAAGGTTGTCAATAAATATCATTTGGAGCAAACTCATTCACAAGGCAAAGTGGAAGGATTTGTGATCATCAAACACCCATCAATTTAATAAAAAATATTCAAGTGTTAGAAAGTCTAATATTTCATGTCAAATCATAATGTGAAAAAAGTATAACAAATTAAAATATATCATTTATAACATATTAAATTTTAACAATTTACATTGGAACCTAACATTGTAGTACAACGAGAAAGAATAAATGAAACTAACATTGCAAGCTATGCAATAATGAGGTTTAATATGGAGATTGAAAACTTCTTTCAAATTTTTTTGCAATGAAGCTAATAACATTGGAATAATGATAGACGAAATGATGGTGAACAAACACATATCGCCCTTGTTGTTACAAGCAATATTTTTCATGATGCCAAATGTAGGTAATATTATTTTCAAAAACTATTATGATAAAATTATGGAACTCAACACGAAATGAAGAAGCAAAAAAACTCACCTACAACCAAACAAATACACTATAAATTCAAGTTGGAAAAAACCAAAAGCAATGTTTCTTCAAAGACCTATAATTTGAATGTCTTTTGGACTATTTTGTCAACAACCAATAGTTCAAACTTGTTATTAATCTCACCACACATTCCAATAACATCAAAAGCAATGGTGATTGTAGTAAATGGTTGGAGCATGCGGTGGGAAAAACTATGAATGGTGTCTTTCGGCATAAAATGCAATTTCACAAGATGATAAAATGTTAGAATGGTTTTCACTTTTGTGCCTATGGAAAGTTCAATTGTCCAATTAGAATCTCTTTTATTATAATATATTTTTGCCTTCATAGATAAATTTGTTAGATGTAAAAAAACAACCTTTTTTATGAATTCAATATGTGTTTTGATCAACCCTCCTTTAATGATGACGGTGATTATGGTGGTACCCACGATATCAATGACATTTGCATGAGACATGAAAAAGCCACACACTTTAAAGGAGATGTAGATGAAATTGATGAATTGCAAAAAACAAATTCAAAAACAACATTATGAACTGTATAATCAACCTATTCCATTAGAAGAACTAGGCATTCATCTATTTTTGCCATTTGGACCTTACTAAATCAAAGTTTAATGATCTCAAAACAAGAATTATATTTTAGAACAACAACATTGAAAACATAGAAATGTGTTTGCAAAAAGATTGAATGAACTTTATTTGCAACCCATTATCTTTCAATAGGTCATAATTTCCAACCAAAAATCAATTAATTGTCATGGATTGGAATACAATTCGATGAAAGAACCCTATGTTGCCACAAAGGGAAGTAAATAAAACCTTGGGCGACCATAATAGCAAAACACCCTAAATGACGACCCTAACAACTAAAAAAGGAAAAAAACCAAATCTTATGAACTAAAAAAACAAAGAATAAACCCTTGGGAAGCAGAAAAAATCAATTGAAGTGAGTCCTCCTTTGAGGTGAGAAAAAGCCATATGAAATGATGCCCCACTAGTGGCCGAAAAAAAATCACTTGAACTGACCCCCACTGGAAGTGGAGAAAAGAAATCACCCATTTGTGGTGAAAAAAAACGTCACTTAAAATGAACCTCCATTGGGGTGGGAAAAAAGTCATTTGAAAATGACACCCCCCTCGGTGATGGAAAAAAAAATCACTTGAAATAATCCCCCATTGGTGACAAAAAAAACAATCATTTGAAGTGACCCCCCATTCGCGGTGAAAATAAAACATCACTTTAAATGACCTCCCATTTGGAGGGAAAAAAAAATCATTTGAAGTGATCCACCATTACAACCAAAAGAAAATCATTATAGTTACCCCATTGAAGGTGAATAAAATTCATGGAAGTGACCCTCATGGGTTGTGAAAAAACATTTCACTTGAAAGGACCTGCTCTGAAATTTTCTTTCTCACATGAATTGACCCCATTTGACCCCATAAGGCTATTCTTTGATAGGCAATAAATCCTATGAAGCTCAGGAGATTTGAACCCACATCCTCACTATTGGTCCTTGTTAAGCCCTATCGATATATATTAATGAACCATTTTATCTTCAGTACTAGTTAGTAAACCCATTTTGCAAGCAAAATATTTAGGAGAAAGGATTGACATAGGTATTATTAACACCACAAAAGAAAAGTCTAACATTATGTGGCTGTAATCCAAAAGCAAAAGAGAAAACCTTAACAAAATGTGGCTAAATAAATGGGTGAGTCGGGGTTTATGTGGACTCCCCATCATTGACAAACGATTGGGTGAGAGCAAATTCACCACCGATGAGTGGGTGAGTGTGTAGCCAAACCTTCTCCAATAGGGGCCACCTTTAGCGCATAGAGTGGGAGAGCTCTCTGGCATCACCTGAAATAGGAACACACTCTCGTTCTTTTCCATTCACGGCTTCATTGCCACTCGCTTTGGCTAAAGGCTCTCAAGGGATCAAGGGGCTCAAGCCAATCAAAAATTACCGAATCAAAAATTTGCAAACATACACCAATTATTTTATAAAATGTATATGCCATTGCTTATATTTTAAAACTTTATTCCATTAAGTTTTCACAATTTTGTTTTGTGGACTTAAGGCTTTTATTTTTGTTTCTTTGAGCTTGGGGTTATTTAGTTTGGTTCTTATCAACTTTCGGAATCTTCAATTTTGTTTTTAAAAAGTTTTTGTTAACTTTGGGCAATTTAAAGGTCTTGAATTTTACTTTTTTCAACTTTGGGCGGTTTGGATTTTTTATTTTGTATGAAATTTGGGGGTCTTTGGTTTTGATCTTATGAACATCCTTATTTTTCAGTTTTATTTTTTTGAAGTCTAGGAGTTTTCAGTTTTCTTCTTGTCATTTCAAGGTCTTCATTTTATTTTTCTAAGGAAGATGGGGTTTGTGGATTTCATTTTGTGAATTTTGGAGGATGTTTTGTTTTCATAAAAAAAATTCAAGGGTGTTTTTTTTTTTTTTTTTTCGGGTCTGAGGGGGGGAGGGGAGGAGGGTGCTTTGCTCTTGCAAATTTTGAAAGTTTTAAGATTTTGAAGTTTTGGAGTTTTCAAAAAAAATTATTGTCATTTTGTGGGTCTTTAAATGTTTTGTGTGCAAAGTTTTACAAAGAGGGTGAAAGGGTATTTTCCTTTTTTCTTGTGAACTTTGAGGGTTTTCTATTTTGGTATTTTGAAGTTTTGGAGTCTTCAATTTTCTTCTTATCATTTTGGGGTCTTCAATTTTTTTGTGTGGAGCTTCACGAAGGAGGAGAAGGGGTATTTGCCTTTCTTCTTGTGAACTTTGAGGGTTTTTTGTTATGATATTTTGAAGTTTTGGAATCTCTAATTTTATTCTTGTCATTTTGTGGGCTTTCATTTTTTTTTGTGCAAATTTCATTAGAGAGAGGGGGTATTTACCTTTCTTCTTGTGAACTTTGAAAGTTTTGTGTTTTGGTATTTTGAAGTTTCAGAGCTTTGAGGTGGATGGGATGAATAAATACCTAGTGGTATGAGGCTATGAAAATAAAATGACAATAAAACCAAAATAAAGTATTTAAGTTGTGAATGTATGGGTGATTGAAAATTTGGAAGGAAAAAAATCAATTTTGGGCAAATCTTTGAGTTTTTTCACAACTGCCAGTTTTTTTTTTTTTTTTTTGGTATTTATCTATCCTTAATTAAAAAATTGTCCAACATTAAAGAAAACATCAAGTTCCCAAAATTCCATCTTACCTTCCTTTTATGAAAATGTCTTATTCATATGTTATCTTCAATTTTGAGAATTGTTCAACATTATTTCAGATTTTAATAAATTATGCTTTGAATTGATGAGCTTAAACTTAAACAATGTGTCAAATGGACCAAATGAAGTAGGGCCATCATTCCATAGTACCTCCCCCTAAGGGCAAAACCAATAATAGTTATTGATTTTGAAAGAAACCTTTGAACCTAATTTTTAGGGGTTTTTTTGGTTTGAGAAAACCTACCATGTAGTTTTGATAATGGTTTTTTGGATATCTAAAACTTTTGGTTCCAAAGACTTTTCAATTTTCTTTAATCTATTTTGTTCTAAAATTGAGGTTGGCTCCATTTGTAATGCACCTAGGATAGAATCACCCATCATTGAACACATACTTATCATCGAACATTTTTCAATATTTTTTTTCATTCCTTAACCAAACCAAACAATTATTGTGTGATTGAACATGCAAATTAGAGGACTATCAATGCTCTTTGAGTGTTAGAAATAAATGAACAACATATAAAACATAGGAAAAGGATGAATGATAATTTGCTTCGAAAAAATTGAAAAATAATTTTGGACCCCTCAATAGTTCTAGCCTCATATTTTTCTCATTTTTAGTATGTTTTGAGTGATTTAAAACTTGATGGGTTTGCCAACTAGGGTTTTACCCCCAAAAAAATTGCTCCAAAGGCATATATGCATCAATAAAAAGATTGAACTTGAAATCCAAATTTATTATAATTCATTCATCACTAAACATTGAACCCCCTTACACCAAACACGTTGTGTTTTCCCCTATTCCTTTATTGAATCGAGCAACTTTTGTTCTCTTGAGAGTGTAAGGTGGAGGGCTACAAATATTCTTTGAACTTCACAAGTAGATGAACAATTTGTGAGGATTTGACCTCATTTGAGCTCTTATGTGTTTGCTCATTGACCTATCTACCTTAATTAGAATTTAAATTTATTTATACTATTAGTTTTATCCAATTAAGTCAAAACACTCAAGATTTAAAAAGTGTGTATTATTTGCAACCTAGATTAATAAATGGCCTAAAGAATAAGGCTTAATTAATGTCATCTTTAGATTTTTCAAGGAAAAAAAAGATGATAAGATGATTCCTATCCTAACTTTGCAATAGCAACAAAGAAATGATGACCTTCTCCTTTTTTGATTAGGAGCAAACTAATGACACCTATCAAAAGTGTAAGCAATATTTAGGCTAGCTAATGGTAGAGGAAGCCCAACCATCCATAAGTAAGGAAAATAATTAGGCAATGAAAGAATGATAACAAAAATAATGAATGCACACAGGGAGTTAATGCAAGTGTTTTTTAACATCTCCATCAAATCACATGGCAAAAGTTAAGCAATTTAAGCTAACAAGGTTTTTTCTTAAAATTGCTCTGAACAAAAAAAAAAGGGGGATTAAGTTATTCGTGCTATTTGGCTAAACTTTGCCATAGGAAAAAATTAGGCTTTAGGTAGCTATTTTCTTAAAGCTTGTACTTATATAAAGAACTTGAATTTGCTTAAAAAGGGATAGTAATCAGGTCTAAGTTTAGGTTTCAATTTCATCAAGAAGAAGGTTGCACAATCTACAAAAATTTTGAACCTTGAGTTCATATAGCCCAAATTAGGCCTAAATCAACCTATTACCATGAACCAACCAACAATGATATATATTTGATTCATGTTAGTTCAATATCAAGTGTATACCTGGATATAGGGTAAGTAGACCCATAGCCAAACAAAGGCTAGTAATTGAATAGCCTTCTAGTACAAGGCATACCAAATTATAGGTTTCTTCACTTTTGGTAATCATGCAATGAAAGTCATTTATAAAATGTGGAATAATTGACTCTTGTGTTTGGAGATTTTGAAGGACTTGAGTACTCACAGGTAATATGTTGTTTGGGAATGAGAAAATGGGGAAAAATCATCAAAGATAGCTCTCATCAGTACTCACAGAATTGTGTTTTGTAATGAGTGTATTTGATTACTCAAGGAGCAAGCAAATAATTGGTAATAGGATGATATGGTCAATTTGACTAGGGGGTAAACTTATTTAGACATCTTGTCTGCATTTTCTTCATTGTTGTCTGTAAGCAAACATTTGCAATGGATTGATGAAAATAGAATGAAATCAAGGTCATTTTCTAATATCACAAATTAAGATAATAAATCTGTACAGAATTGATATATATATTAAAGTTATCCGTAAAGTCAAGATTAGTATAGTTATGGCACCTTCATAGTGAGATTTAATAAAATTTCATTACTTTGCGGATACCCCTGAAAGAGGGGGGGGGATAGGGGGGTGAAAGCAGAGGGTGATTTACAAAAAACTTTATTTAAGAAATTTTTATAGCCACATGACTGGAATACACAGTATGCTAGATTTTTAAAATATGCCTGTAATTTGCTACTTATGAGTCATGCATGTGCTTAAATATGTGCACCAAATGGCAATTAAAATAAGGTGTTGCTCTAGGTGAAACGTGCAAGAGAAGACTTTTCACAGAAGAAGACTAGTACAATATTCAAAAAGATGGATGATTGCTGCTGGTTCTTATTACACTGGTAATGGAACCAAACAGATTATCCCATTTGGAGGATGGAATGGAAGGATGGTCTAAACATGCACCAGCTACAATCCGTGTTCAAATCCTCCAACAAAGTACTTACAAACAGATAGAATCTAACTTTAAATACTGGACAATTGGAATAGTTAGTCGAGGACATGTTTGGAGAATATTGCATGAATTGTGTTTTCAGCAACTTTTTTTCGTTTTTTTTTTTTCAAAAGAAGTGCCAGAAGTTTTCTTTCTAATAACACGTTTTACACTGGAAAAACACATTTTTTTCCATACCAATAAATAAATAAAATCGAAATAGTGAAAATTCACCATTAAAAAAATCATAGTGCAAAGTGTATGGCTTCGATCTTTGCATTTCTCCAACCAGCCAAAAAGGCTTAAGAAAAAAGGTGATAAAATTTCATCCCTCTAAACCCTAGCCCTATTTGTACCCCTCTTAGATTTTTTTTTTTTGAAGCGTTGACGGGTAGGAGTGTGGGTATTCAAATTGGGTAACCAGTAGGGGCAGGATTTGGAGGGGCCTCTGGAAAACAAGTAGAACACTACCAACAATAGTTATTAAATAGAGGGGAAGGGAAGTTATGACACTCAACTTAGGGGAGGGCGATAGGCCTACCCCCCACAAAGTATTAAAGGTTTTGTATTTGAATGACAAGAGGGGTTTGCATGCGAGTGAGAAAAGGCCCCTTCAATCAACAAAAGCAACTCCTGTGCTGTGCTGTGCAGTGTTTTTAAATACAAAGAAGAAAACCTGGGAGTGCTTTGATGATGTTTGTACTATTAGCATTACAGAAGAGCAGCCACACAAGAGAATGAATGAATCATAATAGAAAAAGTAAAACCATGTACTGACATGAAGAAAACTCATAAGTACATTATAAGTAGTATTAAAATTAAGCTTTAAACACCTACTGAAAATTCTGTGCTTGCCACACACACTCCATTAGTGCCACCTCCCTTTACTTTCCCACTTTCTTTCTCACCTAAACATTCAAACATACTTAGCTTAATGATAATGTTGTAAAGTAGATTGATTTTTAAAAAAATTTCTATTTCTTTTACTCTTTGTGTTCCTGTCTCATAGTTAACCAGAGTGGTTAACTATGTATTAACCATCCACATGTATTTATCTACCCATCAAGTGCCTTACCCACTTACTTGCATAATTTATCACTTCTGTAACTAGTTTGCCTAGGTAATGTGTGGTGGAGGTAGCAAGTTTAGCAAGATAGGTCATCATGATGGAACCTTGGGTAACTTAATTGTTGATGAACTACAATTGGTCAAGCAATCCTCGTTGTGGAGGACTTGACAATTTTAGGGCTCCAGATTAGGAGTTTTGGGGAAAATGTTGTTTCAATGTAGGTTCCATGAATAACTATGTAATATATTATAATAATGAAAAGTGGTGATTCTTCTCAAGTTTCGACAATGATGAATAATGAATTGTTAAATTGTGGTTCATATGTGCATCGTTGTGATTCCAAATCACATTAGTCATTTTTTCTTTTTGGCTTTGTCGTTTAACATGACTATTGCAACTAGTGTTGGGCAAGCATTGGTTTTCAATCATACTCAATGGACATGTCATTAGAATAAAACCTATGTGAAGCCTTAGGCTTCTTATATATTTAGCAAATTTAGACCTTTTAAGCATAAACATAGATTCGTTTTATTTTTACAAAGGTCACAATGAGTATGGAAAAGTGGGATGCCTATAAACTTGAGCATGTGCATTGATGAACATATTCATAACTGTCATCTTTTTGCAAATCAATGTCACTTTTTCTTTCACAACAAGCTTATTTGATTTGGCCCCTCACCAATTACTTTTGAAAATTTGAGCCTTTTCTTTTGGGAGAACATGTTCCCCTAATTTTGTCAAAAGTGAGAAAAAATATTTTTTTGGTTATTGTTTAGAACCTTCTATTTTATATAGTCCTCAACAAATTTGTTGTCATTCAAACAAAATTTGTTTTGGGATGATCTTCACATTGGCTACATCACTAAGTTGGAAAAAAAAACATTGATCACCTCACGATTGAATATGATTTCTTTTTTAAAAATATGTTAATCATTAATTTCAACATAGGTTAATGTGAGGGCATTAATGGTGGAGATGTTAGATGAGTTGTTAATACCTTACACAAGTATACCAAAAAATGTGCATCCCATCAATGTTTTAAATGAAATTCATAAAAGGGAAGCCCACCTAAGCAAAACATTTCAAAAAAATCATCCAATGCATAGTAGTCAAGATGTCACATACTCAAATTCATGCTTTAATACATGCCCACCCAATGCCAATTACAACCCTAACATTTCACTGACAAACAAGGTTAAATTATGAGAGGGAGAATGAGATGAAAAATTCTTTTAAAACACACAAGCACGCTCTCATGAATGTGGGATCTAACGAATCCCAACACTCCTAAATGGTTTTGTCACTTTGGGAGTTGGAATCTTGTGATGTTACAAATTTATGAAATAAAATCATAAAAATTTCATTTTTAGATTTTTTGCCACTTTGATGCAAGCCTTCATTGTCAATCACATGATATATTATGAAGAGGAGAATGGTAAGCTCTTTTCAAGTCCAAGCCATGATGTATTTTATGAATTGGGTTCCTCATGGTTTTTTCATGCACCATTTTGGTCCAATTTACATTTACATTTTTTTTGGTTGATTTGTGTAAATTGGTTTCATTTTAAACGTTTGCTTATGAATTTTTCCTAATCCCATCTTAAAATTCTCGTGCCTTCTTTTTTTGTGAGAGTTAAGGAACACACCTTGGGTATGCATTGCATTGCAAAATTGAAAATTAATTGACTGGTTACCTTAATACCATTTGATAAAACTAAAGGTGTGTCAATGATCATGATCTTAACTTAAAAACTTTTCTTAATTTTATCCCAATGTTATTTGTTGGAAATTAAGGAACATGTCCTAGGTATACATTTTGTTACAAAACTACAAATCAACAAAGGTTTTTTAACATTGATACCACTTGACAAACCTACAGATGCATCATTGTTCCTATACAATATGGGTATTCTTGAACACAATTGCAAGCATGTGTATGTAGCTTGAACTTGAGTTTCATAACACATTTTCCCATTTTTTCCATTTGCTCTATTTCCATCATTGCTTTTTTATTCATGTGAACAATGTTATACCTAGGACCAACAACAACTTTAACATTCATATTCTTTAGTTCACTCATGCTTGCTTCTGAGTTTGATAACAACTTTCTTTTCATGGGTAAAGGTTTTTTTTATGTCATGAAAAATTTGCTTGATGAAAGACCTTTTGCAAAATCAACTCTAGCAATGAATGAAAATGAAGCTTAGACCTTTTGTTTGTTTTAAATTTGCACAATGTTGTAGCTTTCTACAAAGTGTCATTGGTAGTAGTTCCAAGTTTGCAAAATGCTTAGATAGGTCCAATTGTCTTGGCAACATTGTATATTTCAATCACACCCCACTTGGTCTCCATCAATTGAATTGGCATCTCCATACAAAAGCTTGGAAAAGTTGTTTTTGTATGTTTACAAACTCAATCCCAAAAGGTGTCAAATTTTATTTATCATTTCAAATCTTGTCTAACTTGTAGAAACGATGGACATAAATGTTTTTCCTTTGCACCTACAAATTTTTGTCCTTTCAACATTTTAATGGAACTAATTTGGTCTCTCCTTCAACATTTGATGTCATTGCACTTGTATTGTGCTACTAAATGTTAGCAAAATCACCAAGCCTTCCTAATGTGAATATATTGTGTTGTAATTCGGAGGTCAAAAATACTTGTTTTGTTGTGGCAATTTTGTTTTTAATATAATCTGGAGGCAATGACGGGGAGTGCCAAAATGGTAGGGTGCCAAGTAATGTTGTTTGTTACCATTACAAAGATAAATGCCATGAAAGGTGGAGATGTTCAAATGAAAATGTTGCAAATCAACTAGTTATGGTATTAGGAAGAGGTGTGGATTCATCTTCCAAATCACACCTTATAGAAGCTTGAATAGTCCTTCCTTCTCTTTAACTAGTGGGTACTCGTTAATTGTTTCAACCAATCAATAAAAATGAAAAAAATCTTCAAAAAAATCCTCTCAAAGAAGCAAAAAAGATAAAAAAGAATCAAATATGTAACCTTAGATTTTTCTGCCGATTTCTTAATTTTTAATTTTTATTTTGTTTCTTCATTTTTGTTATTTAAGAGAAGGGGAGAAAAATCCCAAAAAACAAATCCCAAAAAAAAAAAAGATAAAAAAGAAGCAAATACGTCCAAACGGACGGACAGACAGACGAACGGACGAAAGGAAAGACGGACGAAACCGGTTCTGCCATAGAAAATGCAAAGATTGGCAGAGGGCGATTCCGCCGGTGAATTAAAATGCGGATCTGTTGCATCAGACGGACAGACGCACAGACTAAGTGAATTAATATATAAGATATGATGTAAATTGTATCATAAAAAACTTTTGCTCAATTTGGCCAAGCTCCAAAAAAAAACTTGGCTCTTTTTAGAGGGGGAAGAGAGTAGTGTTGTGTGGTTATTTGAATTCATAAAGAAACATTGGTTTAAATTCTGTATAATAGAATGTGGTTTTTCCTACATTAATATGGTCATGGCTCATGCGACATATGTGAGTACACCTTGTGGTTTCCTCAATCACAAGATAAAAATATTGATGTTTATTGTGACACATATTATGTTGATATCATAGTTTGACATTTGTGTGATATGTGGCCCACTTTAATTTCAAACTACAATATTAATGTAATACATGACACAATAAACACCACATATTCTACATTATGATAGATAAAACCACAAAGTTGATCTCATACATGAGTCATGGCCTAACTAATGTAAGAAAATTCACATTTTAATTAAAGTGATTCTTTTGTGTGGGGGGCAAGGCAAGGGGGGGATGGGGTGGATCGAAATAAAAACCCGTTATTCATTGTTGATGGTTTTCATGAAAGAACTGACCGGCGATTACCTATATGGTCTCTTATTTTATTCAAAAAATTATTTAATCAATTAATTAATTTTACCATGGTTGTATACCATTGATTGGGTCTTTGATTGTTTGAGAACCATGGTTATGAACACTAAGGACTGCCCTGATAATTGCCAAGGGTATCTTTGTTTCTAATAACTGCCCAAACGTTGGAAGAGACTTCTTCACATTCCCCTATTAGGGGATGATAGCCCCACCACAGAACATGGATGTACTCTCAGCTGTGAATGACAGCCTCCACACATGGATGTACTCTGTAAGCTAGCCTAGGTACTTCCTTAATTTGTCAAAAAAAAATTGCATTCAAATTGCCCAACCAATTTTACACCTTTTATCATCTCTCATGATTTGGCCTCTGAAATGATCTAAAGAACCAGATAATTACAATATCTAGAGACCTTGAAAGGAATTTGGGGTTTTGGGTACCAATGTAGGTGCTAGTTAACCCAAGGTGGGGATAAAGAGGGGGGGTATAGAGTGGGGTTTTTGTTTTTTTTCTGACTAAATTTGTCACTTGGCTGAAATTATTCAGGCTTTTTTGTCAACAAATTTCCTTTTTTCTTTTTTTTTTCCTTTTGGGAGGGGCCAGATTTCTCTATTGGGTTCTAGCATGTAGCCAAAAATGTGAAGGACTCTCAACTTTTTTAACTTTCATCTCCTGTTTCTAGTCGAATTTGGCTAAACTTTCTTATGAATGATCACCACTTTATCTACTCACAAAAATGAGAAAAACATAGTATTGAGTCCAATTCTTGTTCATGTCCATTTGGATGAAGCAGAGTTTTTTGTTTTTGAATTTTGTGAGGTCGGTGGACTAGACTAGCCAGCATCCACAAGCGGACTTAGCCAAAATTTGGCTAGAGGTCAAAGAGAGAAGTAACTTTTATTGAAAATCCCAATATTGACTGGCGACATGCAAAAAGCCTATGGTCTAAATAAGGCAATTTCAATTTATTTCTCCCTTTAAAAAATGGCGATTTTGGATGTTATTTTCCCAAAAAAATCCTTTTGTACAAGTTGCAGTCCCATTTTTTGGTCACAAAGTGGTGAACTTCTGCCACGAAATAAAAATTAATTAAAAAAAAAAAAAAACCCTGACAAAGAGATAGAGGAAAGGAAAAGAACAATGGGGAAGATGGAGGAACATGTCTATCGAATAATTAATTAATTAATGAATTACGAAGTTCTCATTTTTAACAAAAGGAGAATATGCCTTTCTTAAGATTCAATATTGTCCTCCATAAATATTTTTTGTTTGAAAAAATTACCACCCCAAAATTTCAAATGCTTTTGAAAACAGTATAAAATTATCAGTGTCGAAAATGCCAAGGTAGTAGTGAAAGTAGGCTAGGAGGGTAGATAATTTGAAACTAAACGAGGCTACAAGGTTATTAGGTAGGTACCTAGTTGGGGGGGGGGGGGGGGTAACTAGCTTTGATTGGGCCAAGCGCAGAAATTTGTGCATGGATAATTAAAAATGTGGTTGCAATAATTGTAGTGCCAGCCAGCCAGCCAGCCAGCCAACAACAAGCCAGCTAGCCAGTGACCGATAGATAGGTAGGGTTCATTTCACGCTTAGCTTCTTCGTCCTTTCCCGCATGTAGCCTAGATGATAACTATTACCTTCACACCCCCAACGCCCCCCCCACCCCCCCTTTCCAAATTCCTCCAAGCTCTCAACAAAAATATATGGCCCAGCTACATCACTATTTGTTCATTTGACATAGTTTAGATGGGTTTTTTTTTAAGATTTTTTTTTAAGAAAAAAATTTGGTTGGGGGAGTTTGGGGTTTTATAATTTTATGTTTCTAGCTTGCCACTCCATCAGCATCGGGGGACCTTTTTGAAAATTTTTTGGGGGTAATTTTGTAAAATTCTTTTTGGGCAGGTATTAAGAGAAAAGAATGAGTCTCCCCAGTATGTGTATGTTGTTGGGTACTCCAGTGCGACAGTCCTTCACTCCATCGAATCATCAAATCAGTTCTCTCTTCTGTTGCACGCAAAACATGCGCCGGTTTTCACATGCACATACCCCCCATCTAGATTGAAGATGATGGCGTTGTTGTTGTTGTTTTGTATGAGAATTTCCTTTGCTCTTTATCTTTGAGCTCACCTTCGTTTTGTTTTGTATATATATATGTATATATTTGGGGGGCAAGGGGGGTGGAGGGGGTGTTTTGGGATTTAAATTTTTATTTATTTATTTTTTTGTTGGTGCATTTTGTGGGGGTTGTGGCGGTGCCGTTGACGAAGCGAAGGAAAGCAAGCAAGCAGGCGGGGGGTGTGTGTGTGTGTGTGCGTGTTTTAGTTATTTTGGGTATTTGTTGTTGTCGGAAGCTGAGAGAGAGAATCGAAGATGAGAGAAGAGGACGGATTGGAAGCTGCTGCAGTGGAAGTTCCTGCTGCCGCCGCCGCTGCTGCTCGTCAAGTTTGTTGGAATACCAAGTGCGGTAGCAGTGGCTCTAGCAAATGGCGACCTGGATGGGTGTTGCGTGCGGGGAACACCGCGTATCTCTGCGATTCTTGTGGGTATGGGGACTTACTTGCTTGCTTTTCTCCTCTCCCCATGCGTCTGACGTTTCTCTCCTGTCTGCTTACAGAGGAAGTGAGTCGACACGTGGGTATTTGGTGATCTGATGACCCCATTCTTGTCTTTCCTTTTTTCAATTTGGGTCCTACTCTGAAGCTTTTCCCTTCTAGAACAGAGCTGAATAGTAGGGGAACGGTAGGAGCTGGAAGTGCAAGCTTTCATGGGGCTGCTAACATGCATGAGGTACAGACTGAGTGAAATCCCTCCTGATCTGAGTTGTGGTCAACTCTTGATCTCTTGAAGGTTGACATAATTTTCACATGAATTTGAAGCTCCGCATAGTATTGTCGTTGATCTCAACTAGTGTTCTTTCTTGCCCATGACCCAACTGTTGAGGGACTTAGTCCATGTCTTAGATTCAGAGACTTTCAGTTGACATTTGATTTTCAGCCAAGTTTAGTTTTCATTCTTGGATTTGCATCAAAGACTTGAGACTTAGTTGCTTGCTTATTGCATGCATGTTGTATGCTGATGGGTCTGATATTGAGCACATATGATCATGTCTTTTGTGAGGGAGAATTAGTTCTTTTCTAACTCTCAAGAGAGCACAAATATGCAATGCATGATGTTTTTTTGCAGAGCAGTTGCTTACAGACTCAATTAAATGGTGACCCATCAAGTGGGTTTTTAGAGCGTGGAACTGGATTGTGATGTGTGAGCATTTTGGTCGTCATGGAATTAGAGCTGATTTCATCTTTTTTCTTTTCTGCATGGTTTACACAATGTCGCTTTTTTCTCGTTTTGTTCTAGTTTTTTATTTGGGAGCATGCTTGCTGCAAGTGATTGAGGGCTGTGTGCATAATATTGGTGTTGTGGTTGGCAGGTTGGCATATGAACAGTTTCGCTTCTGTGAGACATTTCATAGTGATGATGCAGGCTGGAGGACATGCAATTCTTGTAAAAAGGTTGGGTTTTCCTCCTTTCTTCATTCAGATTAGTGATGTTTCACTGGAACCTTCATAAAGAAAATGGTGGGTGTTGGAGTTGCATTGGAAATAGGGTTAGGGTACTCCTTTTTGGTGGGATTACACTTGGTGATCAACAAAATTAGGGTTGATGTGTTAGCCCACCACCTGCAGAAAGGGGGACAGTGAATTGACAGAAATTGGATGGGGTTGAATGCAGCGTGTGCACTGTGGGTGCATAGCTTCAGTCTATGGGCTGGTTTTACTTGATAAAGGCGGTGTTGAGTGCAGTGGCTGTGCGCAACAAGATGATGTTGTTGCTTCTTCTTCCATGGTAATGTCAGTTTACCAGCTCTTTAGTCCAAGGATGTTGAGAGTGGCTTAGGAATGCAATCTATATCTGACACATGATTCTATCTGATGATATGTACATGCTTGGTCAAGTGTCATGTTAATTTCTGGATGTCTTGAGCCACATAGCAGAGGCAGCACTGAATTTGCTCCACTTCTGTGGTGCACATATTAGTCTCTCGGCAACAGTTGTGATATTCTTCGTGTGGGGTAATGAGCAGGTGGGCAAACATGGACAGCAACTCTTGGCAAAAGAAGCACACACACGTGGGAAAGGGGAAGATCCAACTGACAGACGACAGTGTGAGGGTTTAGCTTTGGCTGCTTGCCAGTCTGAGCCTGGACCATGGCAATCACCCTCTTCTGCTGCTTGTGCTGCACCTCTCACCAATGCTGCAGTGCATCCTGCACCTTGGGATTCCTCCCTCAAAGGTGAGCAGCTGAATGGGAGTCGACCCTTTGGGACAAAATCCCAGGAGCAAGAGGTGGCCATTTCAGATTTGGAACCACATGTCCACAATTTGGACAGTTCCAAAGTGGGCTCAAGGGCACATAGTCCAAATGCAGCCAGGGGAGGGACTGATGGTAGAGGCATGGAGTCACCAGGTCATGTGGAGAGCTCCTCTCCCTCACCAAAGTCAGGCACAGAGATGCCTTCTACTGGTTTGATTGTTTCAGGAAGGTCCAGCCCAGCCAAAGAGGTCTCTGGAGAAGCAAGCCAGCAGCAGCAGGGTGGTTTGGAGACAGGACCAGCAGGGGAATTGGGAGATGGTAAGACCACAGGGTTTTATCGGCCACCACGGGTTCAACAGCTGTTACCTCGACCTGCTATCTCAGGTCCATCAGCTGAACCTGGCTTTGATCCACAAGCACCTCTTCGTGTTGCACGCCCACCAGGGGAGGGCAGAGGGCGAAATCAACTTCTTCCCCGCTACTGGCCTCGCATCACAGACCAGGAGCTCCAGCAGATCACATCTGGAGAGTATCCCCTCCTGTTTACTGGTGGATCTCTGTCACATGCTTTGGGTGGACATAGAGAAGCATCTTGATTTCTGGTATTTTTTTCCAATTTTACACGTTGGGTGATGCCAGAAAAGTGGCTGTTTGTGTGATATGATGTGATGTTTTTGGGAGGGCACCATCGTTGCCCTGACTAGCTTTCTATTTGTGTTCATATGCCAAAGAAGATGGCAGGCTGTGGGAAATCAGGAAGTTTGGGTTTCACATGGTTGGTAATCTGGTCACAGTCTACTTTTATTTCTTAACTATCAGTCTTCAGTACCAATACTGTGATCACTCCACTCTTTGAGAAGATGCTTAGTGCAAGTGATGCAGGCCGAATTGGTCGCCTTGTGCTTCCGAAAGCATGTGCTGAGGTATGCAAAAATCACATTTCTATCTGGATACTTCTCTCCTGATTGAGTGGTGTGTTTTAAGCTGTAAATGGGGGGGGGAGGGAGGGAGGAGGTGGCAGGGACTGGTGGTATAGCCAAAGAAATAATTCTCATAGCTGAAAATGGCTGCAGGCATATTTCCCCCCCATACACCAGCCGGAGGGGTTACCATTGAAGATACAGGATGTTACAGGGAAGGAATGGGTATTCCAGTTCCGGTTTTGGCCCAACAACAATAGTCGCATGTATGTGCTGGAGGGTGTTACACCATGCATTCAATCCATGCGCCTTCAAGCAGGTGACACAGGTATGTACACAAGTGGAGTTTCTTATGAGCTGCTACAATTGGACGTGATGGATGGTGTAGGGAAGGGACACACTGACGTGATTTCGTATGTATCTGCAGTTACGTTCAGCAGACTGGAAGCGGATGGGAAACTGGTGATGGGGTACCGCAGAGCTCCTTCATCTTTGTCTTCTCAGGTTTGCAGATGCTGACACTTTGCTTGATGGATAGCTATATATCTCTTTGATTCTAGCCACCATCAATGGTGTAAGCAGGAGATAGTGGGTGCCAGTGCTGTGAAGGCATACTACTACATCATGATTGTGACAAATAGTATTGGAATTATGCTCGGGGTGTGGTTCAGGATGCCGGGGCAACAGGAGGCACTATGACCAGTAATGGCTTACCTGGTGCAAATTATGTGGCACCACAGATCGTAGATGGATGGGCTGGTAAAGGAGGAAGTGCAAAATTGAAAGACAGCACGCTTGCTTTGACTACACAGCTAGATCGAAAACGTGGACGTCCCCTGGGTTCCAAGAGTAAGCGACTGCGCTTCGACACTGATGACGCCTTGCTTCTGAAGAGCAGCTGGGAGGAGGCTCAAGAGCTGCTGCGCCCTCCTCCATTGGCCGTTCCCACCAAGATCACCATTGATGGTCACGAGTTTGAAGAATATTCGGTACTTACCTCACAAACCTGGAAAGTTGCACCTGCTGATTTTGATTCTTTGCTGCAAGTGATTTAGAGGTTCTTCAAAACATATTGATCCTGGAAAGCCTAGTTCAATTTTTCAAAGATTTGAGGATTCTGGAAGGTCGGAATTTGGATGATTGTGATCACCATCATTTCAAGCTGATGTACACAGTCAAGAAAAGTGGGATACCTGTCCACAGTTTTCATCAGAGGAGAGCATTGTGGTGATTATGTTACCAAATTATGATTGATGTGCACTGGTGTTGTGGCTACAGGAGCCTCCTGTTTTTGCCAAGAAAACCTTTTTGAACATCACACCTTCTGGGTAAGCTGAGAACACTTTCTTTCTCTTCCTTATGGTGTGTGAGCAGAGTCACTCGTCTCTGTACTGTATTTGCAAAATGCCTCTGACTACAGGGGATGTGGAGGATGCAGGGAACATGACCAATGGGCACAATGTGATGAGTGTGGCAACTGGCGACGCTTGCCTTTTGAAGCTGTTATACATTCACACTGGTCATGTAGTCAAAATACTTGGGACTTGAAAAGGTCAACTAGCTCATCATCTCTCTGTGCCCATCTTGTTGTCATTGCTAGAAAATTGTTATGAGGGTGCAAACTTTGGATTTTACATCAGGCATTTCGCAATTGAGTACCAAAAATCTCTAGTAAAGTAGATATGGTACACATTGTCAGATGTTTCACCTCAGCATATGGGGAGGAGAGAGGAGCTATGTACCTGTCTGTATTTACAGTGTGAAATGACAAATTAGGGTTGGTTGGAATGACAGAGCTTCGTGCAGTGCAC
This sequence comes from Sphagnum tenellum, assembly GCA_963921925.1. NCBI lineage: Eukaryota > Viridiplantae > Streptophyta > Sphagnopsida > Sphagnales > Sphagnaceae > Sphagnum > Sphagnum tenellum. Next base: position 12,687,070 of record OY998157.1, read on the forward strand.
CTCAGGAAGTGAGCAATGAAAAGCTTGACATGATTCTAAGACAGGCATCTGGACAAGGCAAGTATATACTTCCTATGTTTTCCTTGATTTTCTAGATTTGTTTACATGGTCAGGGACTCTGGTTGTGAGGAGAGATGGGGTGGGGTCTGGGTTGTGGATGGAGGGTGACAGAGCCTGGGTGGTGGGGTGGCTGACATGATGCAGAGGGTGGGAAGCAGGGCAGTGCCTCAAGGACAATGCTAGTGGCTACGGTGGGGGGGGATCTAATCACCACAACAGCAGTAGGGTTAGATACTTTGGCACAGGTAGCAGCAACAAGTAGTCCAGTTTCACCAATGCGCACCACAAAGCACCCAAGGCATCGACCAGGCTGTAGCTGCATCGTTTGCATCCAACCCCCGAGTGGCAAGGGCCCAAAGCACAAAGCCACCTGTACTTGTAATGTGTGTGTTACGGTGAAACGCCGCTTCAAAACCCTTATGCAGCGCCGAAAGAAACGACAATTTGAACGGGAGTCAGAACTAGCACGTAAGAAGCGTGGCTGGCCTCATGATGATGTCTCTGACTCTGCTTCCTTGCTTGATGCTGCTTCTCGTCCAGAAACATCTGGGGGTGCTGTTGGTGAAGAAAACCCTAATACTCCCTTGGTATACCAGAGTGATGTTGGTGCGGAGGAGGGTCCTGGTAAAGCAGCAATTGACCTTAATAGTCAGCCTGATCGTGGTGGTGAGCGTGTTAGCATGGTCAGGATGGTACAGGATGCTGGCAAGCCACTCTCTACCTACCTGCACCAACAACACCTCATGACCCTTTGTGGCCTCGATCCTCTCTCTGATAAAGTGAGTGAGGAACCCAGCAGCAGCCCAGATGAGGTAGCGTCACAAACTTCCAGCAGGGCACATGCCGACAGTGATGTACAGGTACCTGCTGCCATGTCAGTGCAAGTGCAGCAACCACAAAGTCCATTTGTGGTTGATATTGCTGAGCCATCAGGCCACATGGAGCCATGGGACCCAAGAGCAGGTAAACCTGCTGAGCCTTCAGGAGATTCAGTTCATTCAAGCTCGTCAAAGCAAGACTATGGCATGTTGAATCAGCTGGCTGGTTCGAACACACCTGCTAAGAAGTATGCTGCAGGAGCTGGCCGGGGACGTCAGATCTGCAGTGGCTGCGGTGAACCTATTGGGTCTGCAGCTAAGGTACATAAGCTTTGCCTTGAATCTTGGTGTCACTCTTAAGACACCACCCACAGAGTGTTGATGAAAACATGTCAGTGTTGAGAATGTAGAGTTCATTCCATGTTAATTTCTGGTGCAGCATATTCTTGGTTGGGTTTAGGGTTTATGTTTGTGTTGATGTCAGATCTATAAAACTTATCCAGTGTGTCGGGGTGTCAAGTTTGCCAAGTTCTCTGAGAGACAACTGTGCAGAACAGTGTTTGACAGATGTGAGACTTGGTATATGCCACAGGTCTGCAGGCGTTGTGGTACATCCACTGCATTTGGTAAGAAAAAGAGAGGTGTGCCACCATAAATTGTTAGCAGAGTTAGTGTGCTTCTTTCCCAGGTCTGTCTTTCACATTCCTTCCTAGTAAAATTATACTGCCACCCATTAGGAATTGAAACGCAGCAGCTCTTATAAATGAAATTTGCTATTTTTGACTTATGAGTGAGGTGGGTATTAATCACCTGATGCCCTGTGGCTGTAGTTTGCAATCAAGCTGGAAGAAGTAGTAATTTATTAGCATGTAGTGGGGCCTTTTGTACTGTGTTGTCGTGGATTTGATTGTTAATCCTGATTGGTGGTTTAGCTTGCATTAAGTAAAGAAGCCCTTTTTGCAAATATAATTTTACTGCACCGATCTTTACTGACTAGGATATTCCTCTCATTAGGAGGGGCTATATTTCTATGTCCCAGTGTCCAAAATATGTTTGATTTATCTTTGTGCTGAGTTGCACCAATTGTAGAGTAGCCCTAATTAGCTGCTATCATTGGAATTTTAGTTTTTAGTGCTTTTGTTTTTTGTAGCCTCTTCCCAAAGGTTGCATTCTTCCTTTTTGCATTATACGAGATGGTATTCGATTTGGCCAGGCACATTTCTTCCCAAAACTCTTTTTGCAATTCTAAATAAGATAGTTGAATTTTCAGAAGAGATAATAATTGAAAAACTTCTATTTGCATGAAATACAAAGGATTGATTTTCGGATAACCATTAACACTGCCATGACTTAAATTATAAAAATCTATGATCTTAGAGAATGTTGGTCTTTTTGCATATTCCTTTAGATGGATATTTTTATAAAATTAAAATCAAATTAGCTTCTAGTTGTGAGTTTTGGCGAATAAGTGGAAAAAGATTGGGTAGTTGATCTAAAAATTTAATTATAAAAAGAACTAAACTGGGATGGAAATGTGGAAGGAGGACCAACAACTCTTTCAGCTTTCAGTACATGATGATTTTGAAAGAAAAAAATAACACTATTCCATGGCCTATATTTTGGACAATATATGAAAATGATTAATCAATATTGCATGAACTCTTAGGAGGCCAAAACAAAAGCATTTTCTGTGTTATGTACATTAGCATAGTGAATAACAAGCTCCCCCCCAAGATCAATGGAAAGTTAGAGCAAGTTCTATGATGTAGCAAAAATACCATAACATTTGACAACATATTGAATGTATGCATAAAGAGGGTGTCAAATTTAATGTAAAGTTTAATTACCAAGAAGCATAAATTAACATGTTAATGAAAAAGAAATTGAAATCTTCAATGAGGAAAGGTTATTGAAAACAAAAGGAAAAATCTCCTTACATGAATTAAATATTTAACAACTACAATTCCAAGTAGGGTAAATGTGGTACCAACTTCCATGCCATAAAGATGGGATTCGATTCCCAATGACAAATAAGTATAATATAGGTCAAACCAAAAAAATCATCATTCCTTGCTTTAGGAATTTCGGAATGAAAAAAACAAAATGGAATGCGATTCATTTTAAATGGCTAGCATACAAATAGTAACATGCTAAATATATTGAAATTTTCAAAACCATCCATTTTTCAATCTTTCATTCATATAAAGGTAAAAATTGTATCAAATTCAACAGCTTTTGATGTGACAAAAAGTTCTGCATTACATGAAAGCAATGTATAATTTGATGTTTAATAGGCAACTAGAATAGTTGCATCTTCTAGTTTGGCACCTAAAATGAATTTTCCTATTCAACCTTTTTTTACATGTAAAATAACCATTGATACATTGTACTCCAATGTATGAATTGGGTTATCTTTTGCATAAGATTATGATTGGTACAAACTTAGGAGCAAATATATGATGATTTTTAATATAGACCTACAATTAACTGTATGTAACTCCCTATGTAGATGCACACAAATTGAGGTTTAGTCCAAGGAAGATGTGACCATGAGCTGTTGTATATGACTTAACATGGATGAGTTGGCTTGCTTTAATAGGAAGCAATTGCATGCGTTTATTATTGTGCATCCAATTGGTACGGGTTCTATGTTAACCCTTGAAACAAGATCATCAATATTGAGGGAATGCTGATTAGATGTGTATATATATATATATATATATATATATATAAAAGTTTCTGTAAACAAAATGGTTAAGGATTTAGCGGGGTTTTTTTTGTGTGAGTTTTTTTGTTACAAACTCAATGGTTCTTTTTTTTTAATTGTGAATTTATTTTTAGATTGGAAAATATTTTAAAATATCCACATTTCTATACATGGTACAAATAGATAGCAAAAAATTTAAGGATGTTATTTTTAATAGCCAAATTTGTCTAAATTGGCTTATGGATGACCTCCACCTTGGCTACATCTAAGGTAGGTAATGGAGGTTTCAAAGGATCAGCAAAAAGAAAATGGCTACTTCTAATTGCCCAATCACAATGATTGGCCACAAATTGACTACTACAGTGATTGGCCCATGTGTGACATATAAATGCTAGCTTAATGTATATCATGGGTGCGGGGGAGGGGCAACAAGGAATGAAGAGATTGTGACCAAGATTGTGTATTCAAGGAAAGACACATGTCTCCAGCATTTTATTTTTTAAGGCAAATTTTCGCCACTATACATCAGAAGAAAATTCCAGTGCAACTCATACAAAGGATTTTTTTTGTGGAAAAAATGAGCCAAAGTCACATGTACACTATGGACAAAACATATCAACTGAAAGTGTGAATCCATTTTATGAATTTTTTTACAAATATCAAGTAGATTGAAGCAGAGCATAGCAGGGTATAATTTCCGGTCCCCAGTGCTCACTGTTTATATGAAACCATGATTTGTTGAGAGCAATAGTTGTATTGAATGGTTGATGTCCTGGTCATGGACTCATGGTGTGCAGGAATGTTGGTGTGGGAAATCTTAAGAGGGATGAAATGTAAAAGTGGGGTTTTTTTCCTTTTTTTTCCCAAGAAAGTGATATTATTGGGGAATGTTGGCTGAAATGGAAGTTGTACACCATGAAAGCCACTCACCACTACCATAGTACCTAGCCTAGTTAGGCACTAATTACTTATTTTCTGCAATTGCCAAAAATTGTGAAAAATATCTGCCTCCCATGCTAAAAACCTAAAAGAAACTCTCAAGCACGCTAGCTTCATTAATTAGTATAATGTCAAATTTTTTTTTAAATTTTAAAATTCTGAATGAAAATGATTGTATATATAATAGGCACCTCTGCCCAACTAGGCTAGGCACGATGGTGTCCTAGCCAAAATGAACCAACGCCCAGTAGTGCACCATGGGCTAGAGTGAACCAACAGCCACCAATGCACCAGTTGGCCATTCTGTCCACTGGATGGGCTGCATTTTTTCACTCAGCACCAAATGGGGTTCTTCACGGTCCATTTTTTTTTGTTGTTGTTGACCACTATATTTTTTCGTTTTTTTGGTTCTTGGCCGTTTTCCCCCTGGACCTAACCTCACACATAGCTACCCTAATAATTACCTACCCTACATACACAACCACCCTATTGACACAAGTAATTTACAAACCTAATCACCTTGATAAGGCAACTTGTTTCTTATGTACTAACTTGACTATCTACCTAACTACCTTGCTAGTGTAACTTTCTTGTTACCTACTTACTTGTTTACCCATGCCTACCTACCCTAGTAACCTATCTACCTTGCTATTTGAACTTCCTTGATACTTATTAACATGCCTACTAACCCAACTACCTACCTATATACCTACTTACCTACCTATGCACTGACTTTCCTACCTATCTACGTTTTTTACATAGCCTCAAATACCTAATTAACTACTTACTCTTTTTTCCAACCCCACCCCCCCCCAATCTTAACTATCAATTTATTAAGGTTCACCCTAGTTCATGAATGATGAACATAGGTCTACCTATGTAGGTATTACAAACAATTTACAGTGGAAACAATGCCATAAATTGTAACCATTTTGGTTTAGTTAATGCATATTTTATTAAATTTTGTTTAATTAATTTATTATGGAATTAACATTACAATACATCTTTTCATGTAATTATTATAAGTATGTACTATTGGATTATGGTTTAAGTTTATGGTTGGGACACATAAATTAATTAGTATGTTTTTCACAAATTTATAGTAATTAACCTAAACTAGGTTAAATTTGGGGGGGAATTTGTAGGGTCTACACAATGGAAGTAATATAATTTCATTTTATAAATTTTTCAAAGAGAGTGGGGAAAATTGGATTGGAGAAATCACACAAAGGTTAGAGACATATCTTCTCTTTTGGTTTTATATGAAATTTATTTGGTTTTTTTTTAAGATTAAAGTATTTTCTTTCAGTCAATAAATAATTATAGTTTAAAAGTTTTTAATTTTTTTCCTATATTCTTTTAAAGTGGTTTGTTTTGCATTATATAATTTGTATAATTTTTATAGTTTTTTGGGTTTAGGGCATATATTACTAGGACTTTTTTTTTGTTAAGGTTGTAATAAGGCTTATGGCAAAATATCATTTGGACTTTTAGGATTATGCCTTATGATTTAGTGTATAAGAATTTGGTCCATATATTTCAGGGCTTAAGGTTCATACTCTAAACTTTGCTCATTGTATTGGTTTTTTATCTTATCACTTGTTTAGATTTATACCATAATTATGAATCTCCTTTGTTTCCATATGTTCCATAGTTGTTAAAATTCAATATTTTTTATCCCACTTTTGTACGAATTATGCTCTTTTAAGGTTGCATTTGCATTTGGGACTACAAACTTTGGTGGAATGTTATCATATTTATTCCTAAATGTATGCATTTGTATCTTGTTATTTTCTTTTGTTTTGTGTTTATATTTTCACAATTCAACATATTTTCATTTCTTAGCTATTGGATATAGAATGGGTGTCAAGTTTCATTAAATATACAACCATAAATAAAAGTTTTGTACATTTATTTTGGTATTTCATATTCAATATCTCTTTGTAGTTTGATTTTTTTGTACCCATATGCAAATAATGCATTTACTCCCCACAACTAACATAAGTTTTATGGCCTAAGGTAGCTATTGCATTTTGCACCTTTCAAACAATGTGCTTCAATGATCATTATGTGGGTATTGCCACATGGGGTTTTCAAACATTGTGGGTTTAAGGTACAATATGGGTATTGCATATGTGAACATTTTCAATGATGGAACATTTAATAGTTCAAGGTGGGTATTGCCAAAGTTTGTTTTAGTATATGGGTTCATAATGCAAATATTATACGTGATGTACATTGGAATAATAGGTATTTTATATCATGATGTGGATATTGTAATGGGAATCCCAAGTCGCAACATCAATTTTAAGGGAGCCATGTAGGTATTGCATTTTGGGTTTTTGTTCAATGATGAATGTTTATAAAATTATAAATTTTCTTGGTGCAAGAATTTGTGCTACTTCCTTTAATCATGGGAAGGGTTCCATTCATGTCCAAAACCCCACCAAGTCCCCTTTCTCAAACAAGGACTTGGTGTGGAGGTTTGAGATATGCCATCGAGGGCAAAATAAAGTGACCATTCAATTTGTTTATATTCCATATGCTCGCATCTCAGAATTATTGGCAGGTGAACGAAGGGATACAAGCACCCTTGTGTAATGGAATGTTTACCAAAAAATTCCAAGCCAAACGAATGTTAAGCAACCAATTATTAAAAACCACCTCGGGCATATGTGGTAAACATTTATGGCATTAACCTTTTTTATTTATTTAATTCATATACCAAAGATGTAATCATTTACATCTTGAGAGTTTTTTGGTCTAGGTATCAGTGCGGATATGGACTAGAGGATTATCGAGAAAATTCAATTGACATTCAATTTAGTAAACGAAGATGCCTACCGTCATTTTCAATTAAACATTTGTACACACAACCCGATGTGGCTGAAATCACGATTTATCATAGGGCCCATACACAAAATGATGGGTCATTTGCACATGGTGAGCATGACCCAAAATCCATTGCTCGTATGTCTCATTATGCTCCACAAATGTCACAAGCATTGAAGGACCACATATGGGCCAAATAAACTTAGGTTACATGACCAAACAAATATATGAGAAACATAAAACAATTTGGTGAAAACGTGTGAATGCAGGTCAAAGCATGACACGAGATGATTTCATTCAGCTTCAAGACATTGCATATTTGGATCAGAAACATAAGAAAGGGAGTTGGCGTTTACACATCAACCCTGCACTTTCAATTCACTCTTAGGCTCTCCAACATCCGGAGGATGTGTTCTTTTTCCAAAATGTTGGTGAGATCAATGAGACTCAAGTCCTATTCACCATAGGTATTCAAACACCAACTCCATGTGAGTCCATGCTATCATATGGTCACAATGGTGCCATTTCTATGGATGCCACATTTGGCACAAATGACATGAAATTCCATCTATTCACCTTGATGGGGTTTGATGATCATCGCATGGGTGTCCTTTTAGCATGGATCAATACAAATAGGCAAATAGTTGAGGATTTGATCAAATGGTTGAAACCATTAAAAGATAAAATGTTATCACACATGCCACATTAGAAACCATCATCTTTTCTTGTTGATGATGCACCTCAAGAATTGAATACATTATGGTTAGTTTTATCCTAGTACCTACTTTGTGTTTATTTCCTTAAATTTTTTTTAGTATTTTTTGTAAAAAAATTGTTTACTTCAAATGCATTTTATGTTGTACTAACCCCATCCACTCATGGTGATTTTATTGCATATGTGTCTTTATTAAGGTCGTATGGGGTATGGACAAGGTTCCCATCTACTTTTGTTGTTAACATGTTTTCAAAACATGACACTTACATGGTACTAAAAAAATCAAAAATGTGAAGGTGTGGGGTGCGGGGTGGAATCTTCCAAGACCTTCATAATGTGATGTACATGTCTATTAATCATGGAAAAAAAATTGATGACTTCCAAGAGCGTGGGAGGGTTGTTGTGGGAGAAAGCCTTCACAAACATAGGCCTAGTGATGCATGGACAAATTACTTCTGGACTTTTTACCATCAATTTGGTAAGTGATAATATTTATCATGGTTTAGTATTCAAAATTCTTTTGTAATAATGTTATTCATCCTTGTGCACTATGTTTATGTTTAGAAAATTATGGATGGTGGGTGTTAAAAAAGTGCCCCATTCCAACCAAGACACGTAAACAAACATTGAATCATATCATGGTGCATTGAAACATTGGTTTGTTCTTTGACACAAAAGGCCTTAGAAGGCATAGGATTGATTGGTTGGTCTAGTGATTAACAACCATTACACGCCACTACATGCACACATTGGAAATGAAAAAAAAAGGTTTCATAACAAACAAGGTTATGGAGGCCATTATAACACAAAGTTTGGAAAATGCAACCCTTATTCCACTTGCCCATGTGTACCAACCAACCTTTGAGAGTGATGGAACTTGGGGTGTACAAAGTCAACACCTTTCCAATGTCATTTACGTAGTGAAATTTCCATTCATTGAAATATTTTGTTGCACATTTGAATAAGCATTGCAAGGGAACATGTGTAAACAACAAATTGTGGTCATTTTCACATGCACAGACATTTCTTAGGAGGATATCATTCATTATTATAGAACATGGTATGGATCACATCATGGAAGGTTGGGTCACATGTTTGCAGACCCACAACATATTCCAGATGGTATGAATTCCAATGATGATACGAAAATGAACATCTTGAAGGTGATGATGGGATCATGGAATTTGATGGGCTCAAGAGTGTGGAGCAAAGTGATCTCCCAATGGGTGCCATTGTAAGGTCTAGTGACACAATAAATCAACCCTAATAGAAAGGGCTTTTGCACAATTGGTCACTATAATGCAAGACTTCACAAATGAATGTAAAAAAGGTGATGTGACACTTTGTGAACATGCCACCTCGGACATCAAAATATTGGCATGTAATATTTGTAACACACGCCTCACAAAGGCAAAGGCAATTTTACACTTATAATTAGTGTTACATTGCGTAGAAGACGGATTGGGAAATAATGTTAAACGATTCAAAGATTGGCATGAAACAATGTTCAATCACACAAATGTATGTACTAAACAATGTCATGAATAAATGTTTCAATTATTAATCAAGATTATTGCCATTGGCACTAAGAAATTTGTTTTAGAATTGATTTTGTATGGAGGAAACCATAGCCCAAATTCTTTGAACATCATTTATTCAACGCACATATGAAGTCTAATATGCCATAAAGGTTATTATTGTTTCCAAGTAATCAGCACAAAAAGTTTGAAATGAAAAAACACAAGGATAATGATAATATTAGTGTTAAATGCAGGTATTATAACTAGGCCCCAAAATCCAAGTTGGTAGAAGTAAGTACAAGTGCAAATATTGCAATTAAGCCCCAAAATTGTAGTTGGTAAAAATAAGTACATGTGAAGGTATTGTAACAAAGCCCAAAAATTTTAATTGGTAGAGGTAAGTATAAGTTTGGGTATTGTAAGTTTAAATGAAAAATCAACCCTAAATATAATACCCACATGCATGGTCGCTTCAAAATAACCCATCTAGATGGTTTGGATACCTTTAAGTGAAAATCTAGCCTTAAACACAATAGCCACATGCCCTTCACTTTGAAATAACCCAACCCTATATGTTGTACTTGCATTCAAGGTCACTTCTACGTAACACATGTGGGGTTAAAGTTCTTTAAATGAAGATCTTACCCTAAATAAAATAAAATAAAGTGTATAATTTTAGAAGATTTTAAACAATGTTTATAAAAAAAACAAAGCACATGATTTTTTAATCTATTTTTTGGTTTCACATAATAATAAAAATGACCTCTTCCATATTAATCTTATATCCGATTGAAAATTTATTTTAAACTTTTTTTATATGTAGTATATAATTTATTGGTTAAAATAACCATATAGTGAGTCAAAAATATTATATATTTTATACATATATAACACAAGTCCTTATGTAAACTCTATTATTTATGATTTTAATATTGGTTTAAATATTGGTCCAAATATATTGTTATTTATAATATATCAAATAACACATTATATATAAATAATGATATTATTGATTCATTTCAATACATATAATATCTTCATAACAATATGTATATTTATATTTATATATTAACCCATGGTTACATATATTGCAATTAGTTTTGAATGATTTTTAATGCAAATTTTTTAAAAATCCAAAATATTAATAATTAGATATGAAAATGTTCATAAGCTCTTGGAAGCCATGCTAAAATTTGTGTGGATTTGGAAGCTTTGTGAGTTGTTATGTAATGTTTTCGACACCTTCAAAAGCTGAAACATGATTTGATTATCCAAGAAACACAACAGTGTTCATAAAAAAACAATCAAAAATCCATAGCCTTGACAAATTATTAGCTTCAACAAAAGTTCATTGCCAAGATTGTTAGATTGACTAAAGTGTCGACATTGACCAAGCTAGACAACCTAGCCTAACATAAGTAATAGGTTAATAAACTACTTGTTAAGTAACATAATTAACTACATAGTAAGTTACCTATGTAATATAGGCCTATTATGTAATTTACTCATTAGTGTAGGCCTTTTAGGTTAATATTTTAGATGGTTTAAGTAGGTATTTAAGGTGGTTGAATTTACTATGTAAACCTATAGATATGTAGGTAATTTACTAGCCTAGACCACATAAGTTTAAAAAGCATTTATGATAGTTTAATGTTTATTTCTTTTTATATTATAACATATTAAATTTGAACTAAAAAATTTATTTAAAAACATTTTTTCCCTTATAATTGTTACAAGTATATATTATTGGATTATGATTCAAGTTTAAAGTTTGGGACATATAAATTAATTAACATTTGTTTTACAAATCTGTAGCGATTAAAATAAATCTAGGGTGCATGTTGGGGGGAATTTCATATGCAAAACAATGCAATATATATTTTTAAAATGAAAATGAAAGAAATCAACTTGGAAATATTAGCAAATGGTAAAAGACATACCTGCTTTTGTGTTTTGTTACAAATTTTATTTAAGTATTAAAAAATTAAAGCCAAATTTTTAGTTGGTGAAAATAAGTACGTGTGTGGATATTGCGAAATTATATAAAACCCTAACCCTACATGCAATAGCCATATTCAAGTTCATTTCAAAATAACCCATAGGTGATTTTGATAAAACCTTAAATGAAAGCCCAACCTTAAATGCAATACCCGCGTGTAAAATCATTTCAAAATAACTAATAAGTGGTTTGGGTATTCAAAATATGTTTATTTATATATCTAAATTAATTATCATGAATAATAATCTAAAATAATGATTTGAATAACTTATCAACCTAAAAAAATTTAATTAAGATAATAAATTAAATATCAATTTATCAATTTGATTTTTAAATCTAAAATTTAACTATTTGAATAATTAAGGTTCAACGAAATAACCAATTAATTAATATTAAGAAATAAATTATTTTCTAAATAGGATAATCAATCATTTACATTATTTGAAAAAATATTAATAATTCTTTAATTATGACATTATTTGTTGATATTTAGTTTAGATTATTATGTCATATGAGTCTGTTACATATTGCATTGGAGACTTATATGCAAATATTGCTAAAGATGCCTAAAATCATCAAAAAATATGGACCTATATGTAGGTATTGCAATGAATGTAAAAAAACCCAACGACTATATGGGACTTATATGCGGGCATTGTAATGAATGTAAAAATTAATAACTATTTCGGAACCTATATGTGGGTATTGCATATTTGAAAATGGCCTTATATATGGAATTTAAAATAAAAAATGATGTAGGTATTGTATGTTTAGAATGTGGGTATTTTTTTAGAAAGTTTTAGGTAATGTAAATCCTATTACATTAGATGTAGGTATTGCACAATGTTCATTTTGATCTTTGTAAACCTTAGTCAAATTAATGTCACTTATTCATATAGGCCAATTTAAGTTTTGATTCTTACATCTAAAATACTAAAATTATATATGAAAAAAAAACATATATGATTAACCATATACCCATCAAACAAGTGTGATTAGAAGAAAATATTATATTAATAAAATATGTATAAAAATGGGTGGATAAAAAATTGTTAGAAAATCCAATGAAAAAAAAGGTACTTTATAATATATTAAAGAACCAAAGTTCAAAAATTGGGTAGTCCAAAAAATGAAAAGGTTGAAAAAACCTAACTAATTATATAAAGTGGAAACTCTAACCATATCATTATCTACAATCTTGTGTTTAACTCAATAAACTATTATTACATTTGCAACCCTTATTGCATGACGAGCAATGTACAGATGACGATGTTGATCTCAACTTGAATTGCATTTGCAACAAACTTTTCCTTTGTTTTGCCCTAAACCTTATAAACACCCAAAAACCACCAAAGTAAACCCTAACACATCTTGGTTGAAACAAAATTATAAAAAAATATTAAACATTGATAAGGATTCATGGAAATATAATATATTTGTTAACTTTTGTGTCTAATTTGTTTTAGTAGACTTTCGATCCCAATTTTTGACATCCCATGCCATCTTCAATTATTGTGCATATCTAGAACAAGTGAATCGAATCATTTCTTGTAAATCTTCATCCTTTTTCATTCATGATGATACATTTCAAGGCACATTTCCCATGCCCTAGGCATTAAAACTTGACACTTGCAACAATTATTTTGAAATTAATTTGACCAAAGTTGGTTTTGGTAATAGTGGACATTATTTTACAATAATTACCAACTTATCCCACTCATGCTGGGCTTTGGCATGAGCGTGACTAGCAACCTTTTGATCATTCCACCTTAACAAGACCATGGCATCTCCCAAGATGTAAGTGTTCATTTTAGCATGGTCTTGATGTCGAAAACTTCTTTCAAAAGTTGAAGGCCTCCCAAGTTTGGCCTTTTTCTACTACCAAGCCATGCACCTCCTTCAAATATTTCGTCAACAACCATTTGGCACAATATGCAATAATCAAAATGCCAATTTTCCTTTTTCATTTTGACCCAACCTTCATCCAATTTTTGTCTTTTCAAGCCATATTAGGTGGACAAGGGGGTGTTGGTGGCTAAAAGGCTTAGTTAGTTTCAAATTTCAAACCTAAACCAAAAATTATGTTATAAAAAATCTTTACTTTGTAATAAAAAAATCATAATATTAAAACCTTACACATGAAAAGTTCAAAAAAATAAAGTGCAGGTATTACAAAACATAAAATCACACAATCAGATGCAACTCATGCAAATTCTAACTATGTTTATGTATTGCAATAAAAAAAAATTTGACAAAAAAAATCTTGCGTCTTCCATCAAATGATGGAAGCTATAGATATAATTGAACTTTAAAAAATCGTACAATTTTTTAAATTTACATTTAATCTAATGAATGTAAATTCTAAAACAATTTAACCCACCATTTCTTGATCAAAATTCCCAATCTGTATTGGGAATAATCTTATCATTTGAATTGCAAATTGTCACCGTTGTCAATTCTAAGCCACATAGATTATTTGATTCATTAATTCTTAGTTATGTTGAAACAACATTTTGTTCCCTGGGTTTCAATTTTGATGGAGCAACATTTTGTTCCACAGGTCTTGATTATGATGTAACAACATTTTGTTCCCCAAGTCCTGGTTGTAATGGATCAATATTTTTCTTTTCATTGTTTGTTCTAATGAAACAACATTTTGCTTCTGAGCTTCCAAATCACCACCTTTTTTCAATTTCTTTCCTTTAGCCATTGAAACTTTCAACATTAAAAAAATCACCATTTCATTGTTTATTGTTAATTTTAATGAATTAAAACAAAAGGACCAAAGAAGAAGAAAAAGAAAAAAAGAAAGAAGGTAACGACAACTTGCTGCCATTGCCGTTTACACAACACCACCACCATAGAAGAAGGTGACAACATTGCGGTCGTCAACTTCTTCACAACAAAACCACTAAAAAAGGCTACGACAGTTGCCATCATCTTTTTTTGCAACAAAGCCATTGAAGAAGGTGATAGAGGTGATGACAGTAGTAGTTGTTGTCGCCTTCTTCTTCTCAAACACAAAGAAGAAGGTGACGATAGTAATTGTCATCGCCTTCTTCACTGGAACAACACTATAAAAGAAGATGACGATGCATTGCCATTATCTTCTTCTTTTCAAACACAAAGAAGAAGACAAAACACACAAGAAAACCCAAAAAAAAACAAAGAGAAAGGAGGGAGCTTACCTTCAAGCTCCCACTTCTACCCTTCCGTTTCAAGGACGCTTCTGCCCTCCCACTTTTGGCTCCTAATTCTACCCTCCCACTTCTGGCTCCTAGTTTTGCCCTCCCTCTTCTGCCCTCCCGCTTCAAGCTCTCCTGAGCTCTGACGATGGAGTGAGTGCAAAATGAAATGAGGTAGGTAGGAAGATGGAGTGAGCGCAAAATGAAATGAGGTAGGTAGGAGGATGGAGTGAGCGCAAAATGAAATGAGGTAGGTAGGAGGGAAAAACTTTGTGGCAGAGAAGAGGCTGAAAAAACCAAAAACCTTGGGGAAGGGAGGATGTGTTTTTGGTTCATCCCCAAAACAGCTTGAACAGCCTCATCCTGAAATGGTGAACTGGTGGCTGCTGGTTCACTCCAGCTTGCACCATGAAGGATGGATGGTAAGTGGCCACGAAACAGTCTTTTGTTGAGTTCCAGTTCTGTAGCTAACCATGGTGGTTAGCTCAGTTACTTTTTTTTACTACCTACCTACTAACAACCCACAAGTAAATTGTTAATAAGTAGTAAAAACAGCATGTACCTATGTATGTACAAAACATCTAATTATCTAGTAGTCATCCATTGTCCAAACTATCTAGCTATATATAGGACCTACTTCTTATTGGATGGGATACCGAGGTGAAACCAGGTATTGACTCAGTTGAGGTTCATCCATAACTGAGTCATAACGGGCATCCAGTGGGTTGGTGACTTCTGTTTCACTCTGGCCCTAAACCCTAAACCCTGGCCCACTATCCCAAGTTTCAACCTCATTTACCATGTTCCAAATTCCAATTAGCTACTGTGTTCAAATAATGCAAGAGCCATTTCCATGTCTTTGTAACTTTTCACAATCAGCATGAATTCAGTTCCAGTAATGGCGGCATGGCCAAGAGAGAGTCAGTTTCTCTCTGACAACCCATATTGCCAGGATGAGGCCTGGCCCCTTATAGATTTGGATAATTGTGGGTTGGTGGGGGCACCCTCTAGAATGGTAGTGGCAACCGTAATTGAATAGTGGATTGGTGGCCTGTAAGTTGTCATGGCAATGCATCTTTAGAGGAACACTTAGTTGGGCCCAAGGAGGAAAAAAAAGGGGCTTATTTTTGGCATTAAAATTTGGTGTTGAGTGCTTATTAATGTTTCAAAATAATACATACCTGAATATTTCCGAACTATTTATTCAAATTAAATTCATTTAAAGTTTATATGTACCCAAAAATTGCATAAATCAGTAAATTACAGCTTTCAAGTTATTATTATAATTATGAAGAGATCAGTGCAACTTTAGGTTCAAATGGAAATGGAAGCTAGGTATACCTATAACCTAGGACTGACAATCAGTACTTGTTTGGATATTATTTATTTATTTAAGAAAATAAGGTTCGACAATTAAAATTTTCATAATCTCAACAATTGAGGAATAAGTACACAAAATACACATTATGTTGTATATTTGTAATAGTAACTCAATCTCTGGGACAATAAACAATTTTCCACAAATTTGGAGTTCACTTCTCAAAAATTTCAGCAAACATCAATAGAATCTTCTCTTTTTTTTACTAGACCTTTTGCAAATCATTTTGCTCCTAACATCAAAGTCATAGGTACAGTATCAGGGATTAGGGGTTTAGGGTTGCTTTATGGTTGTTTTTTATGCTGAGCATGTTTGTGATGCTTGCAGGTTGAAGCTCAAAAAAACATGATCCACTATTGCATTGGTTGTACAATTCTGGCCCTGCTCTCGAAACTATTGTTTGAGCTTCACTCTGCAGGAGAGTTGGTGGAACTCAAATACCATAATACCATGGCAGCTGCTTCAGAGCATATAATATATTTTTTAGAAATGCTGAATTTTTCCCCCCAAAAAGCTTTTCTCAAAAAGAATTTTTTTGTGAAGGAAAATGAAGAATCTCTTGAAATATTCTGTTTTTGAAATGAAATCTTCAAAATTAATTAATTATTCAGCAGACGTGCAACAGGTATGCATGCACCTCTCTCAGTTCCAATTGCCCAACAAGCTACAGAGGCTGAGCACAGGTTTGTACTTTGTACCTTCTTCCATCAACCAATGATACATTCAGGAACTGCTTGCTGAAATTAAAGGCTTTCCATGTCTGTTGTATCTGCAAGCCTGGGTGCTCTCAGGCCACACCAAACATATCACAAGAACGGAAAACATGACTTGACATAGACCCAGGGCCAGGGTACTATGATCATTGCAACACCATTGCCTTCATCCTCCCAAATATAGTTACAGACCACAAATCATGGTCACCAGGGCACAGCTTGCAGCATACACTAGCCCTGGAAAAAGTTCCAGAACTTGTAACCTCCCCTCACTCAGAATAAGATTATTATGTAGAACAGAGATCATCACATCAAAGTTTCAGGTATTAGTAGAGTCATCTAGACCTCACTAAGCATAAGATACCTCAATGAATCAAAAAGACTAGCAAAGTGTTGAATGATTCAATCGTCTGTCACTAATTGCAGAATCAAGGAAATACATACCTCCGTAAGAGAAATAATATGCTATCTAGATAAGACTCTGCGTAGGTTCAACTTGAAACCAAGATGGATCACAAACTGAGGACAAATGAAAAAACTGCAACCAAACAGGGTCCATGTTGATGCCATAAATGTAATTACAGACAATGAAGTCACAAATCCCACTATAGCTATTGGACATCTGCAATAACATGAGATACAGACAACCTAAAGAGGTGCTCTATCCCACTACTTTAGGATCTAACAGTAGTGTACGTTACAGTCTGGCATAGAGACAACTAACTGGTTATGCAAAAGTGTGTCACAAACTGCCAGTTCACAGCTTAGAGTCTGCCACACAATGTGAAGAGAAACTATGCATATGGCATGGACTTTTGAACTGTGGTACTGCCAATCAATGCATAGGTTTCCCCTCCCTTTCCCAACCTAGCTCTTTCCCTTGCATGCAAGAACCACCTAGAAGATATCACCAACACCAATCATCTCAGCTCAGAGAACCAAACCTTGAGCTGGTGGGGGTTTTGTCACAGCTTCACTGGCAGAATTCACAGAAGGGGCTTGATCGTACCCAAGAGAAATATTTGGGTATCTTCCAATTGTAGACTCCGCAGCTGAGCTCAAAGCAATTGCAGCATTCTCAGCTGGGTATGGAGGTGGTGGTGTGTAAGTGCTGCCTATACCATGAGGCTCATGTGGTGAACCTACATGCTGACCATGCTTTTGTTCATCTGTTCCAAAGATGGCTACTTTCTCCATTGCCTTGTGTCCCACTTCCCCAGCAGTTTTTGCTACCCTGGCATATGCCCCAGTGACCCAAGTTGCTCCAGATAAGACATACCTGTTCTTTGCGATGGCAGAGCCAGCACTATTGATCTTCTGCTCTGCTGCAAGGAGTGCAGTGCGTGTCTTTTCAGTGACCTGGAATTTTTCATCAACAGCTTTCACTTGCTGATTGACAGCTGCTGAGCCTGCAGTCAACTTCTGAGTGATCCCAATCTTTTTATCAATCGATGCAACTTGTGCAGATGCATTGGCAGAGATTTGTGATGCATTGGCAGTGATTTGATGCTTCTCATCCAATGCTTTAACCCTGGCTATTGCATTGTTTCCCAACACAAAACCCTTTGCTAGCATGTTGGAAAGCACATCCTGTGCTCTGTTTGTTCCACTGGTGGGAGCAGACTGCACAATGTGGAACACACATAAGCTCAATGAGGCAAGATATCAATTGAACTGCATCTGAGGCCATCATACAATTGGAGATCCTTACAAGAGTGATTTGACAAATTACATACATAAGAGGATCAAGACCTCTTACCACAGGCTCTGGGGGGTATGGATCATTGGGGATAATAGGTACAGTGCTTGTTGCAGTCCTGTCAGAATCTTCAGCAGGAGAGATGGTAACTGCCTGATCTACAATTGTTGCACCCTGCAAACCGACAACCAAGGGCAGAACAGTCAACATTCACCTATTTCCATGATCCCAATTTGCTTGCTGCAGCAAACTAACTCCTGAGCTCATATCCAGTTGCTGTTACACAAATTCAACCATAGGCTTCAAAATTCACATATTTTGGTTATCTCAACACTAAGGTGACATAAAACAAGGATGTGCAGCATGAGAAGAGAAAACCACAATGATAGAAATCATGTTCATCACTAATCTCAACCAGAAAACCAAGCAAGGAGAATGCTAGGGAAAAAGGAGGAGCTCTGCTTACAATAATCACCAAGAGCAAGAATGGCTGAATAGTTGAGCACTTACTGACAACAGCAGGGCAGTATCCACTGCCTGAGGCTCCTTGAAGGTCACGAAAGCAATCTGAGATAGCTCCCCATGTCTGAAAGACGGAACACGATTCCAGCAATCAGGCCGGATTGATTGAGAAATCAAAGCCACAAAGACAATGCAGTAGTCTTCTTCAGGCAAATAAACAAGCAATGCTGCCTCTCCGCCTACTAGATACATCAGTCACATCAGGTAAATAGGAGGGAGGGGAGAAGAAAACACTCACTTGTGCAGCTCCACATGTTCGATCTCTCCGGAAAACGAGAAGAAGTCTTGGATGTCGTGTTCCGTGGCTCTCGGTGACACATTACTCACGCGAACCGTGTTGATCTGAAATTTTTTTCCGAAAAACACGAACAAATAGAAATTCCAGCAACATCCCGATCCAAAAAATTAGACAAAATCTCGGCCACGACAAGAAGCATCTCTCTCTCTCACACACACAGACACACACACACATGTGATCCAGAAACTCTTGCATTTTTTTTTCCTATGCCTCGTGCGTCCTCAAGAACCCGCGCGGATCTCTTTGCTCTCCCTCCTAACAAGTCGAAACCAGTGAGATCGATCGAAACCTTCGATCTCCCGTTTTCCTTCCCTCTCCGCCTCATCCCGCCGGAACGTAATCTCAAGATTTGTAAGTCAAAAGAAGACGGGAGTAAGAGATCAAGGCGTCAAAAGAACGGCAAGAAAGCAAGGAATGCGACCAGATCGTGCTTACCTCCATTGAAGCATGCGCGAGGACGAGAAGTGGAACCGTAGCACCAGGAGCACAGGTGGGAAGAAGAAGCGATGGCGTATTGCGCTCGCCGCTGCAGCAAATGGCAGCAGAACAGTGCTTTGCTGCTAGCGTTGGGCACGGGCCTGGCGCACGGGCACATATTCTTGGGCAGGGGAAAACCAGAAACAAAATCCACGATACCCTACGGGTACCAATTTACCCGTGTACCCATTCTGGAAATAGCCTACCTTTGCATACCTTATTGCGTTGGTAGCTTGGAAACAAATTATATTATTTTCAAAGATGTTGAAATTTCCGGGAAAAAAAACCTCAAAACAAAAAACAAAAAAATGTGACAGAAAATATCGAATCTTGGGAAATATTCTATTTGTCAAAATGAAAAAATTATTCAACAAACATGTCTGTGAGCTACAAAGGTACTATGATATTTTTTTATTTAAAAAAGAATAGATTAAAGTGCAGTCGGAATCATGGCAAGAAAATTAGAAAGTGGGACTTCTTGTTGTTGTTCATTTTGTGTGTATCTTTTCTATTATTATTATTACTATTGTTTATTCAACAAGGAATTTGTGTGGCTTTATTTGACACAAAAATTCTGCACGTCGAAATGTGGCTATCTATACTTTGAAGACAACATGTAAAATCATGACTATATTTTTTGACCTCAGGTTTATAGTTTATACCCGTGTTGGTTTATACCCGTGTTGCGCAAGCATTTGATTTCATTAATAACTGCCAGTTCGATTTTTTAAAATATTTCAAGATCAGAGAACTGTCAGTAGCATACTGGTTTTTTGATAGTTGAAAGTAATTTTTAAAAATCGGAATCAAATAACTGCCGGTTCCAAAAGGTTATTTTCGAAAACCGTAGCTGTTCAGATTACTTCAAAACTGACGGCAATTTGAAAGAAAAGTTAAAGAACCGGCAGTTATAAAGGCAGACATTTGACTATCGTTTTTCCAATCTTTTGACAACCACGGTTACACATTATTAGAAGTTCAGAACTGATTCGAGAACCGTGGTTATGAACCCATATGAACTGCCTTGATAACCGTCTAGGATTGTTCTCTGTTTCTGATCATGCCCCACAAGTCTGGTTTATACTTTATACCTCATTCAAATCCTTATTATGGCCTCATTTCGTGCTCAAATTTGCACCTGTTTGGGTTCATTCGATCACTTTCATAAATTTTTGTTAATTTGTTAATTTAAGGAGACACTATAAATCTATGCAATTTTCACTTAAACTAAGAAATTTGGCATCATATTTGGTTGACATATTGATGATTTCATGTGGAACCGAGAATTTTAATATATCAGTTTTTCAAGAGTCAAGATGGTCATATATAGATATCCATGGGAATCAATACCCCCAGTTTATAATGGGGGTGTTAGTCCAGGCTGTTTTGAAAATAGAAATTTCATGCAGCCAATGAGAAGGGTCCAGGGGGCCTTAGTTTTTCTTTTTCTTGGGGAGGGGTTGTTTGTTGCCAATGTGTTCCCAAAATATTCTCATCTGATCCCCACAATGTTCCTCAAGTACCCAATTCATTCCCTAAGACATTCCCAATAGCACCTCATTTTTTACCCTGTATTGTTTGGCCATATGGTTCTACTTCCATGTATATAACTTGTAAAGAGGAAAGGGTGGGGGTTGGGGGCGAAAAGGGAAGCATGACAAAGCGGCTTCTATAGGTTCCTAAAATATTGCTGCTAGGCCAATGAAATGGCTTGCTCTAAATAAATAAATAACAGTGGGTGCACCCCTCACTAATTAATAGAAGCATGAATAAGTAACCCCAGAATAAGAACACCATTCTTCTCTCTTAATCTCTGAGTCCTCCATTCATGAAATATGTGAACAAAAAATTTGTTTCTATGAAGGGTGCGAAAATGGCTTCTTTGAATCATATAATTGTGATTTTGCAATTTTATGAGCAACAATCTTCAGCTCTTCTTATAGAAAGCGACTACAAAATCAGCAACTCCCACACCACTAATGTTGGGTGGGTACCCCCGCTTCGCAGGGAAGAACTACCCGGTCCAGTTCCTTAGAATGAATCAGGTTCATTTTATAGGTAGAGGGCGTCAGCGGCTCCCCCTACAGTTTAGGTCACCACTATCTTGCGATGGGCAGCTGTGACATCATGAGAGACCTCTTCTAAGCTTGGTGTCTTTTCAGGCTTTTTGCCCATCTCCTTGCATGACTTGCTTCATGCTATTGGTGATGGGTTTATGTCTTAGGTTTTGTGATTTCTCCTCTTAGGGCTCCCCAATATATGTTCTGCGCTTTGAGGTGTGATCTTTTGTTTGGACTTCAGTCCTTTTTTTTTTCCTTCTCTTGTTCCCTTGCTTGGTGGTCTTCCTTTTATTTATCTATTTATTTTAATCAGGTTCCATTTTCAAAACGAAAAACAGGAACTGGATTTATTTTTTAAAGAACCAGATCCACAACCAGGTTCTTATTCTATTTTGCATGTGGAACCATAACCAAAACCAATACACATGTTTTTGAAAAATAAATAAAAAAGACTACAACCAGGGTTTAATCAGAGGTTAACAGGCAGTTATTTGTTTGTTTTGATCCACGTTAGTTAGAACAGACTCAAACCCAGGTCTGATTTTTAAGACCAAAATTGGAATTTTTATATTTTTTTTGGGGAAGAACTGGACCAAGAACCTTATTCCAGGTTCCACTTAAGTGTGAAACTAGAACTCAGACAATAAATTTTTTCTTAGAACCAGAACCAAAGCTTCTTCGTAAAAGCAAAGAACTGCCCCAACACTGGTTTCAACAGTTGGAAACATAACTTTAGTGTAGGGTAAAGCCCCCAAGGCGGCCTTGGGTGAACCAGCACCCACCTTGGTAACATGGTAAAAATCCCAAAATTCATTCAAATTATATCTAAATATTATAAATATCCCATGCCTAGAGTAAACCAGGCTCTCTGAGTTCAAATCTAACATTTTTTGGGCTTAATATGGCAACTAAGAGGCCTCACTCTTAAGGCTGAAGGTGCCAACCAGTGTTGTGTGGGTATACTGTTTTAGATATACCCTGGGGCAAGGGTATATTAAAGCTCTTTTTTTTTATTGAATTAGGTTATGGGTGTAAAAAATTATAATTTTTGATAGATAGGTAGGGTGTGGGTAATCCTCATCATATATCCAAAGTTGGGGTAAGAAAATGAGTGTGTATTTTTAATTTATTTCATAAGAATAAAAAATGTTCACACTTTTGAAATTAATTAGGGCAGTTTTCAAATTTATTTATTTTACCCTAATTGTATGGGTACATCTTATATATATCCAAAATTATTTATAGGATATACTTTTTTTGAGGGGTATATATTTTTCAGGTATGCGCTTCATTAGAGTACATTAGTTTTAAGAAAATAAGTTAGGGCAAGGGATCTACCCCCACACAACACTCTGGCCCCCTTGGGTGAGGGCATTTCCAAAATAACAAGCCCAAGATGAGATGATACCTGAGTCCAGCCTCACATTTAGGGAATGTCCTCCAACCGTGGGCCTTAAACTTTAACCGCTTTAAAGTGCAAGGCTACCCTTACCATATGCCTAAACACAAATCAATAAATAAATAAATAACACCCAGCAAGGCAACCAGAGAAGAATGGAAGTCCAAACAAAAGATCACACCCAAAAGCTCAGAACACACAACCCTTATCATAAGCCTAAACATACTTAGATAAAGAGAGAATAGAAGTAGGAAGGATCTTATGCCTACTAGTCACAAGTGGGAGTGACCAAGTTATGCCTACCATAGCACCTTTTCAAGTTCAGCAGTAATTAAAATATTTAGGGGAAATGCCAAATTTTCTAAAAACTATCTGTTTGATATGTTGAAATTTAAGAAATTTTCAAAGGAGGGAATTTTTTTTAATCTGGTGGAAACCTGGGAGCCTTTTCTTTCAGTTCAATCCACTTGTAGAAAAGTATTCAATTATTGAAAACATTTCTCTTATCCTATAATTTGGTGGAAAGTCACCTCATTTTTGCAGAAAAACACAATAGAACACAATAGAAAAATGTTGTAAAAAGTTTCATTAGATGTTCAAAGTTGAAAGAACTTGTCAAATAAGAAGTTGCCTATATTTATTGTCATTTTCATTAAATTAATTTTTTAATTGCAAAATTCAATTTCTAAGAAATACGTATTATTTGGCAACAAAATGCCAAACCTAAAAAGATATTTATGATATGTACCAAATTATGCCTATATAGGCCATAACTTGGTCCCACCCACTCATAAATAGTAGCCATAAGATCCCTTGTCTTCTCAGTGGTATATTAATTCTTCACATATATGAAATGCATGTGATGAATTTTTTGCAATGATAACCTAATTGGATGATATGTCACATCATTTGCCAAAAGTAGAAAACAAAAAAGGTTTGGTAGTTGATGGTGATTGATGGAAGGAGGAATGGGTTTTTCATTTTTGTATTGCTTTGGATTTTTGTTGGTCATGAATTTCCTAAAGTTTTTATCAACAACGCTTGGCAAGCAAACAAGCAAGCATGTGTAAGCAAGCCTGCTCATGTGAGCAAGAAGGAATCTTATAACATATTACATGCCATGCCATGAAATATTTTTGTATATGTGTGTGCCACATGGAAATTATTAAGTGATGTGGTGAAATATTTTGCCACATCACATTCATGGGACATTATAAGATCAACAATGGCTTATTAACTTTGAAGGGTTTGGCCAAAAAAGTCGTCAAGAATAGGATTGTGTGAGCATTTGAAAGCAAACAAAAATTGAAGGATGCATTTTATCATCCCTCATGCAACCAATGCTCCAAATGTTTAACGCTATTGGACAATTATTACAATATTTTCAAAAATGTTGAAATAGATGGGAATTTCATACTAAAGAAATATTTTAATTTCTTTAGTATGAAAATTAAGTTCTCAAAGTATATTAAATATTTGACAAACATGTGTTGAAATTGCCAAGGTATTATACATAAATATACATCATTCTACAATGATTGAAAAGTTACAAAGTGGAAAAAAAAACTATTGGGCTTTGTTAGAATTTAAACTTCCTACATAGTCCAACTAAATACAAAGAGGTATTTGAATGAGATTGTGATGTACTATCACAAGAGTTCAAAGGCTTTAAAGCGCTTCAACAAACATTGAACTTCAGCCCATCTCCATGTGCAATGATGAATGAACTCTCCATGAGCCCACATAACATAATTGCTTATAAGACCTGATGCACATGTTTACATTGCACATACACCCCACAACCGCCCAAAACAACTATCAACATTGTGACAAAGTAAACACATGAACATCAAAGGAAATTTCCAATAGTCACATCATATCCTTTATCATTCAAAAGAATATTGTAAATTCATCCATACCTAGGTGAAGGAACATCAATAGTGGGGAAAACAATGTTTTGGGCAAATAAGATGCCAACCTTCCAATTGTTGGTGCGTTGTTGTGTTATTTTGAAAACAAAAGGCCATCTCACTTTCTTAACACCATGAATTGGAGGCCAACAACTTGCATCGACTAACTGCACAATGCTATGAACACTCATAACATGCACATGTAAAATGCTTGAACTAGACAATTAGGAACCAAATCAACTTTGAACATGATTGTGATAAAAAAAAACCTTGCTTCCTCTAGAGTTGTTACCTTCTTTTGAGTTAAGTTAGTACCTTCTTGGATGGGCCATAGAGTTAGAATTAAAGGCCTAACAACTGTATATTTCGTTGTCCCACCTACACAACAGTTCAAATCATTGGGACAAAACCAATGCATATGGCACTTTAGTGATCTAATGTGAAAATATACTTAGAACCCTAAGTAACATGGAGTAGGAGTTCCACATATAGATTTGCAAAAATTGATCTTTGATTTGCATTTGAACCTTGTGGTTTTCTAGAGCCTATAACATTGAATTGCAAAATTAGGTGAACATTGTTCAATCCACCACTAGCCACGAACAGAAATACTTTCCTTCAACTCCATGCCACCTCGAAATACCAAAAATAAAAAAAATTCAAACTAGAAGGTAATTACTGCATGTTTACATCTTCAACAATATTGGGTTAAGTAGTAAGAATTGTTACTCATGGATGAAAAAAATTCACATAGTTAAGACGATGAAAATTATTGTCTACATTAGGAGGACAATCAACACATTGTTTGGCAAACCAAAAAACCTGCTCCCCTTCGAGTGCAAATTCAAGGATGTTATCAATATAGCCACCTCCTAAATGACGCTTGAAATACGCAACAAGGTAATGAATGTTATGAGAGTTAAGTTCACAAAACTTGTCTTAAATGTGCTTTAGTTGTTCACCCTTAAGGAGTTCCATTATGCCATCATTATAGTCATTAAGCAAGTAATTCACCAAAAAGGTCTTGCTAACATTGAGGGAAATTGCAAAAATCTTTGCATCAAATGTGCAATCCACCTCCTCTACAATCAACCTTCTAGTTTCCTTGATAGACTTTTGACATTTTCCATCCACAATAGGATGGTTATGAACACTAAGATGAATTGTTGCTTTTAACATATATTAGAATCCATGCACAACATAATAAATTCACCCACTACAATCTATGACATAGAAGGGAAGAGGATGACAAAATTTGCATCCAAGTGAGGAAGCAAACGAAGTCATTGTCATTTTACCTATGATTAGTGTTCAAGCCCCCAAGTAAATAACTTGAGGGTTTTGATTCAAAAAAGAGTCTTGAACAGCTAGTAACATCTATTGCTGCAACTTGGATACTAGTTTTTAATCATCTCAAAATACTAAAGTTTTAAACAAACACTTCAACATTTGAAGAAATAAATGATTATAATCCAAAATGATACATAAATAGGCAATGTTTCACAAAGAAAAACTTAATTCAAAGACAAAATTTTAGTCCATTCACCGAATAAACTATTCTTACAAACATTGGATTCCTCCTTGAAAATAATGGAACTCTAAGAAAATCTCGAAAATCTCTCCTAATCAATCAAAATAAACTTGGGGGGGCAAAATCCTATGCCATAGAATCCTGTTTAAGTGTTGGGTCTACAAGGGAAATAAAATTTTCAACTTTGGTCATATTGGTTCTAATTTCGGTGATACGGTTGGTTCCAGTTTTGGTTTTAGTCACAAGATTGGTTTTGGTACCAATCTCCCTTATTGCAAAGGGTTCACCCGAGTCGACCTCCATTTGAGTTCTGGTGTCTTGGTCACTTCTCTAACTCTTGCTCATGAATCTTGATTTTGTCATGTTCGCCATTTTTTCTATATCGAAAGAGGGAGGTACAAATCATGGGAACACACTTTGATAGGCCTCGAAACGATTGTGTAGTCATTGTTTGTCCTTTCGAAATGACTTGAAAGAATCCTGAATGAATTCAATAACTCGGGGCTTGTAATGCTCCCATTGGTCCAACCAAATTTGACGAGCCTTTTGTTGGTAGATGAACAATTATGTGTTCATGAAGGCGTGCTCCATCTTGAGGGTTTCAAAATTTTCGATCCAATGATGCCAAAGGTATACTAATTTTGCCTTGGCCCTCAACCTTTCATTTTCGATAACCAAGGCTTCAAAATCTTCTTCAACAGCACGGATATCATCCCTGAGGTCTTGGACAATCCTCTATAGATTAAAAACTATTTCGGTAGTGTGTCAAAATTCCTCCTTTTGTTACTCATTCTTATTCTACAATGTGAAATTTTTGGTTGTCAACCAAATGATCTGCACTTTGGTGACCTTGACCTTGTTCTATGTGATATTGGCTACAAAGTCAACTCAACATCACTTTGTTTCCTCCCTTCGGAGCTTGGTTTGAAAAGCCTTGTGGTCCACCTGCAATTAATTATGTTAAGGAAACCATTGAAATTCAATCCTTCATTTCTGGTAGTTGACTTCAATAGGCAAATTTTTTGGTTTGGACTTAAATAAATTTCACATGGACTTCATACAAACTTTGAACTTCCTTTTGGAACCCTTCCATCATGAGAGCATCATGTTGTTATGTGTCCTCTAGTTGTTAGTACTATCTACAAAGATTGGTAACCTCCTATTCGACCTTCATTCTCCCTTTCTCTATAGTTGTTTTGTCAATCGTGGCAACATAAAGCACCATTGAAACCTCCCCTACTGATTCTGCCAAAGCTACCAAAAGTCACAAATGCTCCTACACTTTCTTGAGAGTGGGAACAACAAACATATTAGAACTAGGAGTGGCAAAAAGCTGAAGGTGTACTAGAAAAGTTTTCGGTGCACTTGAAGAGGCTAGAGTCACATTATGAACTTCACTTGGGGTCTCCATTTGGCTTTCATCGAAAAATCCTCCTGGTGGTGTGTTAACATCAAGTACTTGATTTAAAAGAATTTATTTTCCTTTGCAATTGGTCATGTAGCTATTACGATAAAGACCAAAGGGAGATGCAAGTTGGAATTCAAAAGGGGCATTTGACATATCGGAAAATAAAGTCCTCATTTGACTTGTGGTTCTGGATTTTTTCTTCAAGATGGAAAGTTTTTCCACCAAACTCCTCTTCCTAGGCAACTAACTCAATGTAAAGTTTAAACAAGGCCTCAAACGATTGGAAATGTTCCGGTTCATAAACGTTGAAAACATATTCTATGTGCAAGTTGGTTCCAATACTAGTCATTTTTTTATATTGATATTGGAAGGTTCTAATACAGAACTAGATTGCACCTCATGTGGTTATCATGTCCCTTCCCCTTGGACGTCTGGCATGGAGTCTAGATTAATCAGTGCACCTTGCGCAACCACTTTCAATGATATTGATTTCATTTCCAAATCTGGGTTAAAGAACTTCAAATCATTGATGCACCCTCAAACTCCTTGATAGACTCGATTGCAAGTCCGAAGGTGAAAATAACATAAAGATAAGGAGTTAGAGTACGTTCCCTAGCTCATAGCATTTTGAAGGTAGAAAAACGAGCTGGAACTTCGAAATGGGGACTAGGGTGAGTGATGAATGGGTCAATTATTCACATGGACTTGCACAAACCAAACAACAAGTTAATTAATGCATAATTGGAACATTTTTTATGCACGAACAAACCATAAACAAACATGGATTCACAAAACTCATCACAGCCTGGACTTGGGGGAAGCCACCACCTTCCCCCTTATAGTATTCTATGTGCTTGGCCATGGGGCATGCACCCAAATGTCATTTTGTCCCAAGACTCCCAACTTGGGAATCTTGAAATTTTCGAAATTGGGACTCATGTGACTTTGGAAGCCCATAACGTCTTGTGAAGACCTTTAATTGAGGTGAGGTTTGAAAAAAGTTATAGGCCTTGTCAATAACTTTTCAATGACATGTAACACGACAACTACATGTAAATAAATTAGGGTGATTTTCGACTTTTAATGGTCGGGAGTCAAATTGACAGTTTGACTCCCAACCATTTTTTTGGCCATAACTTATGTTATAAGTACCCAAATGGGTCATGCAATCCCATTTTAGACATCTGAGTTTCAAGAACTTTCCAATCATATATGGAATTCTTTCATCCAATGAATTTTGACCCTTGAAATCGCCCTTTGAATATTTAGAAGTCCATTGGAAGTCTAACCCCCAAAGTGAGAACCCACTTAGGAGTGTGTGGGTTCATTCCCTCACACTCTCCTATACTCCTAAAAGCATGAAATGTGATTCATGGGCTTCATTCATGCCCCGCACCTTTGCAAGCCCTTGTTTTGGTCACAAGCCCAAAACTAAAATTACAACAATCATCGTTTTCATCTTTGAGGTCAAATTCCGATACTTTAGATTCCAATTCCAAAGGAAATCAATTTTGTAATAGGATGTTTATTACTTGTGCAAGGCCAAATTTTGGCTCCTTTCCTACAATTTCTTTTGATTTTGAAGGCGCCAAAAAGTCTCAGATGCACATGTACAAGGTGTAGAAGAAGATAACAAACCAATTAATCTACCTATTTTATTCTACCATCGTCACAAGAAGTAGGAACTTTTTGTAACGTAAGTTGCTCTACTCCCTTTTACCCAAATTGCTTATAGTTGTGCAAACATGCATGCTACATACTTGCCTTTGAATTATGCAGCCTTTTAACCCTCCTTATGTACAATTATGTCTTTTGGTGCAAGCCTAATGCACAGGTTTGCAACTTCATCTTGCTTATAGTTTAATGGGATGGTGATTCCAACATTAAAAAGGCACAACATTTCACCAATGGTCTTTTTAGTAAGGGAAATCGGTTGCCCTTGCACCATCTAATCGATTTTTTGGGGGTGCACTAAATGATGCCCTATAACCATTCCTTCACCAATGGTTGAATTGGGGTGAACCGAATGTTGAGGAAACTAAAAACTCCTACTTATTTTTCCCAATGAACATCTCTCCCTTTCACCCATCTTTCAAACTTATCCATTTCGGAAAATACTACCTTGCATCTACCTCTCAAAGACACTATAATTTCGCCCCTCTTTTTTTCTCCTTCAACCTCACAATCTGGTTCTAGTTTTGGATTTTTTGGTTTTAGTTGAAACCTTTCAAGGGCTATCCCTCATTCTTCTCGCACTCTCTTTGTTTTTTGTTACTTTCTAGTTAACTTCTTCGCTTCTTCTTTGTTAATTGTTCCATTCATTTTGGTGTTGGATGTTATAGTGTGCAATTTTGAAATGCAAAAAAAATCAGCAATAGTAGTCGAAAGGAAAGTTTGAAGCCCTTTTGTAGGTGTCAAAAAGGATGAACATGATGTTTCAATGGGGAAACCTTTTGGATGAAAAAGGTGATGGTTGGGAACTTGATTTGTCACATTAGTTCTTAGCATAAACGGTTCAACTTGACAAGCCTTGAATGAAAAGATTATTAACATGAAAGTATGATTTTCATCCATGGCACAAATGTTGTTGTTTTCAATGGTGGATTCCACCTGGTTAGAATCATTTGCAAATTTCAAAATGTTGAAATCTTATGGTTTTTCTATACCAACTTGTTTTGGTTGATGTTCTTTAATTATAGTACTAAACTCAAGTTTGGGTGGAGGGGAATTTTCTACATGTTTGATTCTTCTACTACCAATTACCAATCTAATTCCTCTTGTATCATATTTTTGTTTAGTTCCTTCGGTACCAACTCCCAATCTGGTTCCTCATGTACTAATTCCTTGTTCAATTTTGATTGCCAATTTGGTTCCGTGGGTACCTGTCACGACCCTAACCTTGGGTTTGCGACCAATGCTAAGGCTTGTGAAGGTGCGGGCCAAGAGTGCAACCAGGAGTCACATTTCATGTTCCTAGGAGTGTGGGAAAGTGTGAAAGAATGAACCCCCACACTCCTAAGTGAGTTCCCACTTGGGGAATTGGAATCTCGATGGACTCCCAAATCTTTAAAGAATGATTGCAAGGTCAAAACCAATTAGATTAAAGGTTTCCTTATGTTATTGAAAAGCTTTTAGAACATAGATGTCTAAAATTGGGCTCGCATGACCCATTTGGGTTCTTGAAACATAAGTTATGGCCAAAAAAAGAATCGGGAGTCAAATTGGCAATTTGACTCCCAACTACTAAAAGTTGGGAATCGCCCCAATTTTCTTGCGTTCAGGTGGCGTGAAACACATGCTTGGAAAGATCTTGACAATGGTTACAACTTTGCTTCAAACCTCACTTTAATCGGAGGTCTTCATACAAAGTTATGGGCGTCCAAAGTGGCGAAAGTCCCAATTTTGGGAATTTCGAAACTCCCACTTGAGAGGCCTGGGACAAAATGACATTTGGGTGCTGGCCCCATGACCAAACAAAAAAAATAATATAATGGGGAAGGTGGTGGATTCCCCAAGTCTAGGCCGTGCTGAATCTTGTGAGTTCGTGTTTGCCTATGGTTTGTCCGTGCACCAAAGTGCTCCAAGTACGTGTTAACAAATAGGAGATCTACTCAAGTGCAAACATAAATCTTTATTGAAAGGAAACTACAACATAATGCTCACAACAAAAAACACAACATCAAGAACTCTCCAAGGTTCTTGTCACAAGAAATACATAAACTTGTGTAATGAAGAAAAGGGAGGCAAACCATCAACACCAAGGTACTTAACTAAAAGACCAAACCACAAAAAACCAAACTAAAATAAGTAACGAAAGTAATTCAACCTTGTGAAAGTAACCTAGTTACTTTCTTACTCTAGTAACTAATGGAACCTAACTAGTTGAGCTTGAATTCTCAACACTCCCCTTCAAGCTCAAATCCACTTCTAGTACAACAAGCATTTTTCTAAACTTCTTTAGCTTGTTTGTACCTAGAGCCTTTGTGAAAATGTCAGCAACTTGATCTTCGGTACTAACATGAATGAGGTCAATTTTTTTTGCTAGAACTTTTTCTCTAATGCACCTCAATGTGCTTTGTCCTAGCATGATAGACCGAGTTGTTAGCAAGTAGTATGTTACTAATGTTATCACAATAGATGACAACATGAGCATCCATTGACTGTCCCAAATCTGAGAGTAGTTTTTGTAACCAAACTACTTCACATGTAGCAATTGTTGCACCTTTGTATTCTGCTTCCGTGCTTGATAATGCAACTGTTGGTTGTTTTTTATTACTCCAACTAACAGCACCACTTCCAAAAGAAAACATGAAACCACTAGTTATTTTTTATCTGAACCATTGCCAGCCCAATTAGCATCCGTGTATCCATGTACTTGTAACTAGCTCTTAGCTTCATAAAAAATTCCACATTGCAAGGTATGTTTTATGTACCTCAATATGCGCCTCACTGCATCTAAATGTGGCATTCGTGGTGTTTGCATGAATTGACTCACCACTCCAATTGCATAACTCAAATCTGGCCTTGTGATGGTCATGTAAATCAAACTCCCCACTATGCGTCTATACATAGTGGTATCCTCCACGAGGTCTCCTTCATCTGCACTCAACTTCGCATTTTGTTCCAATGGAATTGAAATGGGTTTACAACCCATCATCCCATATTCGGACAATTTGTTCAAGGCATATTGCCTTTGTAGTAACCATATCCCTTTCGGGGAATGGATTACCTCAATGCCGAGGAAATAACGCAACTCTCCCAAATCTTTCATCTTAAACTTTTGCTTCAAAAGCTTCTTTAAATCAAAGATGTCTGCATCATTATCTCCTATGATAATCAAGTCATCAACATAGATGACTATGACTACAATCCCATGATCTGTCTTTTTCACATATAGTGAAAAATCTGCATTGGATGTTTGAAATCCACTTGTGACAAGATACTGACCTATCTTGTCTAACTTAGCTCTAGGTGCTTGCTTCAAGTCATACAAAGTTTTCTTCAACCTACAAACCAAATTAGGATGTGTTTGGTCCACATAACCTGGTGGTTGTTCCATGTACATTTGTTCCTGTAAATCTCCATGAAGAAAAGCATTCTTTACATCCATTTGATGTAAAGACCATCCTTTTGCTACTGCCATAACAATGATTGCTCTTACAGTTGTCATTTTGGCAACTGGACTATAGGTCTCCTCATAGTCTATGCCATACATTTGGGCATAACCTTTGGCAACCAATCTTGTTTTGTATCTGCTCACAGATCCATCTGCATTGTGTTTGACTTTGTACACCCATTTGCACCCAATTGCTTTCTTGTCTTTTGGTAAAGCTACCAATTCCCAAGTAGCATTCGCATCCAAAGTCGCCATCTTTTCATCCATGGCATTGTCCCACTTAGGATTTCCAACCGCTTGTTCAAAACAAGTGGGCTCAACCTCTTGTATAACTCTCACCATGTATGCGTAATGATGAGCTACAAAGCCATCATATGTGAGTCTTTGTACAGGTACTTGACTCGTGTGGATCTTCATACTCCACTGTTGTTGTTAGGTGTTTTCAAAGCTTTCTTGACCACCCGAACTCTAGGAGTAGTTACTGAAATGATTCTTGATTCTTCACCCTCACTCTTCTCTGACTCACTTGATTCACCATCTACATGAAAATTTATAGATGATGTTTGAGAACTACCATGTATAATGTTTGAAGATCTTAATATTCCTTTCCATGGAGTGCTACTTGATCCACTAATTGAAGACTCTTGTGGTCAACTAATTAATTGTGATTCTTGTTCCACATTTGATGAAACATCACCATTTCTAGCTTCTCCATCTTCTGCTACCTTCAATGGTGAGTACCAACTAGCCATGTCATCAAACACAACATCTCTACTCACTTGCAACTTCCGAGTGGAAGGGCTGAAACATCTATATCCCTTTTGTTCTGAGGAGTATCCAATGAAGATACATTTCTCAGCTTTTAGGTCTAGTTTTGATCTATTATCATCAGGAACATACATGTATGCAATGCAACCAAACACTCTGAAGTGTGAAACATCGGGTTTCTTGCCTGTGAATTTTTCTTCAGGTGTCATGCCATGAACTGCCGCTGTGGGTGTTCGATTCATGATGTAGACTGCAGTTGCTACCACTTCAGCCCAAAAGTAATTTGGCAAATTCTTCTCATTCAACATGGCACGTGCTATTTTTGTAATGTGCCTATTTTTCCTTTCAGCAATTACATTCTGCTGTGGGGAATAACTACATGAGTACTTCCTTTGAATTCCATGCTCCTTCAAGTACTCACTGAATTCATTTGAAAAATACTTTCCCCCTCCATCAGACCTTAGGCACTTGATGCTCACACCTTTTTCCTTCTCCACCACTGCTTTGAAATTCAAAAAATGTTGAAACACTTCACCTTTGTGTTTCATGAAGTAGACCCACACCTTTCTTGTGTGGTCATCAATGAAATTCACGTAGTTATTGCATCATCTAATGGATTCTGTCTTCGTGGTCCACGCATCTGAGTGGATCATTTCCAAAAGTTTGGAACTTACATGAGTTGTTTGAGCTGGGATTGGATGCCTAGCTTGCTTCCTCAATTGGCATGCTTCACAAACCTCTGACATCACCTCTTCTGCTCCAAATTTGGGAAGACCTCCAACAAGTTTTTGTTTCTCCATGAGCTTAAGACGTTGGAGATTAACATGGCCAACTCGCTTGTGCCAAATTCCAATGTCTCCAGCTCCTTTTCCATGTGTGAATAACATGGGATTCACCTTAGGCATGTTCACATCCAAGGTGAACATTCGTCCATTACTTTCCCCTTTTGCAATCAATTTGCCTTGGTTCTTCATGTCTTCCACAAAACATCCATTTGGGTTGAATGTCACCTGTAAACCTTGTTCCACCATCTGGCCTACGGAGACCAAATTTTTTGTTATGGTTGGAACATGAAGTACATCTTTCAGGTACTTTGTTTGCCCATCTTCCATGGACAATGGCACCTTGCCAATTTGTGTGATGGGATGTGTAGTGTCATCATCAGTTTCCACAAACCCTGGTGTCTTCAAATCCTTTGCGTCTCTAAACCATTCTCCATGGCTAATCATGTGGTTTGAAGCTCCAGAATCCACATACCAGATATTGTTGTATGATACACCTCCTATCATTGAATTTGCCATGTGCTACATTACAAACAGTTGCTCATCACCTTGATTGCTAGTTAATGCATAATTCCCTTGTTGCAACTTTCCATTTCATGCATCATGCTCCCTTTGATAACAGTTCTTTGCCATGTGCCTAGGTTTCCCGCAGTAGTAGCAATTTGAATCGTTATTTGGTTGTTGACCTCGATAACTTCCACCACGACCTCCATGACTTCCTCGACTTCCTCTTCCTCCAAAGTTTCCTTGTCCACCTCCATGAGCTTGACCTTCATGTTGTTGATGTCCACCATGCGAGCTTTCGGGTCGACCTCGAAATGAGGTTTTACCTCCTCTACCTCTACC
Organism: Sphagnum tenellum; assembly: GCA_963921925.1. Classification (NCBI taxonomy): domain Eukaryota; kingdom Viridiplantae; phylum Streptophyta; class Sphagnopsida; order Sphagnales; family Sphagnaceae; genus Sphagnum; species Sphagnum tenellum. The sequence goes on from OY998157.1 coordinate 12,722,752, forward strand.
TCTATTGGTATTTGAGTAGAAAGCACTTTCTTGTGATCCTCCATTGGATGAAGTACCAACAATTCTCATCTCTTCACTTATAAGTAGTGTTATTAAGTCTTGGAAGTTGGGAAATGTTTCTCGAACTGCAATCGAAGTACGGAACTGACTATAGTATTTCCAAGTCCATTTAAAGTCACGGCCACTAAATCTTCATCATCTATAAGGGCTCCTATAGATGCAAGAGCATCTGCAAGGTTTTTCACCTTTGTAGAATAGTCATTGATGTTCATCTTGTTTTTTTGTAGATTATGCAACTCTTGCTTGAGCTGCATTTTGCGGGCTTGTGTATTAGTGCTGTACATCTTCACCAATGTATTCCAAGCTTGCTTGGGTGATTTTGTATCTTGAATATGCACAATCATGGAATCGGACACACGCACAGAAAGCCAATACAAGACTTTCTTTGCTTTTTCATGCCAAGTTTTATTGGCTTGAATTTGTTATTATGTGGGGTTTTCTGGGAGAGGAGGTTATTTCTCATCACCAGTTATGAATTCCCAGTAGCCTTTCCCCATCAAAAAATTCATAATCCTAAATTTCCACACTTGAAAATTGTTCTTATCTAGTTTCTCAATTGCAATTTGAAAAATATCGTCCGCCATCTCTCAAAGCACCACTCAATGTCTTCTTGGGGTCTCAAAATGATTTAAATTTCTTCCTTGGGTTTCTAGGGTTAGGGTTAGGGTTTTCCTTCCTTAGGTTTCTAGGATTAGGGTTAGGGTTAGGGCTGAACAAGATAGACCTTGCATATGTATGTATGTCTTGAATATTATACGAAATTCTATACTATACATAGGTTTTACGTATAGGTACGAATCTCGTATAATATTTCGTATGGTATTGAGTACATGATTACATACCACACTTTTGTACGAAGGTCTTGATAATGTATTTGCGCTTCCCAATCTTCAAACTCCTTCCTTCAAGTTCTCTCAAGTTGTATTTGCTCCACTTCAAAATTTTGTTTTGATGTCTTTTCTAAACAAACTTCTATCACAGCAACTTTGCAAAGCTACTCCACACACATATGACCTTGGATCGATCTAACATTTTGGTGAAATATAAAACACTATGTCTACTACCTTCTCAAAATTTCAGCTCATTTAACTTCATAAATTGAGAGATCTTGCTACTTCCTTGAAGTCACCTCAAATTGGGACCTGAACACAAAATGACTTACAACTCAGTCTCAGCAACTCCAAAATCCTTGAGATTTTGGGAGACACATAAGATATATGTCTTTTATATTTGCTCAAAATTTCAGCTTTATTGATGATGGTTACAAAGAGATATCACTTTCAAAAGAAATTGACTTGAAAATTGAAACTGAAACTTCAGATGCTTGGATCTCTCTCAATACAAATTCAAATGACATGAAATTTCTCTCACACATATATTCCTATATGATCTATGAAGTCTCAAAGTTGCAGATCCAAAAAAGCTCAAACAAAGGAGATATGACCAAAAAACTAAATCTGGCATAGAGTTTTCAAAAGCTCATAACTCTCACAAAACATATTTTTTTCTTTTGAAAATTTGAGAATAGAAGCGTCCTATAGTCTTCTACAACCTCTCCAAGTTTCACTCCAAGATCTTTTCATAGTAGCTCTAGATCTAGCTTTAAAGATCTGACTTCCACAACTTTGATATGTTGATCTCCTCTCACCTCTTTTCTTTTCTTTCTTTCTCTTCAAATTCTTTCCTTTCCCCGTTTCTCTTTTGCACTTGACAAACTCCTATGATATTACTAGAGACTTTCTAGCTCTAGATCTCTTTCAACTTTCTCACCAAACAACCTAAGCTCTGATACATGTTAACAAATAGGAGATCTACTCAAGTGCAAACATAAATCTTTATTGAAAGGAAACTACAACATAATGCTCACAACACAAAACACATCAAGAACTCTCCAAGGTTCTTGTCACAAGAAATACACAAACTTGTGTAATGAAGAAAAGGGAGGTAAACCATCAACACCAAGGTATTTAACTAAAAGACCAAACCACAAATAACCAAACTAAAATAAGTAATGAAAGTAATTCAACCTTGTGAAAGTAACCTAGATACTTTCTTACTCTAGTAACTAATGAAACCTAACTAATTGAGCTTGAATTTTCCACACTACGCACTAACCAACTTGTTCTTTAGTTTGTGCAGGTATGTGTGAGTAATTGAATTGCTTGTCAATCTTCCTAGTCCCATCGCGAAACTCTAACAGGCCCTTCTACCCCCCAAATTACTACAAACTAAAGAGTGCGACCCAACTCTTTCTCCTTCCGTTGTTTTCACCTTTGGATTTGTAGTTGAGTCCATCAAGGAGCTTAAGGGTGTGTCAATACCAATTTATTTTTTTATGCTACTTCTAATGCATTGTTTATTTCTTGTAGTAACACCGATTCAGCTAATGCTTTGAATTGTATGTCATTAGGCAATTCCATTGTCGTTCCATCAAATTTTTCAATAATGTTGATCTTATGATAATTATTGGAATTATATTTTAAAATTGAATTTTGATGGGAAACTGCCATTAAATCCTCTCTCCCCCCTCAATTGTGGCTTCAAGTCCTTGAGAAACAACATCTGCAATTCTGCAAATTTTTAGTTTATTGATGTTGACCAAAATAGGGTTTAAGTCAAAAAAAATTATCGTCACCAATAATGCAATGTTGTTGGGGAGACAATGTTGAATCCGATAAGGTCCAAACCATTAGCATTTCAATTTACCAATGTGGGTTTTTTGTGTCTTAGGGAACCAAAGCACAAATTTCCCAATGGAAAAAGTTTTTTTCTTAAAACAAGTTTGTGCCCACTAAACTTGATTCCATTGTCGTTGCCCTGAAATGGCAATAACTATGTCCCTAGCCTCATCCAATTGCTCCAATTGAAACAATTTGGTGGCCAAAACCTTTATGGGGAAAAAAGTCCTTGTTTGTGTGCGGGTTTGTTGGAAGTAAATTGTATTTTGTCGACATTAGAGGATGAAGACCATAGACCAACTCATATGAAGTATGTTCAATGGTCACCTTGAATGCAGTTTGATATGCATATAAAACTTTGTGCAAATGTTCGTCCCAATCCAACCACTTTGCATTTACCAACTTGGTCAAAAGAATGCCAATCACCTTGTTGGTTGATTTTGCTTTGTCGTTGCCTTGAGGGTAATAGGTTGTTGAGCTAGTAAGTTTCATCAGAATGTGTGTGGTTAGCACTTCAATTGTTGCATTGATGAAATGCACACCTTGATTATTGACCAAAGTGGAGAGACATTCAAATATAATGAGGATGTTCTCATACATGAACTTTGCACTCATCGTAGCTATATTAGTGCACAATGTTTTGGCTTCCACCCACTTGGTGGCATAATCAATTACCACCAGTATGTATTGATTTCCTATTGTTCGACTAGCTAGTTTGATGGGACCTATGAAGTCAATGCCCCATTTCATGAAAGGCTCACCTAATAGGGTGGTAATTAAACGAGCCATACTTGCCAATGATAAATTTTTTGTATGTTAGCAAGAATCACAAGATTGGCAATACATTTGAACATCTTTATGTAATGTAGGCCACCAATATTTGGCATCCAAAATCTTTCAATTAATAATGTTTGGTAAGAAATGGCCACCACCCGTGTTGTTATGCATCTCCTTAATAATTACCAAAACTTCTTTTGAATGTAAGTAACGCCTCAACACTTAATCATGACCTTGTCGATAGATAACATTAGCTTGTAATGTGAAAAGAAAAGCTTTCAAAGCTAATTTCCTTTTCTGCTCTTGGTTGACAAGTATTCATGCACATCTTGCAACCAAGTAGGTTGTAATGTGAAAAAGGTAGCATCCAAAATCTAGTCAAATATTCTTTTGTTTTTAATGGAATTTGGAAGTCACAACAAAACATCTATAGCATAATGGGACTCACCTAGTTGATACACCACCAAAAATTGTACTTAAGGAACAAGAGAAGCCATCATGCAATGTGTCCAAAAACTTATGGATTCTTGATTAGGGACAATAGCGCCATGTGATCCACATAAAACACAATTTGTTACCTAAAAGGTAGTGTGAAAACTTGTGTAGGGCATACACCATGGCCAATGCCTCATGTTCCATAGTGGTATAATTACACTCCATGTTGTTCAACAAGCAAGAAACATATGCAATAGGTTGATCACACTTCCTCATTGGTTATGATGAGCATAACTTTGACTACCAAGTTTGAAGCATTAGTGTGAACATGAAAATTCCAATCCCACTTGGGGGCGATGAATATCAGTGCATCCACATATCACTGCCAAATTACATCCCATGCCTATTAACATTCCTCTGTCCATTCAAAGGTTTTGATTATCTACAATAATTTGGTGATGGGTGCAATGATGAATGCAAAGTTCTGAATGAAACATTAATAAAATTGAACCATTATGTTGAAAACTTTTATGTCTTTTGGAAATTTTGGTTGTGGCATGTTGACAATTGCTGAAATTTTATTTGGATCCAATAACTTGCCTTCCCATGACACAATGTATCCCAAAATGACTCTGGAATACACCATAAACATGCATTTGTCAGGATTTAAGTTTATACCGAACTTGTAGCATTTTTCAAAACAAAGGCACAACTTTTGCAAATGGGTATTTTGGTCACTAAAAACATTGAAGTTGTCAAGAAACAACTTCATGAAAATGCCCAAGTATTGAATGAATCTGAACTATGTTAATGAGCTTATGGGATTGTGGTGTCCAGCTCAAATTGGTGTTGAGTAATGTGTGGGGAAATTCTAATCAATTCCTTGTAATCCTGCAACAATGCTTCAACTTCACTAGCTATTGGGTCATCCAAATCGACATTGAGTTTCACCATTTTTGGTTCTTCTTCAAAACCTAAGTTTAAATCTTGTACTTGCACATCCTTTGGTAAGTTCCAATGTGCGATCTTCATGTCCTGGAACTTAATGTGCACTGGAATGGCATCCACCTCAATTTCATTTGAAGTGTCTAGGAAATCAAAAGTTAAATCTTAAGTACAAAATCCATACCATGTACTTTAGTGGTCAAAACCAAAATACCTATATCTAATTTTGATAACGTAATGGTACCAACTATAAATATATATGGTTCAACCTACAAAAGTACCTCCTCCTCCTTTATGATGCCACTCATGAAGTCATAACATAGAAGTACCTTAGGCTGCTTATGTTTCCATCCAAGTGTTTTGTGATTGCGATAGTCTAAACCATGCCATTTCCTTCAATGGTGATCATGTTATTATCCTAATCATGGGTAACCTTGGCATTATGTAACCAGGGGCTCTTGAGCAACATAGAATAGTTAGAGTCCAAAACATAATTGTACATGATTGTAAAAGTAATAACATAAGGTATGCCATGTACATGGAATTTTAGATCACATATTAACCCTATAGGTTTGGTAAGAGTATGATTTGCCATTCGGAGGGTGTAAGGGACAAGTCTAGGTGTAAGCAAACCTAGTTTTTTCAAAGATCTTCAGTAATAATAAAATACTTTGATTTTTTTTAAATTTAAATTTTATATCTTTTTAATTGTGAGTGTTTTTTGAACTTGGGTAGAAGTAAATTGCCACCATCTTTTTTTTTTACCATCAAAAATTATGTTATTACAATATTCCTTTACCTAGTCCTTTGTAAAATTAACCACATTTGATGTAACACCTATTCAAGTTCAAATGTTCTTTTTAAAAACAAAAACCCAAATTTTAATTTAATGAATTTTTAATTTGAATTCCTAGGTTAAAACATGTAACTAAGAGCCAAAAAGGGTGTTGGATGTTGAACATAATTAGTTAAAATCAAATTTTTTTTTATTACCATTTAAAACCATAATAATCATGGCAAGTTAGTCCTTTTTCCCTCATATAAATGTGAAGGAATTAGAGTAGAAATTTATTCAAATCAATTTCAAATTTTGGTTTTAATTTAGAACGTTTGAAAGTGTACACCTACCACACTAAATGGAATCAATTTTGCAAAGGACTATCAAAAGGATTCATATAATAATAATTTTTTTGAAAAAATAAATTAAATAAGAACATATTAGCCACACTCAATAAACATTCATACTTTTTAAAATGTGGAATTTTAAAACCTTAAAAATTCAAAAAAGTCTCAAAATTACTTAAGAATTTTAGAGTTTCAAAAGTCCTTTACCACATATAAATGGGTTATAATGTACATGATGTATGAAGAAAAGTTATAGCTTAGAGTATAATAAAACTAAAGAATGTGAAATTTTAATTTTTGGCAACAACTTAAAATTTTGATCATTTTTCAAGATGAAACGTTGAATCTATAAGGAATTTGCACACTTTTAAAAGTTTATATTCATTACATATTGACTATTTTAAAAAAGATGGATTGGGGAACTTTTTAAAAAATTAATTATAACAAGTTACAAAAAAAACATTCAAAAACTCAATTGCATGTAAAAGGACTTTTTTGGAAAAAAGGACATGCAATCCTTTTCCAAAGTAATCCCTTTGGCTCCTAGTTATAGGTTTTGACCCTCTTCAACTTTCATATTAATCATTTTGAACAACTTGGAATGATTAAAATAACTTTTAATTGTCCAAAAAAATAACATATGTAAAAAAATTCACAATTTTCACCACTATCCGACATGGTTTTTGGCTCCTATCTATGTATTTGCACCCATTTGTATTTGAAGGATGATAATACCTTGCTTTTGTACAAAGAAGGTGATAATGGTTTTTTCTTTATAACATAACAAAATTTGAGGTTTGTGCGATTTGAACCTATCAATTCATTAAATGTTTTGAAATATTGTGTGTGAATAAAAATCAATACACAAATATTTTATTGATTTTCTTCAAGGTTGCAATTCTCAATATCTAAAATGCGATAGCAACACATGATTCATCACTCTTTTAGATTTGAAATTGAAGAAGTACATTAAAAGATGGAGACAAAAATGATGTGGGTAACATTGTGAGGTTTATTGAAAACACAATTTTGCAAAAGTGTTCATAAATAACTCTAACTAAATTAATCTTGTTACCTTCTTTTGCAAACTCTAATTTTGAGATCATCTTATGATTATTTCAAAATACAATAATGCAATGAACATAAGGTGACTTGACTTTTTAGCCCTTTGGACCAATTCAAATGTGAAAAATATGATTAATAACAAATAATCCACGTTCAAAAAACCTTATTTGGTTGGGGTGGAAAATGGCGGATAATATTAGTTTTATATGTCAAAGTTAAAGCTTTGGCCCAAAATTATTATATTTTAGTCAATATAATAATTATACACCAATTTTTAATATTGGTTTGTCCATTCATGTGTGCAATAAACACATTGTTATAATAGTGAAGGGGTCAACCTTGAGACCTTATTCTTGTGTTGTTTAACATTTTAAATATTTGTTGACTTTTCACTTCCCAAGTTTCTTCAAAGAATTTGGGAAGTTCAAAATGTGTAAATTGAAATCATAGGCTAAAAGAACATTTTGTTCAATTATCCTTTTCAAAAAGAATTTTATTAGAAAATTTTGCATCATTTGGTTAACATTTTCTTTAGGAATTTGTTATACAACTTAAGTGGTGATCATCCACAAGAAAATATAGAAAAAATGGCAATGATTCCTAGGAAGATTTAGCTAGATTTATTTATTAACCAAACATGAAGTACAAATCTTTCATCAACCTTTTACATTCACAACTATAAATTGAAAACCAAATATAAAATTAAAAACAAAATTACTATTTTCTCCCTATTTACTATCTTTTCTTACTTTTTTTCAATTTTTATTATTTTGGTGATTAAAATTTTCTAAATTCAATTCAATTTTGATTTTTTAAATTTAAATTCTTGAGAATATTAAGTAATAAAAAAAGGATACTTACAACAATCCACCAGAAATCACTTTGATGTAATGAAATTTTTTTTTGTAATATTTGTTATCTATTGCTATTATCCAAATATTCACAAATACCATTTTTCTTAGTAGAATATTGAAATTTTGAATTGTAACTTTGTAAATAGCTTTTTCATGAGATGAGAGAAAGCCTTCTTGTTTCCTATCTTTCACCACATGGCCTATGCTTAAACCTATCTTCCTTCAACTTGGTGTGATTTCTATATGCCATTGAATTTGTGAAAAAGATGCCCAAAACAGTTACTTTGAAGGAGTTTGAAAATAGTATTAAGTGCAAGCATTGGCTTGCCTTACTTATCATCTAGAAGGTATCAAATTTCATGTCACCATTTGAGATATGTTTGAAACAATTGTTCTTCTATTTTATATGTATTTTATCTATGTTGTTAAATTTGTGAGAAAGATGTCCAAAACCATTGATTTACGGACAATTTGAAGACAACATTAAGTGAAAACATTAGCTTGCTTTAACAATCATCATTTAAAGGGTAGCAAATTTCTTGGACTCTTGGTGAAAAACAATATGCTTCAATTCCACTTTCAATTTCAATTATGAAAATTTCACAAAGAGATCAAATTTCCATTGTTAAGATAATTAACAAACCATCATCTTGTGAGTTCTATAATTTAAGAATCAATGGAATGCAAAATGAACCAATAGCCATTTGTGCACCATGAATGATGAATGGTAATTAGTCAAAAACTAATGTTTTATTGGGTTCCAATCCCACCAACTAATCAGGGTGGCTAGCTCTTGTACGTTGTAGGTAAGTAATAAAATAACCATTGTCTATGGATAAATTATAAACCATCACTTAGTAATTGTTGATATGCTAAAAACCATCATTTGACTTATTTACTATTTATTTATTACATATAAAAACCATAAGAATTTTGTGCCAAAGTGATGGTCATCCATAGGATATTATATATATGGATTATCACCTTTACGTAGAAAAAATGATAATCATCCCTAGAAAGATTCAACAAAACTTGGGCAAACAAATTGTGAATAATATGCAAATTTAGTTTACTTATATCAATATTAGAAATCAATTGTTGATGTACATGAAAAGGAAACAAATCCATCCACATATAAGTTTTTTCAATCTTATGAACATTAAAATATCTATATATCTTTGTAATTCTAAAAACCATAAGAATGAAAATTATATCAAATAAGAAAATGCAACAAGATATATAATTTAAATGATGTGGATTAAAAATAAGAATACATGAAAATCATATGCATATAAATATATAATAATTCTTATAATGACATATGATATTAAATTCTCCTTATCATTTGCATTTTGTTTTATTCAAATCCACCTACAATCTTTCCAAGTTTGTGCCATTGATTGTTTAATTTCTTCCATATTTCTTGGGTTTTTACATGGTCTATCACCTTTTTTTCACAATTTTAGTCAATCCAAATTTCCTTCCACTAAACAATAATATTATATGTTATAAGTTTGGGAGTGTCCATTTGAAGAACCCCCAATCATGATTGTCATTTTCATTGCTATTTTCATGGTTGTAATCATTTCTTCTCATAATCCTGGGAAACATCCAATGGTCCAGATTTTTTTTAAAAAACTAACTTGCAAATATCTTGATTACTTCCTTGTTACATGACACTGCAAATCTAATAGCATGTTGCCACATGGCAACCTAACCACAGAAACTGAAAAATTTACTATTCAATCACATTATGCCATTTCCCCACAATTTGGACAATGTCAAGCCAAGCTACTACCCCTGCAAAGACATTTAAATTGCATGTACTTTCAAAGCCACATGATACCTCTTTGAGCACAGGTCCACTGGGATGAGAACTACCCTCCTCCACAAGTAAGCAACCTCAGTCTTTGCAAGTTACATATGATTAAGTAATTGGCATTGAGATGCAATTAGGAAGACACCTCAAGTTACATAGTTTCTAGGGTTTCACAGTGCCACTGCCAGAATACAACTTACACCCACTGATGCCATCACACATCCTGTCATGTTTTAAACACCAGCCCCTCTTCTTCTCCACAAAAAGCACAACATCTCCTGTTCTACAAACCATATTTGCAGCACACCTCAACCGATTCCAAACCCAACAATGCCAAAGAAGATGAAACACGACAAGAACTGATTGGAAACACCCATAGGCTAACAAGCAAGCATCATGTAAGCCCAGATGGTATGAAGAAACACAATTCTTGGAAATGAATCAATAGTCAGCTTTATAGACCCCAGGATAACCAATCCAGCAGGGTTACAGACAAGGAGGAGATATGTACACTGAGAAATGGAAGAGTGAAATGCAGGCATGAAGCCACATTCAGACAGCTTGGACATAATCACAAGCATGTGAACAGAGGCAGCTTGGATATGATCAAAAGACACAAAAGGCAGGCATTGAACAGGCACTACCTAGAACACACTTTCCAACAACCATGAAGCGTATCCACTATTTTTCAGCCTTGCCCGACTTCTCTGGCTTCTCCGCTTTCTCAGTCTTGCCTCCTCCGGACTTATTCGGGAGTAGAACTGAGTGGATGTTCGGGAGCACACCTCCATAGGCAATTGTTACGCCCGCCAAAAGCTTTCCCAGCTCCTCATCATTCCTGATGGCCAACTGAATATGGCGGGGAATGATTCTACTCTTCTTGTTGTCTCTGCTAGCATTTCCAGCAAGCTCCAGCACCTGCAAAAAGCACCACAACACTGAACATGAATGAAAAGAGAAAAAACAATACATGCATTCAGACCCCAGCTGCACCTAACAGGGAGAGACTTAGAAATTGAACGCTACATCGAAACCTAAACCAAGACTCAAAACCGAGAAATACTCAACAATACAGAAGACAGGGAAACAAGATAACTTACCTCTGCGGCTAGGTACTCCAAGACAGCGGCCAAGTACACCGGAGCTCCGGCTCCAACACGCTGCGCATAACGACCTTTCTTCAAGTAGCGAGCTAGCCTGCTCACAGGAAACTGAAGTCCAGCCCTAGTGGACTTGGACACAGCTTTCTTCTTCGCCTTGGCACCTCTTCCTGACATTTTTGGCTCGAAAAACCCACAAAAAAGAAAGGAAGAAACAAGATAGAAAACAGAAGTGCGAAGGAGAAGACGAGCGGCAAGAGTTGAAGAAAAATTCTGCAAGAGAGGTCACGACAGCGAGCGAGCTCCAGGGAGAGAAGAAGAATCAAGGTTGAAAATGTTAGGAGAAAAACGCTCCTTTGTAGTGCGTCGTCTTCTTGCCTTCGAGCCCTACTGACCGACCCCCTGTTTTCCTATACCTGCGCGCGCTGTGATTGGTGGAAGCAGAAGAACAGCCAATGAATGGGCTCCAATTTGAAGACTAGGAACGAAATCCGCAGGGTATGGCTGGACCCCCCCGAGCTCTCGAGCTCTGCCCCGTCCTGCCATTGGCTATCCGAACGCTCGATTCTCATTGGTGCCTGCTTGGCTCACGCGGATCGAGCTCGAGAAAGGACCTGATCTGAGGCGTTGTCGTACCTAGCCTCGTTTTTGGGTTAAAACGAGCCGTTCGATTCTACTCACCGCAGTTGCTGCGCCAAACCCGGTGGATGAATCAGAGGGTAAATTCTGCCAGTTTGTTTGACCACTTTCGGGGCTTCTAAAACAACGCTTTTGGGAAGAAAAGAGAGTGCCACTGAAGTGGTATAGTTAGTAGTTGTAATGGGAAATTTTAACAATTAATTCAAGTGTTGTTTTAAGAATGGGAATATAAAATTGGATTATCATCACCTAAGGTCAATTTTGGCATCGAAAAATACATATATTACTATTATTATTTTCAAAAGTGATATGCTTTGAAATAATGAAATTGTTAGATTTTTGTGATTTCTATTTTTCAAGATTATTGAAATGCATATGATAGTATTTCATCCTATAAAAAACACATAGATACAATTATTAATTTTTCATAACACATAAAATGCTAGCATTCCCACCAAGGTTTTTTTTTCCTCTTTTTCTTTTTTTCTTGTTTTTGAGCCTTGGGGTAACATCAATTACAAGAATCTCCAAGAAAAATTTGCATTTATTAATTATTATTTTTTAATGTCCAAAATTGTAAATAGTGACAAAAAGTGACCCCAAAATTAAAAGTTGGGAAATTTTTCAAATAAATGTGGTTCATTATTATTTTTCACTACAATGTGAAAATTCACCATTAAGAAAAACATTGATTTTCAAACCATTTCCAATGACTCCCAATATGAATCAATGATTTTCTTTTGGTATTTTGGATGGAGCATCATTGGCATTTTCCAACCTATGTTGGTTGAAATAGGTGGCAACCATGATTCACAAAATGCATAACAATTTGAAATTTATATGAAATTTGCGCTATAAATCATGTTAGAAATAGATTTTAATGGCAACAAGGATGTTTATAGTTTGGGTGTATTTGTGTGGCTGAAATGGAGATTCAAGCAAGGAGAGTGCTATAAGAATGAAATGTGTGAAAGATATTGTGCAACATGAATGAAAATTAAAACTATATTAATGCAACTTATGCAAAAGATGTGATGAAAATGTTGTTACAAAGTTGAAGCTATATTTCCAAATGTACCCAATTTTCTGAACCTTTAATTTCTAATGAGGTATCAATTCTTTAGTTCTAATATGTACTAGAATGTTTTGTCCTTATAACATTAGCTAAAACGAATTACTTGCATGTCTCACTCACCGACCAATATGTAAGATGCCAATTAAAGCAATTGTTGTTTTAATCTCAACAAACCAAAACAAGACTTCAACAAACGAATGAACTAAAAAACATGTTTCACCACATTTAATATGGAAGTAAATTGCATCCCGTGTCAACAAACCAAATCTTTATGATGACAATGCAATAAACATTGAATAGGTATGTAGTAAATTAGTAAGCAACCTCCAACTACATTCTAATAGAAAATCAATCTACCCTAGGTAAATGACTTAATAAAGGATCTCATCCAAGGGAGTTGAACCTCAATTGTTTAAGGATTTTCTTCAACTAGAGTGGAAGGAGGATTTGCTATTATGGTTGACAAAATTTGTTGCACCATCATTTTCTCTTTATCCCCAAACTAACTTGTAAAAAGCCCAATCATTTCACCCAACCTAGTTAAAATTTTGCAATAGAAACCAAAACAAATGTGATGAATGTGCAATGAACTTGTTAGAAATGAAGCAAACGTTGAGTTACTAGATTCCCTAACCTAAATTGCCCTAAAATTGGGGCATGAATAAATATTCCAAGTTTTGGGAGAAAAACCCATACATTTGTGCTCGAAAATGTAAACACAAATCCAATAATCCCCATACATATAGGATGACCAAACCTTTAACTAGTGGCCACCTACTATTCTCCATAATGTAATTTCTCCTTTTGACATACTCAAATTGATGTGTAGAAGGGAAAGGTCTTGAACTTGTAAAAAAATTGGGCATGCATTCAGACCACCAAGTTTAAGTGGATGGTCAATTGGTTATAAAACTTAGATTTCATGAAATTGATTGTGGAGAAGGCCCTTTCATCCTCCACACTTCGCAAGACCATCACAATGGCTAACTCTACAAGGTTCAAATACTTTAACAATTTGGTAGTTGTGATGCAATCAAAAGCCAAAAATCCTTGCAATTTTGTTGCAAGTAACAATCCAACAATGAATGCAAGGTAACATGGGAATTTCTTTTCATGGTTATAAGGAAAAAATAAGTTTTTTTGTCAAGCAAGGTTGGATTGAGCAAACCAACACCAAGGTACCACTTCTAAATATTGCCCTAAGGTGGAATTTTTTTACTTTTAGAATTGTTAAATAACCAAGAAATGCCATTTCCATATAATGTGCCTCCCAATACCAACATGGATAAATTATCCTAGTTGGATTCATTAGGTCATGGGTGGGGAAGTACCTTTCAAGTTCTTTTATAAACCCTTCCACTACACTAGTAGATTGGTCTTATATAAATTGGACAACAAATCCCCAATCTTCTTTAATGACCATAAACACAAGTCCAATATTGGGACATGTTTTATGCATCATAAGAAAATGCCCATTGAATTGAAATACAACATATTTGCCTTGGGTTTATGGCTCCAAGTACCACACCCTATGGAAAACATCACAAGTATTTTGCACCAAATCATTGAACATTTGAAACTGAAGGTGATCATAATTCCTCAACAAGTTCACATGCATTTGCATACAAATCAACAATAGTGACAATCATAAATGTCACAAGATCCTATACAAATGTATTTCTACCTTGGGCCAACTTCAACAAACCTTGCATTGCCTCCAACATGGGCAACACACAACTCAACACCATGATAGTTTCATAGTCACATAACGATTCATAGTTGTTAGATTTGCAATTGCATTCCCAACAAGGTCATCATGCATCTTCACCGCAAGATTTTTATATTCAATCAAAACATGTTTTGCAAGTGCATGCAAATCCACGAAGTTTTGAAATTCTGAAAAAATTTCAAACCTTTTGTTTGCAAAAGTTTTACCAACTTCCCATGTGCCTATTGAAGGAATGAAAAAAGCAGACAAATATGGACTACAATAATTGCTCAATGTTTCCAACCAATGGTAGGTTGAAGAGAGTTTACATTGCCAAATTGCAATTATGTGACATGCAATGGATGTTAATGACAAATGGGGAATCTTTTCTACTGATTGGATGATATATCATGTTTTAAAACCGTGAAATACAGTCACACTGTCCACACTAAAACAAACCAAAGTTAGCCAAATCCCAATTAACCAATCCTCCAAAGTAGTGGGAGAATATTTTATCAACATAATAAGGAGGTTGTTAAACCCCCTTCCTTTAGTGACCCATTGCAAATTCAAGAGTAAAAGCACCTTCCTCTAGTTTTCAACCACATAAGCATGGATGGAAATCAAGCTTTGGTTATCACCCATTATGACTTTGTCACAATTCAAGGAAGATAATTAGACTTTTGAAAATTACATGTTTTGTAGTTGCCAAAACCACATTATGCACACAATCTACCATTCCCCATGCAAAGGAATCATTTTAATGCATCTTTTTAGCCTTAAAAAATGTAAAAAATCTTTCCACACTCATACATCAAAAACTTAACATCTCACAATTTAGTAATAGAAATTGTGCAAAATTCATTCACTCATAATTTATACATTTACACATTAATATCATGCATTACATGTTTGAGACACATATTTATCGGAGATGCAAAATTTGTGTCATTTGTTCATTTATAGGTTTGTACTTCATTTGTTAGCACACTTACACTAGTAGAAATTGGCCAAAATGTAACCACTATATTTGTGATTACATGCGATTATTAGTTATTTGCAATTACATTTGGACATTTTTGCAACTATTTCTTGTGTTGGTTATGTTTGCAACTACAATGTAATTAATTTGCGACTATTTTGGTATTCATCTTTACATGTGAACAACATTTAGTTAAGTTTTCATTCAAGAAAAACAATTTATGTCCCATTACTTACAAACATGACTAATTTAATTGCAACCTTATGAATATACAAAGGTGTATTTTGTGAATTTTAAGGAATATAATTGGGTGTATTAGGATTTATGAATGTATATTTTGAGTATATTAAAATTTTATGTAAGATATTTACCAAATATATTGTGCCCATATTACAAGTTGATCCACACCATCTTATTATGTTTCTTTAAATTATTACAAACGACATTTATTATTATTTATATTATTATTATATAATGTATTTATTCTAGTTACATGTGATAGAAAAACTAAATTTCAAAATCATATTTGACCAAAAAAATTTAAATAATATTATTTTATTACATAATGATCATAATGATGATGATATTAGAATGATAGGAAAAATAATTATATAATTACTGACATAATTACTAAAGCTCTAATAAATGATTATACAAATGCAAAAAATGTATTTGAAGGAAAAATGAACTTATTAAATATATATAATAACTTATTATAATAGTTCATAAATAGTTATAATGAATGAAGTAATAATATGAACAATGAAAATAAAAATGGGAATAATTATAATAAAATAGTTGTCCTAGGCTAGGTTTTAATTATATTATTAAATTGAAAACATTAATATTCAATATTTATAATTAATAGTTAATAATTATTGAATATTCCATTATTTACATTAATTTATTTGGTTACAAATATTTATTAATAATTAACTAGTTATTAGAATATTAGCTAATTATTATTTAATTAAATTAGTTGATAGATCATTTTAATTAATATATAATTAAAATTACATATGTATAATCTAACAGTAAAGTAAGTAATATTTAATAATAATATAATAATATAATATATTGAATAAACATTATATATTGATGATTATTATTATAAATAATTGACAATTTTATTAGTTGATATATTAGGTCATTAGTTAGTTAATTAGTTAGTTAGTTAGTTGTCATTTACCTATTTAATTATATATTTTTCAAGATGAGAATGAAAGCTAAAACATATGGGATAAACTTTTCAGTTGCAAGTTGTTTGCGACTAGAAAAGTTTATCCCATATGTTTTCGCTATCATTTTCATCTTGAAAAGTATACAAATAATGTGTTTTGTCTTGCATTTCCATATTTAAAAACATGGGCATATGGGACGAGGCAATAAAAATGACTTAACCCAAAATAAAATATAAATATTTATGTACTTACACCTAACTACCTACTTCCTTAACTTACCTACCTACCTAAGTAGGTATTTAGCCTGGGAAGGTAAATAGGTCCTATCTAGATAGGTGTTTTGCTTAGATGGGTAGATATGTATATAAATAAATAGGATCAACCTATAAACCTAAATATGAATTTAAATTTAATTTGAACAAATTCAATTAATATGCCACTTGACAAATTTCTATTACACCATGTGTTACAATCTAAACCATCCAAACATACAAATATAATGTTTAAATTATTTTAATAATAAAATATTTATAATTACTAAAAGTTGGGACACATGACAACACATAATTTGTTCCCATTGTCTAATGTGACAATTAAGATTTTAGTTGCAAATGTTGTTTACAACTAAAAATTAGTTGCAAGGACTAGTTGCAAGATGGCCATTTTAACTAGCGTTACCCATGTGTTAAACATGTTTTCAACACGTGATATTCATGTGTAAAATGAACGAACCTATGAATGAACGAACTTTGCATGATTTTGATTATTAAATCATCGTATGAGTTAAATTTGTGATGCAATCTACATTCAACAATGTTTAATAATGAAATCACATAATCAATAACAAAACACTTGGTCAATATCATAGTCGCCTAGTCAATAACAATATCAAGCCCCATAATGTTGTATATCCTTTCTTTTTTGCATGATGACTATCAATAAATGTTTCGGTGTTTTTCATTTTCTTTTCCCACTATGTTTATGGAGCCTATCCAATTTAAGCACCAAAGTTTATCCTTGCGATCAACTTTTATGTAGATTTTGCACCTCACGTAACACATCTAGCCATCATCCCCTCTGACTCATTCAACATAAGCCTTGAATAACATTAAACATTTTTACGTCAACAAGTTATTGTGAGGGCATACTTTAGTATGTATCTAAGAAATAAATCTAGATGGCCTAGAATGATGATTTCACAATATTGACATACATGTCATCACATGCAAGATCAATTGTTTTGGATAATGTGTGACATGAATAAAGTCATAAAAACTAGTGGTGAAAAGTTGTTATGATAAGATTTGTCACAACCCCAATTAACAAGAAAAAAAATCTCATGTAGATCACATTGTTAGATGATTATTTAAATTAACAACAAGATTTTGTAATTTAACAAGTTTAAAGGACCTTTTAGTGGAATGAATTATGACCACTACAATACCATTCAAAACACACGTGTCATCTTTACTATATGAGATTTTATAAACAAATCAAATCGTTACATGAATTTCCTAAAAGTGACATTATCTGAATGTTATTTATCAATAAAAAATTCATTAGGTTTGTTGATTCAATAAATCCACCATAATGTTGCAACAAAAAACAATGAGACATTATTTTAACACATTGACTTTCCAAGAACCAAATATTTTTTATATTGATAGAAGTCTTGGAATAATAATGGGGACAATTTTTTTAGTTGATATAATTTCCTTAATTGGAAAACAGTTGAAAAAGGTTGGTGTGTAAAATAGTAATGATATTTCTTCTTGATCAATGTTTTGGATTTATGTAATAATTTTTTTTCGTTTTAGTTGATTTGATTCCAATAATTCTAAAACAATTGTGGGAGGAAAATAAATATTGGTGCATTTAGTAATAATATATCATATTTTTAGTCCTTTGATTGTGATCGTGTTAAGGCTACCTAGTGGATCCCCGGGTTTTCTATTTAAATATTAAATAGGAAAAGAAAGTGAACACTCCACTTTTGCAACTTTTAATGACAAATATTCATGACAAATTAAGGAAAACAATCGGAGTTGCAAGTAAGCATACAAGTTTCTATCATGCAATAGTTCCAAAAGTAAAGCAAATACAACTTTAAAAACAAAATACAAAGGAAAACATTGGAAAAAAACGACATCAAGAATATCAAAAAAGTTATGTTTATTTCTTCAAGGCATAATCAAAATCATAACATAATGACCCCTTAAGTTTTGCCCATAGAAATATGTTGAAATGGTCAAAAGTAGTGGATCACCCAAAAAATCAACAAAATACCCAATTTAAAAAAAAAACAATAAATCTTATTTGAAAATCTTTATTGAAGTCAACTTAACCAACTATTTTTTTGATTATAAATTATACACTTTTAAAACCAATAATAGGTTTTGAGAACAAATTATTGTAACAAAATCTAATAATGAAATCTGGTATTGAAAATTTTTGTTAATTATAATTTTGAAATTGGTAATTTCAATGTTTAATCATAATTTTTGTTGAAAACTAAATTAAAGTTTTTTTTAGCATGCAACATCATTATCCTATTTGTGATTATGTCCTTGTTATCACAATTTAAAACAAAAAAAACTAAATACCAAAAAACTATTGTACTATATTTGTGGGTCTAAAACTTCAGCAGAGCCATGACATTGGTCGCAAGGTTGTCAATAGAAGGTGGAAGATCAACTAGAGGATGAACGGTCTTTTTAATTTATTTTTCATTAGCCATAATCACCTTGAATCTAATTCTTAATGATCTTAGGTCTAATTTTGGTGGTGGTTTCCACGAGTTGGGAACCCACATCCATATGAGTCTTAGCACCCTAGTCAAGGGTTTATTGACTACCCAAAGTTGTGATAGATTGGGTCTTGCTAAAAGCTATAAAGTTATTAAGATCAAACAAGAATGGAATGAAATGCGAGAACGTGCTTTGATACACCTTAGGATGTGCCTTGTACATTATTCATCATGCCAAAATGAAGCAAAATCTTTGATAATATTTTTTATAACATGCCCTTTGTAGAGCTCCCACTAATCCAGCCAGGTCTGCCTTGCTATTTGATGATAAATCATCAATCTACCTTTATAACACACACTCCATCTTCAAATTCTCAAGGTCTTCCATTGGATGATGCTAAAGGTCTACCAATTCTACCATTTGTTTGAGGGTCTTGACTTCTTCTCCTTGACATGCATGTTTTGAAAGTTTTACAACCTTTGCATGTAGACCTTGAATTGTCAAGGCATCCTATTTCTTCTCAACCTAGCGCCTCTACAATTCCTTTTTCTTGTCTTGGACTTCTTGCTTAGCATGGTTCCTCCCTTCTTTTATTGCAATTTTCTTTGCAATGGTAGATTAAAAAGACTTCCCCAAGTGGCCCACAATTTGGACAAAGGTACCAAAAGCTCATAAATGTTCCTCCAACCTTTTGAAAGAGGTGGCCAATGGTGGGGGAGCCCCTTGGATGTTCTACCTACCCTCTATTAATTTACGAATGAAAAATATATTGGCCCCTACCAAAAATATACATCCAATGCTTGAGATGATACGCGTGTCTCCATATCATCAAATTTGAAGTTTGGTTCCAATAGAAAAACCTTTCGGTGGTGTTTCAACTTCTAATACTTCAATGGTCATTTTGTTGAGTGAATGGTTGGGACCACGATCTAACCTTGGCCACAACTAGTTGAGCTTTGGAACACCATAATTAAATTTGGTATTTCCAATTTTATTACCAAACCTGGTTCCAATTCTTCGCTTAAAGGGTTTATATCTTTTTGCATATCTTCTATGTTATCCAAATCTACATGCCTTCGAAAGGTGCACCTGAAACTACATGTGTTATGCATCAAAAGCCTTTTGCATATGAGTTGCAAGGGTCATTTCATCCTTCTCATTCAATTCCAATAGTACAAGGTTGACATCCATTGAAAATAATTTCTGAAGCAAGATGTTGACAACATGGGTGGATATAAACCTTAGTTCTTTTATGGTCATATTTTCCCTTAATTGATGCCAAATGGTCTTGTAGCTTGCTGTACAAGTTTGTGAAAACCACAACAAACTAGTTGATTTGCTTTTTGATTTTGGCCAAGGCGAACATAAACATGAGCTTCTTTGCGAAATACATCCCCCAACTCCTCTTCAACCATAATCTTTGAATCAAGGTGAACATTTGAGTGGTGTACTTCCCCTTTAACTCCAAAACTTTCTAGACCTCTTTTGGCAAAAATGCATCCAAAGGGGCCATTTTGCTACACATCTTAGTGGCATGGCTTGATAAATCACCAATGGCTTGCTCATTTCAACTTTTGGTAAGTAGAACATCTCTCCTACAACATGTTTGGTAATGAATAGCAAAGCTCCTTGTGCTATGGATTCTATGATTTTTGGGTTGATTCGAACTATTGCTTGCATAAACTCTTACATTAATAGTTGTATGGGCCTTAACCTAACACTCAACAAACTAGAAATATTGATTTGCTTTGCCCCATCCACATCCCTACTTGTTGTCCACCTCTAAAACGTGTCCATCTCTTAAAAGACCAAATTTCCTTTACCAAAGAATGACACAACCATCCTAATTCTCTTCCTTTCTTCTTCCAATTTGGTAGCTCTATCTTCCGATTCTAGTGCTACCTCTGATTGGATGGGCATCTTTTTCCTTTTTTCTTCTTCTAAAACATTTTACCTTTCCTTCTTTGCTTGGTCCTTAAATAATCACTCAACAACCCCATTCTTGATCACATTTCCCTTCATCATGCTACCACGTAAACTAGAAGCAAAACTCTCAAATGAAAAATAACTAAAATGTTCAACAAATGAAAATGAAGCAATGAGCCCCCTTCTTATAGGTGTTAAATTGGATGAAATTGATTTAGGTTTCATCAATTGGGGCCAAAAGATGTATAGGTGGATAACACCCCAATCCAAAACAATGGAATCAATTAACTACTGAAACGTTTAGTGAATCAATAGTGTCTTAATGAAAAAACTCATCAAATTATTGTCCACATCCATCACTACATGCAAGTAGTTTTTGTTTGATAAAATATCATAAGTAATTCCAATTTCAAATCTTTAGTTTGTGATCCTCCCAATTTGGAATCTTCATGCAATTCCACCAATGTGGAATCTTTAAGTCATTTTCTCATGGAAAAACCATTGAGAAATTCCACAAGTTTGGAATTGTTAAGACATTCCATGATTGGGTAATCAAGTGACTTTGGGGGCTCATAATCGTCAATTGATTCCAAAGGTTTTGTAGGATTATTAATTTATGGTTATGATTGGGTTCATCAATTCAAAGTTTCAATTGGGTTTTATTAATTTTCAATTGTGGTTCTTCCAAATTGAAATCTGACTTTAATTTATTTAAATTTATTAATTTAAATTTCTTCAATTGGGGTACATTAAGTTTTCCTTTCCTTCCCCCTTCTAATCAAAATTCTAGCCCCTTAGGAATTAACTCGAAATTCCAATAAGGCTTCAATTTGTTGACATTCACCAAGATTGGATTGGGGTCAAACTTGTCGTCCACAAGCAATGCGATGTTGTTGGGGAGGCAATATTGAATCCGATAGGGTCCAAATTAGAGATTTTTGAATTTGCTAATGTGAATTTTCTTGGCCTTTGGAAAAAAGGACATAATCCCCTACAAATTTTATTTTTTTGGTAATGTTGTTGGGCCCATAATGCATGGTTCCATTATCTTTTTTGATAGTGTCAACTACATCCCTTCATGTCTCTTCTAGTCATTCTAATTTTAACATTATACTTGTCAAAACCCTAGTTTGTGTGAAGTCTTTAAATGCAAGGGAATTTGTTGTGGGTAGTTGGGTGAAGCCCATATACTAGCTCAAAAGGTTTATGTCTGGTGGCAACCTTAAATAGTGTTTAATTGACATACATAACTATATCAAGGTGTGCATCCCAATCTATTCATTTTTCTTTAACCAACTTGGTCAACAAAAGTTTGGTCAGCTTATTGGTAAATTATACTTGGCCATTACCTTGGGGGTAGTATGTCGTGGAATTAGTATGTTTCAACAAGAAATGATTGGTGAAGATCTCACTAGTTATAGTAATAAAATGCATGCCTTCATCATTAACCATAACAAGGGACATCTAAACCTCTTGAGAATGAACTCATAAATCACAAATTTTTATTTCAGTTGAGTGATGAAGAAACAAGTGCATCAATGGTTTGATCTAGGACTCTTATGGTTTCTATATGTTCGAAAGACATGACAATGCATCTACCACATGATTGGATTACTTGGGTTTGTATACCCAAGTAGTCCAATCAATTTGTTTTTTTCCAAGATGCAACAACTTTCCAATGAACATTTTTGTTCTTCATAACAATCTTGTTCCAACATGTACTGGAACCTTCAAAAATGCAATTTGTTAAGATCAAATGTGGGTTCATTTATGAACAACTTCTTGACATATTGCAAACCGTCATCATTTACTTTCTTTGGATGAAGTGATGCACCGGAAAGTATAAGAATTACTATTTGCCCAAGCATGTGTTATAGAATGCTTAATTGACCACCATGCAAGTTAGCTTGACCACCTTGCGGGCCACATGCAAGGATCATGAGAAAAAGACACCCCCCATTTAGGTCCTCTTTGTCATAGGCACAAAAAAATTGAAACACAAGGATTTCCAAAGGACGTGAACAAAACACGATGAAAGAAAGTATAGTTATAAATCTAAATCATGGAACACAAAAATAAGGACAAGAACATTAAGTGTGTAAAACATAAGTCAAATAAACTTTATTATGAAAACATGAAAAGTTATGGTGCAAAATCATACCCAAAATTGGTGTCGAACACATTGAAAGTAAAATGAAAGGAATTACCTTTATAATTTATACATTGTTGTGGACATAGTTCAAGGAAAAATATTTCAAAATATTTCAAGCAAATTTCTTGGGAGCCTTCCTAATCACATTATGGATGGATAATTCATGAACTTCATCCATGTGGATGAGAAATGACATTAATGGATGAACTTAATCTATGATGATGATGGCGATGATGTTGATAGTGATGTTGGCAATAATGTTGGCAATGATGTTAATAATGATGTTGAACATATGCAAGCATGATCTTGGACTCAATATTAGACATGGTGTTGGCCATGATGTTAAGGATGTCATCCATGACACTTTTAAATGACAATTTCAATAAGTTTTAGTTCCATAATAACCTTTTTGGTTCTAGTGACAATTCCATTAGTTGGAATTATGTTTCACCCATGTATTTCTTAAATTTCATTAAATAAAGGGGTCATGTTTCTCCCTTCCTTTCTTCAAGTTTTTTCCACCATTTACGAATTAATGTCAAATATCATTTTCATGTATGTGCACATGTTACATAATGAAAAAATTTAAGTTTTTATTCAAGTGTCTAATACATTAAATTTTATGTTTTGTTCATTCATATTGTCACATGAGATACCATCTATGTATTATTATCTTTCATTCTACATTGTCATTTATTATACATAAGATATATATTCTATATATTATTATATCATTATTAGATAATTAAAAAGTTCATATATATATATAGTGTCCCTAATATAATAATATTTAATATCTAAATTCATTATTATTATTTTATACCAAATGTTATTGTATGCATACGACTTCACATCAAATTATCATGTACATAACTATGTATCCAATTTTGTGTGTAAGTTGGTAAAATAATAACTAATGTATAATGTCATTTTCATTCAAAATGAAATAAACTAATGTCATATTGCATCAATTTTTAGAAGAAAAATAATTCAAATGGAAAAGAATCCATTTATAGTATAAATAAATAAATATAGTTGTTTGAGATTAGAAGTACAATATAACTAAAGATATAATAATAGTTCATTTGTCCATATTGTTCCATTTATGACCAAAACATTCAAATATAATATATGTTGAACACAAATTAATCTTGGG
This sequence comes from Sphagnum tenellum, assembly GCA_963921925.1. Taxonomy (NCBI): domain Eukaryota; kingdom Viridiplantae; phylum Streptophyta; class Sphagnopsida; order Sphagnales; family Sphagnaceae; genus Sphagnum; species Sphagnum tenellum. The sequence goes on from OY998157.1 coordinate 12,747,176, forward strand.
ATCCTCTAGATACCAAAAGATGTATCTCAATTGTTTTTATGATCAAACTCATTATTGAAAACTACTAATCTTTACAATCTTCATGCAAAAGATGAAAATTTCATCCATTTAAAACAATATATTTATTGCCAAAATCAAGTGGCATGATCAAACAAGGGCCAATATCCATTCATAATGATCATATACATGTTAAAAATAACTTTTAGATGCTCACATACATCAACATTAAATTGTCACATATAAGTATTTGATGTATACACAATTGTAACAAATAAATATATGGCCTAGAAAAAAGGACACCATTTTCATATTTGATTGTGATTATCATGTTCCCTTATGGACAAGGTCCTAGTCTATCACATTTGTTGCAATGATTACGTACCTTGTTTTAAACACCCTAAATATTGTGAGAAACAACTTTCCTTCACTTGAATGTACATGTTGTGTAAGAATTTGTCATCGTTTGTTGTCATCGTTGACAATGTTAATTTGATATTTTCAATCACATAAATATAAGTTAAAATAGAAACACCAAATAACTCATATCTTGAAGTTAATTTTCAATTTAGACACACATTCATGAAAAGAAAGATTAAACTTCATGTTTGAATTTTAACATTGATGACATTATCAAAAAATTTAAAAATTGAAATTGATAGAGTTAACTTTCAACTAAATTTGTTTCCTCCTCAAATTTCGATCATCAATTGTCATTGTGTCATTATCCATCCCAAAGCTTAATGGACATGAAAGTTGTTGAAGGAAGTTGCCAAAGGTGTGATGAATTTCATTTATGTAACAATTATTTTTGTTGATGCACCTTTAGGCTTGCCAAATGGTGTTGACACGGAATAAGTCCCCAATATGAGCATCTAATCAAACTTTGCAAGATTTGAATGTGCTACTTGGTTCCTTGGAATGAGGTGTAAATAATGAAAGTTCTATGATGTTTAAAAATTATGCCACTCTATAGGAATCCATGTCCCATTAGATGCAAAAAAACAAACAAAAGATGAATTTTGTGCAATTTGAACCTGATTCAACGCTGGGATTCATCATGGGCTCACCACTAATCAAACCCTCATAAAAGGCATTGTTTTTTTCATAAATATTTTGTGGGTGATGCAACCTCAGATTTTGTCAATGGTTTTGGTGGAAATTGAATTCCTTGACCATGCTGAAATATGGAGACCTAGGGTACACTCCCTAGCTCCAACCCCCACACACTTCGTCTTTTGTTTGAGGTGCTGGTCTGCTCCCGTTTGCCATTGTCATGTCTTGGAATTGCTTAAGGTTCAATTCTTTCACTGACCCCAAATTTTATTGGAATCTGGATATTAAAGTTGCAACATCAAAGGCCTTAACTCTTAAAATAAAAATGCATTGTGTCTTGAGAGTTGTATTCTTTTTTTGGTCACACATTTTTCTTAATGACATTAAAGTGAATGTTTCACTCTTTTTTAAGAATATATGAATAAGTGCAGTTTGTTTGCTTGGGTTTGGCTAATGGTCGGAGGCAAGTTTCAAAGAAATCAACAAGGACTTAAAAGGCCACAAATACAACATGTGACAAAAGCGAATGGATGTAGTTTAAAATAGTGCTCTCCCAAGGGCTAAGGGCCGTTGTTAAAGGGCATGGCACAAGATAATAAATGCCTCATGTGGAAGATAAAGTCACATGTGCTTATCTTGATGTTCACTAAGAAAAAACTATCAATAGCATTTTCGAAATCTATAATCACCGTGAGACTGGCTATTTATACAAACAAAACTAAAATGTAATGAATAAGATATTGATTAAAGTAAAAGAACCTAGCACAGGCGAACACTCCCATAGAGGGCAAATAGGTATACATTCATTGATTGATGTATTTCTCCAAAGCTAAACATCAAACTGATGTTTGAATGGCGAACACTCATGACTAGCTTTCAATTTGTCATGTGTTCAATGATCAATTATTATTTGAAGGGATGAGAGTCATTATTCAAAACATTCCTATCAGATGAAAGGCTACCTATTCAACCCCTAAACCCTAAAGCTATGAAACTACTTTTTCTTTTATGATTAAACTCATTACCTATATGGATTCCACCCCCTTACAATGCCACAATTTCATCAAGTGAATTAGTCATCCAAGAGGTGCATTAATGTAATGCAATTTTTCATCAGCTATGGGTGAAGATTTGGGAATCATGGTGCAACGTGATTAGCCCCCTTCGTTGCCACATTCCATGCAACCTGATGTGCACATTTTAAAAGGAGGCAGTACCCTGTACAAGCAGCCATCACAAGCACTAAATGAACCGTAATACTTACGAATCACATTTGGTTTGCAAACTTATTGTAATATAACCCCACACCGAACAAAAAAATCCCATATTAAATGTACAACTCTTGTGAGAAATTTCCTTTGTGTATTTGGATGATACCTTAAGATACATTAATAATGCATCCTCAACAATGGGAGACACCCTCTGCCTACAAGAGGCTTTTGCACCTACTTACACATAGAGGCCTCATATGTGTATGAGGCCTCTATGTGTAAGTAGGTGCAAGAGCCTCTTGTAGGCATAAGGTGCCTCTCACTCCTATTGCTCTGCAATCTACTTATGTTTAGGATTATGATAAACATTCATCTTGTGCTTTATGACAGGTGAGGCCCAAGGGTGGGGACATTCCCAAACAAGAGCCACCTTATACCTTCTACAAGAGCTCTCATACACCTACTTACTAGGAGGTGTAAGTCACAGAGTAAGAGGACTTGTGTAGGCATAAGGTGACTATAGTTCCTATTACTTCAAGTGATCTATATATGTTTAGGCTTCTGATAGCATTCCCCTTCTACTTTACTGTGGGTAGAGCCGATGGGTGGTGGGACAGGTGGGACTCAGCTACCACCTTGCGGTAGGGCCCTTATTTTAGGAGTGTATCCACCATTGGGCCTTACCCTAAAAAATAAAGAGTAACCCCCCATCCAAACCCCAACAAAAAAAACGAAACCCAAAAAAAGACAAGAAAAAAAACCCCCCAATCTGAACTCTCTACCTGCCTGCCACCTGCGTCTTCGCCTCCAAACTACTGCCGCTTTGCCGCCCGCATCTATTACCGCTATGAACGAGAGAGCTGCCCAGCCCCAGAGCCTTGATCGCCGCCTTACAGGCTGCGGCATTAATGCATTTATGGCCGTCTCCGCGTAACCCACCCTGCCACTCTGCCATGTCCACTGCGCGTGCTGCGCTCTTCTTTCTCCTCTCTCCTTCACAACTTCGCCTTATTCGTCGCTCCCCGAGCTCGTCTTCCTCGTCGCTTACGAGCTCGCTCTCCCTTGGATCTCAACAGACCAATTGTTTCTCAGCTCCTTCTCGTGGTTGTGGAATTCTTGCTTTCTTGCTGTAGCATACTGCCAATTTGCGTGGACTGCAGCTGTTTTGCTCACACCTTCTTGCACGTTTTGGAAATGGCATACAGCAGTCGAGCAATGCAGCAGCAGGCGGGAGTAGCAGTATTTGTGGTGCTAGCTGCGGCTTTGATTCTGGGAGTAGCAGCTCAAAATAATACTTCTACAGCTTGCGGCCAGTATGAAATTCCTTTGGAAAATTGCCTGGGTTTTCTAACCAACACGGCCCAAACACCCAGCACCTCCTGCTGCTCGGCAATCAGCCAAGTACAGAAGGAGAGCGTGACTTGTCTGTGTTCCATTGTTACCAATATTGGCACTTCCGTCCCGATCAATGTGACAAGAGCTAAGGAGATTCCCCAGGACTGCAATCTCGGTTTCACCAATACAGTCTGCGAAGGTAAGCAACCCAACGACCCACTCACCCACCCTCTTTGCATGCATTTCCGGAAGAAGAAGGAGAAGGAGAAGAGACTTTCTCCGTCCAGTACTGAAGCTGCCTTTTTTTTGTCAAGATCTAACTTGGGTTCAAGCCAAGACATGAAGAAGCCTTTACCAAGTTTCTTCTTCTTCTTCTTCTTGTCGAGCATTGAGAGCAGCTTGGTGGGTTGCCAGTAGTGCACCCTTTACGCTAGTCAGAGAAGAGGTCTAACGGTTTTTTTTCGAGCTGAAGAAGGCACTTTGTGGGTCACTATTATCAGTGCAGATCAGAAAGTACTGCAGCTCGTGGGTCCGCTACCTATGCAATGTGTTGCATTTTTGTTGGTGTCTAGGTCCAAAGGTGCACTCTAGTTCCCCCCTCCCCATCTCTAGTAGTCAGTGTTCAACTGCCAGGTTTGTTGAGTGCTAGTGGTGCTGCAATTACTATATATACATGCTTTGCAATTGTTATTAGATTGTAACCAACTACATCTCTTGTTTTCTATTTGTAAGTCTCAAACCATGTATTAGTCGAGGAGATTTGATTTGACCTAATCAAGGGTTCAAGAAGTTTGGTCATTTGAGCTTCTGTGCTTGCATTTTGGAACAAGAAAACTGCTGGCTTAATGAGAAGCTGGGCTGCAGAAAAGATAAATCCAGCTGCGTTGGTTCTAAATCTCTTGCCATTCATGTAAATATGTGATTGCCCTGTTTGTTTGCAGCTGCTCCTAGCCCATCATCAGGTTCCAGTAAACCAAGTCAACCAGGAGCTGCATCAACAATCACACCATCTTGGTTGGCAAATCTTGTGGCTGGGGCGATGGCTTTAGTAGCTGTAAGTGCATTTGTTCATGCACCATAGCTGACTCTCCCTGGTAATGCAGCTAATTTGAAAAAGCTTGGAAACTTTGGATTTAGCATGATGCAATAGGGTGTTGATGATTCACATTCAGTTCCTAAATCTCTTTAATAGCAACTAGATGACAAATTCTGGAAGATTGATTGGCCATGGTTTAATTGCAAGGGGTTGGTAAATTGGGTGGATGGTTGCAAGAGTTTTCAAGTTTGTGCTCCAGGATCTGGAAGGACATTTTTATATGATCAGAATTATTTTTTGGGGAGTGAAAGAAGCTGGCTTGATGAAGAAAGTTTCTGCATATTTTGCAAAGAGTGGGAAGGATATATTGTTGTCTCATGTGATTGTTTTTAATGTCATCCTACTACTCATACAATGATCTGCCCTAGAGGAGTTTTCACCAGTTGTTGAGTGTGGATGGAATTAGCAAGGAATGTGGATGTACCAGTTTGATCTCTCATAGATGCTTGGTTGATCAGAGGCCCTTCGTTGTTTTTGAAGTGCCTAGGCACAGGGGCAGTAGCCTGAGTGACAGGCATCATAAAACAAGGAAGTGCCAAGGGCCCTACCCTGTACCTACCCTTCTCCATTCGAAGACCCTGCCCTCATTTTCAGAGGGTGTGGAAGATTTCTTCCTTTTTGGAGGATGCTTGTGGAGTTCTGATAATGACGCACTAAATGCACTACAAAAATAAGGTCAGGTTCTATATAAAGCAAACTGGATCTTTTTGGGACCAAAGTTTGTGCCTAAGCAGCTGATCTTCATTCTGAATTGATTCATTATCTTAACAAGTAATGGTTCTAATGTTATAGGGAGCAGCTCTTGCTGCAAAAGTGTCAGTGTAGTTTATGAGCATTCTCATAGTGAAATTTATAGTGAGGGTCATGAAATGTACAACCAGGTAAATGAACGAACAGCCACCAGCACACCAACATCCATTGGCATGCTGTTATGATTCACTCGCACATGGACCCCAACTCATTTGAGCTTGGTTTTCACCTTGGTCAGCTAACCTCTATACAGTACTGGAGACCGGGCAGGTTTTGGACAAGTCCAGCTCCTAGCTTGCTTGGGGCCTCACCCAGCACCTTAGCAACCTATTCTATAAAGGACTAGAGAGCGTGCAAATTAGGTTGATTCCAGTTTGTAGCGAGTCTGGCAAAGAGTCGGCCCAATCAACACTGGTTGATTCCAGTTTGTAGCGAGTCTAGCATAGCATCGGCCCAACCCTGTTCGCTCCTGGCATTAACAACTGTTAGGTCTACCATAATAGACAAGTCATGCCGATTACATCGTCAGAATCGTCATCAGTGCTGATCAGCTAATTCAGCACAGGAATTACTTGATGAAATGGGAGATTAAGACCTTAGCAGCTGTTGATGGATAGATCTCATAGGTAGGCGGGTAGAATAATGAAGGATCCATCCCGTGGGTCGGTAGGACAATTGGTGGCTACTAGGTAATTAATATATAGGTCCTGTAGGTAAGTTGGTATTATAACAAAGGATATGTCCTGCAGGTTGGCAGGACAATAGGTGGCTGTTAGGTAATTAGATGCATATAAATGATTAGTACATAGGTAAGGCCTGGTGGGTTGCCACGGAGTAAAAAAATTGAAACTGAGCTAACCACTGGGGCTAGCTAGGGAACTGGAAGGAACCCAATGAAAAAGTGTTTCCTGTCCACCCACCATCCATCTCTCATGGTGCACTGGTGGCTGTTGGTTCACTCTGGCCCTAAAGTAGAGTCTACTTCACAAAGTAAATGTTGAATTATGTCAAAACAACTATAGCATGTAAGTATACTTAAGAGGAGTGTTTGCTTACACATGGATAGCTAGATCACTCATGCTGTGTACAAAACAATTGGCTGTCTTTCTGGAAATATGTACAAAAAGCTAGCTGGCATTTTAGCAAGTTGGTGGAATATTTGGTTTCTTGTCCCAGAGAATTGATGTGGATGTTGCAGGCAGTCAAGTGTATTACAGTCTTCAACTTAGACTGGTTTTGTAGGAATGGAAACTCTGGCAGCCTGGTCAAAACTAATGAAATGTTCACGAGTTTTGTCCCATTCTCCAGTGAGATGTAAAGAACTATTCAGAAGTTTGAATCTGGATATCCTAAACTCTGGAGATGCAGCTAGAGATGCAGATATGTTGGGAGTTCCAATTCCCCAGCACACACTCAAACCAACCCTTTTCTTTTCTACTTCACCTTCTACAGATCAAGGCCAAGGCGAACCAGGATCTTCACTGTTAGCTTCACCTTCTAGAGTGCAAATACAATTTCTGGTTTAAATGTAACGTTTCCTGTTTAATCCAGTAAACGCTACATTTGGACTTGGAGACCCTGATAAATAGTCTACAAATTCAATATCTATAATATGTAGAAACCACCCAACAAAATGATTTGGGGTTCTTGCCAGTGTTGGTCTGGTAAAAAGTGTTTTCATAGGTATGTACCAGTGTTGGGCGGTTCTCACTTTTTTGTGAGCATTGTCAGTTCCGGTTTTTGGGGCAGGTTCTGAGAATTGCTCCAGTTCTTTTTTTTTTCTTTTTTAAATTTTAATTCCCATTCTGAGAACCACCTCAGTTTTCAGAATTTAGAAAATAAAATTCCAGTTAGGCGGGTTTCAGGGTCAGTGGGTCTCACAGAATTTTGAAACATCGATTTTCAAGTGCGGTTCTCACAAGTCAGTTCTCATAAATCAAGGTTTTTTTTATTAATTGTTTTTGGGGTTTATATATGTAGTTTTTTGTTTCTTTTCTTATAATCATAATAAATGATGAACGAAGTAAATTAATAAATGATGAAAAATATTTTTTTAATATAAAAAGTTCATATCTACAATTTCCTCCCTTTCAAACTCCCCTTCAAATTCCTCCAACTCCTCCTTTACAATTTCATCCTTCTCTATAAACTCCACCAAGGTTGATGGCATATTACATCCTACCCTAAGATCGTTGGGCCAATTTTGACTAACAAAAATAATTTTATCTAAAATTTCAGATTGTAATTGATATCTCCTAAGGCTTGTCAAAATCCCGAAAAGAGAAAAAATGCATTCAATTTCAATTTGGGAACCTACAATTCCTAAGATTTGTCTTGCAAGAAAACTAACTTTAGGGAATTTAGACTCATGTTTTTCCCACCATTGTAGAAGGTTTTTTATATCTTCCACATCCACATGAAACCTCCTAAAATCCACAAATCTTGTGTTACAATTTCCTTTGTAGTTTCAACACTATTGCTAGTCCTTTAGAAAATATCTAGTGCATAGTTTGAATCAACATCCTAATTTGCAAAACTAGTTCAACAACATCTCCAACAAAATGTAAGTGATTATATGACTTGACCAAAATGGGATACAATGCTCTCTTATCTTATTGTTCCACAATAGATTCCTCATTCTTTACGAACATATGAAGAAACAAGACAAAAACTCTTGAACCTAGGGTCAAGCATCAAAGACAACATTGATAATAACCAATGTCCAACAAATTGATTCAAGACACAAGCATAGACAATAAGGCTTAAACAATCAACTATTGTTTGACAAATGAACCATGTAATAGGAAAAAAACACGGCTAAATAGTCAAACATTAGTTTGGTTGTTGTAACACATGACAATAGCTTGACAAAAGAAATGTGCTTCCTAGAATAATATTACCCTACTTACAAACCTGCAAAAACAAATTAGATAGTTGGTAAAAAATTTGGAAAAAAAATTTACTCAAAAATACAATGTAATAAAAATGAAAATACTAATAATAGAAATTTAACTTGTTTTAATAGGTTTATTCAATTTCCTTGGTTGAATTCCAAAATCAATACAAGCTTTCATTCATTCTTGTCTTCCCTTTCAAAATTTCTTTGGCCAAGTTATACACTTTTAGATTTCAAACTATGCAAACTTGATTGAAACAATCTTAAGATTTTTGCATACCTCCTTTTCCATAGTAGCATATTGATAGGTTTTTTAAAATGCATGACCAAAATAAGTGCCATTCGAACTTTCTTCCAACCCCAAAATCTCACAATTAACAACAAATTTAAAAGTTGTGGCCTTAAAGTTTAAATTTGCCCCTTCATCTTTTACATAAGCAATAATCTTCTTTAACCCATAAGAATCCAAGAGCTCATTCAAATTTATAACTAAGGTTTGACATGTTGTTTCTATTACTTCAAAGAGACCAATTATCACCTTCTTAGGTTGTCAATTTTCATCTAAAAATTTAATGACCAAAGCAAAAATGTTATAAGCATTTTCTGACATGCACAAATCAAAACTTGTAATAGTTGATACACATTGAGAAAGTTCTGGTAAAACATAAACATCTTTTGTTTTTTGAACGAAGTCCGACAAAATCTCCCATGAATTTTTTTTTCTAGAGTGAGGTACAATGCGAGGATTCAATTATAAAGCAAATCGCTTCAACCATGCACTCTCCAAAACATGTACAGCAAATTACTCTTAGTAATCAACAAAGCTAGATCTTCAAAAAATCACTTCTACTGCATTTCATCCTTCTTGTAAGGAAATATTGCAAAAACAAATTCATAAATTTCAAATGAAGATACATTTAGCCTCTTTTTAGTTGGTTGTCTTTCAACTTCAATTCTCACTTCATTATTCATTTCTTCATCAATTTTTTTTGCAAACAAACCATGTTTTGCATCCACATGTTTTTTTAAAGATGACATTCCAATGGTTTTATAATATGAAATTAAACCCTTCCTTAGTTTTGTTCTTGGATTATATAGCACAAATGTTTTGCAACAATATAAATGACATCTCATGACTTGGGGAACTTTACCATCCACTAGTTTATCATCATTCACCACATAAAAAAGCCCAACAATTTGCATTTTTCCTTTCAAGTTTCCGTAACAATCTTTGAGCATGTATGTAAGTTTTAAATGAATATTTCATCATTATTTTTAGTAACCCTACTTCCTTCACTTTCCAAACTGAAATTTTCAATTGAAATTTATGTTACAAATGTATCATCCATAATTCTTCATTTTGAAAAGGTTCAATCTCAATTTCCTCCTTAGTATTCTCACTTGCACTTAATTGTTCCATTAGAAGTAATAAAAAACAACCCAAAAAATGTAAAATTTCAACTTCCAAAACCAGAATTTAAAAAACTACAAACTAATTTCTTCAAATCAAAGGATTTTTTTAACTTTTTAGATTTTTTTTGTTTGCAAATTATAAAATTAATAAGCAACTAGGTAGAAGTAAAAAGGGTCAAGGGGAGAGAGGGCATTTATAAAGATAACAATGACAACTCAATTATAAGCTTAATGCAGAAAAATAAAAAATTGAATGGAAAATGGAAACTATGATTGCCCCCTCAAACAAACATTAATAACCTTCCAACAATCAAGGCTAACTTGCAAATAAAATCAATGCAATGTTAAAATAATTTAAACATATTAGTAAAACTAAAACAAAATACAAAGGAATGTTTAAAACAAAACAAAAAAAATTCTTACGAGTTTGAAACAATTTATTGTGTTATTTCTTTTTCCTACAAATTAAAAATAATTATTGTATCACATTGTATAAAAATTTGAAAAAATGAAGATTTTTTTTTTGAAAATTTAAAATAAAAAGTGAAAAAAAATTCCAAAAAAACCTCACCTTGCTTGTTGGCTTTTGCTTGTTAGTTGTAGTTCCAAATACTACCTATAAAAAAGGGGGGGGGGGGTTCGGGGGGAACAACAATAATAAGGGTAAGCTAGAGGTTTCTTAAAAAAATGGAAACAACAAGTGAAGAGTAGCTAGGGACATGGAGTAGCAACGAAGGGGAGTAGCCATAGGGGGGAGCAAGGACCAAGGATATGGAGAAGCAACATGAAGGAATAACCATGCGGGGGAATAACAAGCAAGGAGCCATGTGGGGGAACAATAAGTGAAGAGTAACCATGTGAAGGAATAGCAGCATGGAGCAACAAAACAAGCAAGGAGCCATGCAAGGGAGTAGCAACCAAAGAGCAACAACCTAGAACAATAAGTAGGGAGTAGCCACATTAGGGAGCATCAACATACACATGAGCAAACCAAAAGCAACCAAAAAAAAACCAATTTATAATTTATAAATTGAAACTACAAACCTTGCAAAAAAAAAAAGAATAAATAATTAAGAATAGAAAAAAAAGTAACATAAAACAATTAGAAAGATTAAAAGAAATTTTAAGAAAGAAAAAACAAAATTGTTTTGAGTATAAGAGAGCAAATGTGGAGGTGTAAAACTGTGTAGGAGCAAAGTGGGCCAAAGAAGGAACTTGGAGCCTTTTTATAAACAAATTAAAACCCTAACCCCAAAGGGAGGCAACTACCACATTAGGGTTAATGGTTAGGGCACTAACCCCTAGCCCTAATGTGGAAGTTGCTTCCATAAACAATAAGTTTCATTTTTTTACTTTTTATTTTTTACTTTCATGAACAATAAGTTTTTTTTAAAGGATTATTTACTTTTTACTTATTATTTATTATTATTATTACTTCTTACTTATTGTTTTACTTATTTTCTCCTTTTTACAGTTCTCAAAATGTTAGAACCGGTTCAATTCTTATATTTGTTACCCATGAAAACTTGGGCAATTCTCATTAGGTGGTTATCATCTCCATTGAGAACTTCCAAGCAAGTTCTCACTACCTGGTTCTCATTAAGAGTTGGACTAAAAACTAGCATCAATTTTCAGCCAATGAGTGAGAACCGCCCAACATTTGTATGTACTTCGTATGCACTTAAGTATGTAGAACCAAAACCAATTAGTACCATTTTATGACAAATCTAGGACATAATATGGTTTGTTGTTTACTTCCACTATTGCTACCATTGCACTTGTTCATATCCAAATTTTTCTTCTTTTGAGTGCATTATTCATATATTGTGTTTTTGGGTATGTATATGTCAAGTTTAGTAAAGCTCTACAAGGTCCAATGTATGAAGTTGAATTTATGTAAGAACTATTGGACCTCAATTTCATATTGACAAAATGTGTTGAAGTTATAATGTATGATGCCAAGATTATGTGAATGCATTAGATATAGTCTTCCCTTCTTTTCTAGTCCTGCCACTTTTCTTGTGTTAGGTGGCTTTTTGTTGGGTTTTTTTTCCAATTTACATAGAATCTTGATGCGAATATTTGACACCCATACGCATATTTCATAACAAATGGTATGAAGTTGTTGCTATACATGTTCATACTCGAGATACCCAAAACATGGAGGTTATTGTATAGACCCATTTGAAAAACATTTGAATACTCATACCCAATGCCTAAATTGAAAGAATTTTAATGTTAGTATCCAACTAGTATGTTGGAATGGAAACATTTGAGCAACATTAATTTTACTAGGGTACCAATGTAGGTGCATTGGTTCATCTGAGTCTACAAATCAATACATGTGAAGCATTGGCTTGTGGAAAATATTGATAGAACCAACAATTTTGAAATACAATATCATTTGGAATAAAAATACATAGTTGCTTATATGATTTTGGTGCCACCCATACATTTTAAACATTGATTATAAACAAGTTGTACTCTACACTACTTCCTCACTTTTTTTCCTCCTAAAATGCATGTCATTGTTTTTTGCATCTCACAATGACTTGGTGGTATGGTTGTAGTCTTCTAACTACATTAGAATAAATAATCGTGGATTCAAAGTTATTATTTCCTTGAATTGCCTTTAACCTAAATACACAAGCTAAAAATCATGGTCATGACATGTGTGTTAAATGACTCCATTTGCTCTTCTTTTTAGAGACATGTAAAATAACACCTGATGGTCTTAAATGGAAAAGGGTTGTTTGAGAATTTTTTTTACTATTATTTCATGGTATCAACATAGTGGGTACACCTTGACAATGATTTTATATGCCTATTATCTCAAGAAGGAACTTCAACATGGCAAGGTGATGTTCATAATAAAAATACCAAAGCTAAGAATGTAAAAGTTTGAAAAAACCATGGTAGGAATGAGGAAGTTAACTCAAGATTACATTTCACCATGGTAGAAGTGCACAATTTAGTAATTTGCCAAAATAACAAAACATGTTAAAAAATTTGATGCCTCCAAGTCAATGTACATAGGAAACAAAGACTACATAGAATATGCAACTTGGGAAATGAATGCAAATGTGATTGCTTGCACATTTTAATATCCTAGTCAACATTCTTTGTAGAAACACACAACCAAACATTGATGAATCTTCAAGACTTACATGAAGCAAATTGTATCATAAGCAATTTATGTGGTTGCATCATTTTTAAGAAATAAATTATATATAGATCATAGGGCATACTACATAAAGTGAGTTTAAAATTTCAATTTTAAATCTAAAACAACCAACTTTCTTGGTATGTATACCCTAGAATTAGACTCATAATCAAAGTTAGGATAAGACAAAAGGAAATGAGCTAGGAATAAACCAAGGCAAAGGAGGTATCCAAGCACATTCCCTTTGTGAAAGGGAAATGTTTGGGAGTGCAATAAGTCCCCAATATTCCCAAGTGCATTCTCACTTGTGGGAATTAGGAGGTTCAAGGTGTCCTACAAACTTGGAACAAGGTTTGAGAAATCAACCTTTATCCAAATTAGGTTTTATTTAGGTTATTGGAAAAGTCTCGAAAAGTAAATAATTGGTAACAATTTTTAGTTTGAAGACTCAAGGAACACAATTTATGGTCAAACGAATGGTCAAAAAGGTAAAAGCACAATCAATTATACACTTTGTGATCCTTATCAAAATAAAATAAAATAAGCATAAACTAAACTTTAATGTATTAAAATTTGAAATATTATTTATTTAAATGATCATTTTCTTTTAATTAAACCAATGATATTGAGAAATCACATGTTTAAAATAGATTTAAAGAAAAAATTCAAAAATGCATATAGATTTATTTTTAATTCTCAAGTCGTCTAAACAAAAAAAAAAACAAATAAATAGATGAAATATTGGTTTGTTCAACTTTCTTAGTTAATGCCACTTAAAATTTACGTATGCAATTTCAAATTCCAAGGTCAAAATAATAATATTTCAATGTAAATTTTGTTTGGAACATAATTCCACCCATCAATATTGGAAATACTTTTGACTTACTTTTAGTACATTAAAAACTTCTCAGATTTTGTACACAACATACTGTAAGTTCAATATCTAGCATTATAATGGTTTGATAATGATCGAAAAGGTTTTGACTCTACTTTCTTGCATTTATGTGTCAAAATATGATTGCAACTTCTCAAACTATTTTTTGTGTGTAGTTGATTATGTTTTCATTTGGAAATCAAATCAACAATTCCAAACCACAAAAATGTCCAACAAACGGATGTCATATTCACTAATATATTCACATCATATACATGCAACTAAAATGTGACCATAAAATGACCATCATGGCATACATTACAAGAAAAATTTAAATTTATGATTCCATTTATCACTAATTTTATAATCATATTAGACATTATATGATTAAAGGTTCCTTAATCATATGGTAAGTAGGTAGGTGGGTGGGTGGGTTGGTGAGTAAGTAAATTAGTAGATAAGTAGGTGGTCAAGATTACCCATGTCATTATACATATAGTCATTTTGTAATCAATTTCTAGTTGATTGTTCATATGCCAATCATTTCATGATCATTTGAGACTACCATGTCAATATTATCCATGTCATTGCACGACAGTAATTACATAGTCATACATCAACTATCGTGTCATTCAAAATATAATCATTTAACAGTCACATTAAAAAGCCATGTCATCATTGTCCATGTACAATAATCATTTTATAGTCATATAAATGACAATTATAAGTTCACATCATTATGTCCTATGGATGAAAAAATGTGAATGAATGATTTTGTTATTACCATATGTAATATTATCATCCATTAGTGATAAAACCAATTCATTTATGACTATTTATTTATCACATAGGATTAAAAGTTATATTGTATGACTATAATCATTCAAAGAGTTATTGAGGACTTATAGTCCTTGTTTTATTGGTTGCAAAAAACATGATTATTTCTAATGATATTATTTGAAGCACCTTGGATCCCTGTCATAAGTCCAACATTTGGGGTTGGTGCACATGGTCTTGTGGTAGACTTTTTGAAGACCTTGTAACAATGAAAACCAATATAGAACCCTAAATTATGACAAATATACTAGCTAAGACATTCTAGCCTAAATCAAATGTCAAAACAAATTTAGGAATCCAAGGCAACTTAAAGCAATGCAAAATAACTAGATGGAACTATGTAGCAATATAAAATTTTAGAGACTTTGTGCATAAAGTAGATCCCAACAAGTGTCCCAAGTTGTTGCTTGTAGTTTTTCAAACAAATAGTTGATAACCCAATATATATATCAATCATTTAATATATATTGTCCACTTTTGGGCAAACATCCTAGTGACCACATTTTTATGTGGGATCTTGTTGAACATTTTCCAAGCATCCCCCAAGCATTCACATTTTGCAAACATGTGTGCCACTTGCTATTGTCCACAAAGACATTGAACCTCATCCACATTTTGCAAATGTGCCAATCAAGCTATGATCAACAAAGACATTTGAACCAATATAGTATTAGTAAATACTAGGGTGTAACTTGGGTCTATGTATTAGTATTAATATTGTTATTGAAAACCTACCATTCAAAAATGACTTTAGGCAATACCAAACTTATACTAATATTAGGTTGGTATGGGAATTGGAATAATATGAGTTTCATACGTGCCTTATACTAATCCCAATATCGGGTTTACACCTACCATATATTAGGAAAAAATCAACTTGCGATTTAATACATACCAAATCTATATGAATTTAAAAAAATACTGAATACTAATATTTGTGAGGTATGAAAAAAAAAAACCGAATACTTGGACTTGCTTAATATTCAAACGTGAACACTAGTCCAATGTCCAAGCTTAAAGTAATTAACATATTTTAACATGATTTGAAATTATGATCATTTTTAAAGACGAAATGTAGGATATAGCAAAATCTATACACTTTTAAATAATTCATATTTATTCAAAGAAAGTTAACACAAATCATGTAATACATTGGGGGAATTGAAAATGTTTTTAAAAAACATCTTGCAATAAAAATCTTTTAAAAATTCTTTTTATGAGAAAGTCAAAATGACCACGAAAAGGTCATTTGTTGTTGAGTCCTTTGTCATTGTTGGCTCATTTGATTGTGATTGTAACCGCCTCCATTCTTCACCCACATTTCGCTTGTCCCAATATTAAGGCAGTCCTAGTGATCACATATCTAAATTACATCTAATACCTAACACTTTGCATCCATCCTCTAGGCTCCCACATTTTGCATATATGTCAACCGAGTTACTGCCCACATAGACATATGAATCCCCTCCTCAACCTAGTGATCACATTTTGGGCAACCACATCCATAGCTTGTTAACAATTTTGAAATATGGTTGAAATGTTCACAAACATGACAAAGGCATAGATGACACCAAAACTCTAAGGACTTTTAATTAACCATATATTGAACTTGCCATCAATTTAAGTATTTTCAACATCCACTTAGTTTCTAAAATAATGCACATGTACATATGATGAAAGCAACACCAACCCTAAGTGTTTCAAATTCCATGTAGACCTAAAACCAAAAATTTAGGGAGCTTGTTCCATGGCCAACTTTTCAAAAATGAGGAAACTACATTTAATTGACTACTCTTGAAAATTGAAGATGGTTCAATTACAACATCTTGGTCATCCTACTATAAATAAAGTGTATTCTTGAAATTTGTTACAACCTTGTTTGTAAATAGTAATTAGACATTCACTATTAATGAATTCAAGATATTTTTCAAAAAAATGGACCACCAAATCTAGCAACCCCATTGGCATTAAAAAAATTCTACAACTTGATGATTTTATCACCAAAATGGTGGGAAAAAACCATAAATCTAATTAGTTAGGTCTAAACCTAGGCACCATTTGAAGCAACCATTTTTTTAATATGTTACATGCCACTTAAGATAGTGGCCAATTAATGTTAACCACTGATTATGAGTAATCTTCCAAGTGCAAATTGTCTAATGAATTTTGTATCTTGACAAATCCATGACATTCCAACTACAAACATAAGGTGAGAAAGGCAAATCAAAGCTATGTACAACAAATGGAAAGACCATAAAACCATGGTCCCATGTCTACCATTTCAAAATGAACTTGATATAGTGTTTGACATGATAGACTACTTGCATCACCCAAATGCAACATCCCAAGTTTTATACTATACCTTCCAAAGTATAAGCTTAGGGTTTTCAAATGATAATGCATGTGTGACGTTAAATAAGATGTTTTTTTACATTTTGGCCATTGTTGAAACCAACACCATACAAATCAATACATGGCTCAAAAAAAAACTAAGCAAGGGACCTAAGTTATGAATCCCATCCAAGGACATGTCAACCACTATAGAATCAAATTCAACAAAAAATAAGGAGTAGAAGGATTTAAACTAGAGAGCTCAAATGTCCATTATTTTGTTGCCTTGGGCAATTACTAAAACCATACTTAGGAAATTAAACCAAGTGCTAGTAAGAAGAGAAAGCTCAAAGAGCAAAATCCAGTCATGCATTAGTTTGAGTACCTTTGCACGGGATTGGAGTGTTTGTTGGGTTTAGCCTTTTCAAAATTTTGTTGGCTGAACTTGCCAACATGATTCGTTCTCCATTGCTTGAAGATTCATCCTCTCTTTCCTCTTACATGTAGCTTGAGTCCTTAAAATGAAAACTCATGTCCTTGGTGCTCTTGAAGCCTTGCTCATATGTGTATGCATCCTCCATCAAAATGGGCTTGAGTTTGTTCACTAACCAAACATTATTATGCCATGCACCCTTTTGGCTAGAGTTTATGCTAGTGAACATCTTCTCCTTCTTACCTTCTTTTACAATATTCCTCCTCTTGACAACAACAAATTTTTTAAAAAAAATGTGAGAGAAGCTTTTCTGATGCCCCTCATGTCATAGAAAAGAAACCAAAAAAAAAGAAATCTAAGAAACTTGAGAAGCATTTTTAGCTAAACAAAAGGAAAACTTAGAAAACCCACAAATCTTCTATAGCCTATTCAATCCTTAGATCCTTCGCAACTTCTGTCAATTAAGCGATGTTGTGATTTTTTTTCTTCCACATATGGGTTTGTTTTACCTCTGTTTGTAAGCTGCTCTTCAAATTCACTATCATGCTTTGCCAACTCCTGTGTGTCTAACAAGTTAGCCTGCTCTTCCTCCTCCTCGGGTTCTTTATGGCTAGCCCTTGCATAAATTGTGGGAGAGAAGTTAGAATTCTTGTAGTATATCAGGGTCAACAAGTATTTGAAAACTTGCATTCTCGTCCTTGCCTCACACATCCCAATCCACACTGCTCCAATTTGAGACCCAGTCCCACCTGTTCAAACTAGATGCCAAACAATAAAGCATAAAACTTTGGCAATGCATGCAACAAGTTAGCACATCAATTCCAATATAGTGGTGTGGTGCATGGCAAATGTTTGTGAGCTCATATCAAATTTGGTTGCAAAAACCATCTGAGGCAGTAAGATTGAAGAAGACAGTTGGAGTTGTCAGGCTGCAAGGTTCTACATCAGAGTCCCTAAAGACTCAAATCTGACCCCCTTATTGTCTCTAGTGTGAAAACCTGCCCTGATTTTCATATTGTATTTAAACAACCATTGTCAGGTGCAAGAACACAGCAGAGGAAGAACAGAGGAAGCACACATCCTCTGAAAATTAGGGCAGGTGGATTAGTGACACACCTTGATGACTGGGAGTAGAAGTCTGAAGATAGTTCCGATTACCACTGAGAAGCAAAGGTTGTACAATACAGTTTTGAGTGATAGACCTGAAATCAGATGTGCAAATGAACCGTGGCCTTAGAACATGTGTTGGTGTGTGCATGAATATTGAGGTGCAGAATTCAGAAAAGAAAGAGTCTTGCAGGGTTGAAAGAGAAAGAGAAACTCTTGTTGTCCCTGCTCTGGATGAATAAACTCCCACAAGTAATTGATGTCCTGGAGTCATTATTCAACAGACCTGTCAAATGTGAAGAATGGAAGGGAATTCTTTTTTAGAGATACCTTTGACGTTCAGGGATGCTACCCAAAAGACTGCAACATGATCTTTTTCAATACATGCACCTAAAGGTTCCCAAGAACTTGTGGGTGCATCCATTTAATAATAATTGTAAGACTTGAGAACCATGGAGGAGAGTAGATTTTGCACAGCCATAAACCTGGCAGAATAGTGTTGTTGGTGGTCAAAAAACATAGATTACTTCTCAAACACATTGTGGCAGAGCCAAGTTTTATGGTTGTGTGGGACAAAAACCAATAAAATTCTGACGAAAAAATTATTGAAAAAAGGAAAGAGAGAAGATTCAGCAGGTAGCATTATGAGTGCAATGGATGATTCTTCTGGGAGCACATGCTTCAGGTAATGCAAGCTTGTACATGTTATTGCCCAGGGCACTTTTCCACACAGATACACACTCAAGTAACCCTACAAATTAAAAGAAGAAAGCATTGTTGGATCAGCTCACAGCATGACCCATTTTCTATTTCTCAGGGAATTGGGGAAAAAGCAGAGCAAGGAACAGCCTCAGAGGAGAATTGGCCATCTGAGGCTGTTTCTCAATGCAGATGTGGCTGGTGCAATTTGAAGCTTGGTTTGAGAAGCAAGCGCCCAACTGCATTTGCCACTACTGCTGGTGGGATGTTTCACTGTCAACACTACTGTATCAGAATTCAATTACATTCTCAAAGTACAGTCATGAATTAGGTTTTAAAGGCTTTGGCTAGCATTCAGTATTCCTTCACAACATAAGCAATGACATCTGTGCAGGGATGTCTCAATTGTTGAAAAGAAGAGTCACCATCAAGTGTATGATGCATGGCTTGCTCCAATCATGCATCATATTTGGTGGACCTCAGAGGCTGGCTTTCACTTCTGCTGCAGATGATTTGGACAATTTGGGATCATGTTTGGCATTGCAGGGCAATTGCAGCAGAGTTTCAAAACAATCCTGAAGCAAGCAGACCTTGAGCTCATAGACCTATGAATTCTGGCCACTACCCAACTTCTTGTTCTTCTCCACTTCATCTTCTGATTCCACAGTTGGTCACAGTACATAATGTTCTTCAATTCAGACAAACAACCCAACTTCTCCTTCAGGATCTCAAGACCATCTTCTGATTCCACAGAACTTAATTGTACATAATGTTCTTAAATTCAGACAACAGTTCCTATCTTCTAGTTCTTCTCACATTTATCTTCTGATTCCACTGTCAGTTGTACATAATGTTCTTTAATTCAGACACAACTCAGCTGATCAATCTCCTTCTTCTCAAGACTTACTTGGACATAATGCTTTTGACTTGGAGGAAAATGATCTCACATGTTCTATTTGGTTGAGATTCCTAGTAATCAAGACAGGATGGTAGTACTTTGATCTGAAAATAAACTCACATTTTGCAATGATGGTCAAAGAAGGCAAGCACAGAAGACAAGTTATGGTAGTAATTTGATTAAAAAATAAACGCACATTTTGGAATGATGGTCAAAGAAGGCAAGCACAGAAGACATGAGCATAGTTAGACACCACTTGAACCCATGGTATGTAAGAGTCTTGAGATCATTACACAACTCACCCAAGAAAAAAACCCGTGGTGATTGGAGGACCAAAGAGGGTCATTGCATTTGCGTGAATGTGAAGACCATGAAGAAATGTTTAATTGTTCATGAATTTAACAATTCTCATGGTGTTCACATAAGACAAGTTGCACATGGATTCACATGATGGGATTCACATTATTCAAAAGGATTTTCATGATGAATGTGATGACCTTGAAGTGGGTCATCTTTTTGGCATCATAATAAAGAAATACATGTGCATGCATTTTTTCACTATTGAAAAATCAATGTTTTCAATGAAAGTGAAACATGTAGTTCACCAAGTTGGGAAAAATGTTCAGGGTCACTATTGAAGAATTGATGTTTCCAATGAAAGTGAAACATGTATTTCACCAAGTTGGGAAAAATGTTAGGGTTGGTATGCCATGGGGAACAAGGTTCAAGCTAGCAGCCAAACCTAGGTGTTTTCAATGGCACTTATGACTACAACTTGTTGGAATCATGGCTTTGGGATATTGAAGTTAAATCCACATCATGAAGGTGGCTTGTCACATTGTCAGGAGTCAACCCAACCTATTTAGAAGGTTATGTCTAAACTTGTGAGCAAATGCCCTAGTGAGATAAGGATAATGTGTGGCCATTTATGGCAAGTTAGATGCTAAGAAGCTTTAGGAAATACAACATGAAAGGCATTAGATGGAGCTTCTTTTGAGAATGTTTTGACTCTTTTGCATGCTGCATTTGGTGGATCACTAAATTCACACCCAACCACTCAATAGGCTCAAATTTTGTCTTTTTAACTTTGGAATTAGAAAGACTTTGAAAAACTTTGTGAAGTCCAAGGTAAGGATTGAATTGGTTTTTAGTGTGAATTGGTGATAGGCTTAATCAATATGTCAGTGCTTTGTTTGATGGGGTAAAGTTGGCAAGGCAAGCCCATGATGTATCATTATATTTGAAGAAGGAGAATTTAACAAGAAAATTCCAAACGACATGTAAAATATTTTCTCCCTGATGCTTTTTGTGGCTTGGTTATGCACGTGCCAAAAATTGATGTGTAATATTTATTTATTTATAAAAACCAATGATGTAGTTGGAATCCATTGCCACATGTAAATTTCTTTACATTTGTTCTGGACTAGAGTTATTGTCAATAAAGAGATTCATTTGTCCATAAAAATTAAATCCCCATTCGTTATGTGGATGGACATTTTGACTATAAAGAGAAATATGTCCCCATTACATAAAAAATATTAGTGAGTTGCAAACTGAAGCATGCCACATGCCCTAACTAATGAACTAACATATTCTATAAATGAATATTCTTTTGAAGAATGAAATGATATCATTTGAAGACACACGCTAAACACAAAGAGGTCAATATAGGGGGGTGGGGCCGGGGGGCACTTAGTTCTAAAATTTGACACTACTTTATCAAAGAGGGTATTGTTTGAGGGTTTTGACAATATTATGTGAAGGAGCTTAAATTTTTCTCACCTTATTATTACATAATTTTTTAATATTCTTATTTAAGGCACTCTACATTTAACGTAATCTTTATATTTAAATTGAACTTTGGTATCATATATTTAAATGTTTGAATTTTTAGTTTTATTTAAAGTGATGAAGGATTTAGAATCTACCCACATACTTGTACATATGAAGCAAACAACCATTGAACAAAAGTATATTCAAAGAACAAGCACATATGTAACATGCAAATCAAATTAGAGTTTCTTGGACAAAGGTTATTTTTTCTTAATTTACCCCATACATGGGAACACAACATAGGTCTTATATTAATTATATTTTGGTCAATATAATAAACATGATCATATTATAGAACCAATTGAATTATAATTTCTACTCAATAATCAATATATTGTACCTAAGATATATGTTTGGCAAATATTATTGAATTAATTAATTGAAAAAAGGTTTGACAACCCCAATCTAAAGTTTTCATAATTTCATAAATAGTCTTGAATTATGCTAAGTTTGATAGTAAGTTTAAAATTTATTTTGTGTTTTGTGATGTGGTTCAATTGTTTAAATTTTTGACAAATTATTTTTTGTTTTCTCTGCTTGATTAGCCCTCTTAAAAATAAACTACTGTTGAACACGAGCCCTAAGTACAATATGCAACCTTGTATTTTATTCACATAAATTTTTAATTTAGAAAAGAGTCCCTCCTCTCTCCTCACCCCCCCACCCCCCCAAAAAGAAATCACACAACACACTTGCAAAGTTGTATAGGAAGGCCTTTCCTTACTTTAGTTTTTTTTAAAATTGCTTTGGTCAAACGTTGATGAATCTAAGGGGGGAGGATGTGAAATGCAAGTGGCATCAGCAATAGATGGAAATATGCATTAGAAAAACAAACAATTATAAACCAAAATTTGATGAATTTCCCAAATCATGTAACTCAATCAAAAGATATAAACTTTTGGTCAAGCACAAGTAGTGGCTGCAATGCAAATCTGAAAAAAGTTTCACTTTATTAGACATATTTATGGCCCATATAATTTAACTTTTTTGAATGCTCAAGGGCCCATATCACAATTAATACACATTAGCCCTTGCCAAGCAAATGACATGATTGATTATCATCCTAGGACAACACATAAAATTTGTCATACCTGACATTATTCTTAGTATATTATTATACAGAAAATCAAACAATTAATGTGCATAGGTGAATCACCCAATCTTCGGGGCTAAAATCCTCTCACTTCATAAATGGTACAATGCATGATGTTTAAGAAGATATTAACAACAACAAGGGCTTTTGTCTTAAACATCACTGTTGGGACTTCTTATGATTTGTGTTGGGCTTTAGTGACACCTTTCATTAACATCTTATCATATTTTTATTCTTATTGAATGTACCATTAAAAACATTGCCCTTCTTACAAATATTTTTTAATCTTTTTTTCTTTTCATGCCAATAATTAAATTGATTTGTTATAAATGATTATGTCAATGAATCAAACAATTAACATGCATATTTGAATCACTAAAATTTAAAGGTTAAAATGTGGTGCAACCTTGCAAAAATTTATTAATAAACACATCATAAATTTGGAAAATGTACAAAAGATAAGAAAAAGGAAAAGGGAGAATTTACAAGACATCAACTTAACTCAAACTAGGTGTTGAAATATATCCATGTCAAAAATTGATTGCATGTAGTAGGTCGGTCGTATTTTTTCATGTCAAAAATTGATCGCTTGCAATAAGTTAGTTGTGGTGATAGGAGGTGTGTCTTAAAGGGGTGGAAGTTGGGAAATAACTAGGCCTATAGTTATTACTTGACTTACGATGGAAGATCCTTGCAACTTTTGCAATGTGATTGAAATTTTTTGATGAAGAAAGGTTACCAAGATACAAAGATGAAGGCCTTTGGTCCTTTCAAGCTTCAAATGGCATTGGAACAATCATGTAAAAATACATATGTTTGTTTGTGTAAACATTCAAATATTTTAATTGTTAAGGGGAGGAATTGATCAGTGGGGTGTTAAGGTGTCAATCCCAATAGCTCCATTCTTTGGCTTGAGCTACATTGAAAGCAACAAATTTTTTAGTGGCACAAGATTAGGCAAGTATATCCATTCACATTGGGTTGGTAATGACAATGTTAGCTAGGGTGTGAATGCCATTTTTGGTGAACACAATGATGACTCATCGACAAAAAAAATTGAATGTGTTTGAAGGAACCACATGGAGTTGTTCTTGCCCCATGTGGGAGCTAGCATCACGCACAATGGCAACAAAGGTGTCACGAATTGCATCATGGGTTCATGTGTGCTTATTGCCATGAGCACAATGTAAAAGGTGGATACCCATAAGGTTGATGGGATGTGTGCATATGCATTGAGGGATGGGTAATTGAAGTCATGTTCAAAGTGTTGTGGAAAAGATTGGGGAAGCTAATCAAAAGGTTAGGAAAATTGGTCAAATTATACGCCAAACACTTGTCTTTAAGTCATAACATGATAAAATTTGAGCATGATGGGTTCAAATATTTTGTTGGAAACAATGTTGGAAAATGCATGATGGTGCATGAATGGAATTTTAAAGTCGAACCATTTGTTGTTCAATGAATTATTTAAAAGGAGGAAAACATACACGAGTGGGGGGCAGTAGAAGATCACATATCATTTTGAAATGTCGTTGGAAAGGGAAGGTGTTGTTATCAACTTGTGCTAAGGTTTCAAGGAGGAAAAGGCGTTGATCAACCATAAACCCAACAACTATGATTGAAGCTACCTAGGGTTCAACTCCTTATTTAAGTTGTTGGGGCGATGTATGAGCCCAATGCCACCAAAAGCTATTGGGAGAGAGATTTGTTTATGGGCTAAAAGTCCTTCTAGGCTATCAAAGAATCATGGACTCAAAAGGCATCCAAACATTTGAAGGAAAGAGGAATAAAAAGAAGCGAAAGACTTTATGAAGGTGGAAGAAGGATGTGTACATCGTAAAAATATGATGGTCATTGCATGAAATAATGTGTTAAAATTTTAAAGGCTACTTTAACATCACCCATTCTAAGAAGAACATCCACATGTCAAACATATTTTAATAGGGCATCTTTGACGAAGGATGATGTGAATGTGAGGTGCCCAACGGAGCCCCCAAGACTTTGATTCCTTTTAATGGGGTGGTAAATTAGGATGGGGGTGTTGAAATTAAGTAACAAGCAAAAGAGTCACCATGCTACATGTTTTTGAAGTTAGATAGAATCATCTATCACATAAAGTTTGGTCTATAAATGTTCATATGTATACAAATGATATAATAAAAGTGAGACCTATGATGTGAGTGTCGTCTACAATGGATGGAAATAGATAAGAAATGAAACAACTAATTATAAAATGCAAAGCTTTAAAATGGGCTAAGCGAATAGTGCCCTTCCCAAGGGATCACCTTGATGGGTTCCCATGGCAAAAGGGATGATTGTGACATCACCTTCACAATTATGATGACAATAAAACATGGGAAACTCAAATGCATAGAATGCACAAACAAAAGGGATCAGTTGCATGATGTTTTCACTTGTTGTACAAAGTTTTTGATATATGACCCTTTTTGACATTGAATTAAAGGCATTTGAAAAATAACTAGAGAACAATTCAATCAAGGTGAAGTTCCAGGGTGCATTTGATGTCATGGATAATTACTTTACAACTACCTTTACTTGTAATTTTGAATTGGTGCGGGGAGAAATGTGTTACAAATGTGTCACAATTGAAAGCATAAGGTGTAACTTGTGAATCAATATAATGTTTCCCCCATTACAATGGGATGAATTCCATCTAAAGGTCTAATTATGATTAAAAAGCAAGCTGCTCCAAGGGCACGTGCAATTCAAGGTTGAATGTGACCTTGAATGATATGAAAACAATTTTGAAAAAATTCAAAAACCATCCCAAAATGACCATTTGTCAATAAATGGGGCATGTGTTGGAATACAAGCTTGAAGGAATCAGAAGAAAACTTGAGGTATTGGTCTAGTTCGTAATCTTCTAGGAAAAATAGGAAGCATCCATTTGATTGAAGTGTGGTGCAACAAGAACTAAAATAGTGTAAAAGACATGGGCGTAGGGAAAAATGGTGCCAAGGCACAAATTGCTTTAAAGTATTCCCTTGCATGTCTAAGAACTAAATTGTGAAAAAAACGTTTATGAAATGGAAAATCATGTTGCAAAAAAAACACTTCCTACAAATTTTCCTAGTCACCTACTAAAAAGTGCTTGAATCGATTCCATGTTCCCTTATGCCCTATTGCCCCACCAAAAAGGGGTAAAACAAAACACCATTGGGGGTAATAAGAGGAACAAATGCCAAGCTGCCACATTATAAAGGTGTGCCAACTTATTTAATGGAAAATGAAATGTCATTTATACATCATGTATAGAATGGTAGGGATGTGGTTGTACAATTGAAAACGATGAAAGCCTAAATGAAAGGAACCGAAAACATCCAAAGACAAAACCCCAAGTCCAAGCTGATGCATAGGTGGGAATAAGGGACGGTATTGAATCGAAATGGTCACATGAGTTTGGATTAAATGAATTGGATGCTTGACATGAACATTAATGATGAACTAACCCTCAATTGGAAAATTGGCGCCCGCATGTGGGGCAACATGTTCTAGGTGGAGGTTGTGAATGTGTTGAAGAGATGAAAATAGGTTCGGAGGTCTAATCATGGGCAATTGGAGGGGTTGGTAGGGTTGGGGCCCCACATTCCCATGAAGGGTTGGGGGCTAGTAAAAGGAATTAATAAATGGTGTGTGGTTTATTATAATGGGAGGGGGAATTAGTGTGTTGTGTGTGGTTTGCATAGGAGATGGGGTGGACATTAGGTTTGTGGTGGCACATGATAAAGCAAATGGGTGATGAGAACTACGAGGTTCAATGAAACATGATGAATTAGGGGACATGGGATGTTTGGTGCCCATTAAGAGCACATACCCCACTTTTTGGAAGATTATTAACTATTATATGGCAATCTTAAATCTACAAAGATAACCACATAAATTTAAATAGATCGAAAGGAAAAAAATAGGAAATCGCTTAGGGGTCCCTGGTTAAGGCATTATGCCAAAACTAAACTTTAGTTTTGATGTAAGCTTGATTAGCATGATCATTTATGGGTTCAACACAACCTAGACACCTTAATACTAAAATATTAGAGGTTTCACTCCTTGTTTCTAGTCCTATAAGACCTAAGATGAATAATGCCACACAAAAGTTAGCTAAAATTGATTGTGGTGGACTAGTTACCCTTTTCATAAGGTCCCAATCTAGTCTAAAAATTATGTATGGCAAAGTTTGAAATGATGGTATGTTTGTAGGATGTACCATGGTGTTGTAAATTAGTTGGTTGGTTGGGTGACCCAACAAGATATGTATTTTATGTTGCCTTCATTTTTACGGCATTGTAAACAAATGCAAAAAGAGAAAGAGGGACTTGATTTTTCTCATCTATGGTTGTGTTTTTCATTTTGCCCATTTGTTGTCATTGCTATAATGCAACACTAAGATGTCGTCACTAGATTGTTTGGTTTCACTTTACATTGCATTTTCTTTTTGGAATCGTATAAATCTCGAGAGAAAAAAATGTTAATTTTTTTTTTGGGGTTGTTTAATAAACTCTTGAACCAAGAGGATTATCTTCAAATTCTTGGCCCACGCACCAAAAAATCCATTCTACTTTCTCATCTTTCACAAAAACCTACACCATCTAGAAAAAAAAACCTACAAAAAATCTAAAGCTTTTGTTGACATGTTGATGCCCACAAGTTACAATCTAGTAGTCAATCTCACTAAATTCCCAAGGGATCCACCAAAACACAAGTTCAAGATGAAACAAAAACCTTAACCAAAACCAAAACACTAGGTAAAGGTTAAAGAAGGTAAAACTAACCCTAAATGAAATGTTTTCTTCTAAGTTTTTATTTTTTGTCTATTGTTACCTATGGCTTTGACCCTTGAAATTGTCCTTGTTTGCCAAGCTAAGTTCCCTAACCCTTCCTCCACCTCCTCTCAATTATGAATTTCCTTTGATTCCCTTCTATTTTGAAATCCTTTTATTTGGTGTTAAAATAATATAACACATGAATATATTAATGATAACAAAGGTATTGGTTTTAAACATCATTGTTTGGACTTGTTGTTGTGGTCTTGTGTTGCACTTTAATTGGACATTTTGCCAACATCTTATCATATTTTTATTGAATGTACCTAGACAAAACCTATTGACCTCATGCACATGTTTAAAAAGATACATTTCCTTTTCAAGCAAAGTAGTGTGGCCTATAACAATAACCCCCAAGTGTAAGCTTCACTCTGTACTTGTTTTAAGTGTGAACAAGATATTGACAATAGATGCCAATTGTGAAAAAATGCATTTGAAATTCGAAATTAATTTTGAATGACAAAAAAAATTCAAAATTCATATGTCCCTCTCCTAGGGTCTTTAAAAAAAATCATATCCATAAAATCCCACTCATCAAGGGCTCTTTCAATAATATTGATAATGCACTTCATATTTCATTAACATTTTTAGTATTGGTTTATCAACTTTTCAATGATAAAATTATTCAATATGCAATAACTCTTGCATTGTAGATTTAAACATTATGAAATGACCTTGGTGCACCCATACTTATCAAAGGTTTTCCAAGGGCACCAAGTGCATAACAAGGAGCATTATGGTTTTGGAAATTTCAACATGATTAACAAATCAAACAAACTACATCGTTAGTTAATAAATAATGAACCACCAACTACGTGAGCATTAGAGTAGGTGAATGATGGTTTGTTTGGTTAGTTCTAGGAGAATATATAATTTTCATAAAAAAAATTCCATGTTGGAAATGGTAAAAATAAAAGTTTCAGAAGGTGTTCCTTAAAACCAATTGCAACATTTAAAACTATGGTGTTTGGTTAAGTTTTGCATAATATCAAAGGGATGAATACATAGAGGAGCAATTTACCAATTACCAATGCAATTCCTACAACTCTTTTGATTTCAATAACTTAAAAGATTTTCGTGTGGTTAGGAGTTTTTTGTGGCCTATCTTTTATAGTTGATGAAAGTTTTCCTATGGTATGATAGTATATATATAAAACTGAAAATGACAATATGCATTCGTTAGTCCTTTTGTGGTCATGATCATTACATTAGATCTTTGGATATATTGGACATCAAACCTCAATTGATGTTGCCACATGTCGTGAACCTTAGAATCCATACAACAATGAACATCATGTGAGCATGATGATCCACATGGACATGGATGTGTGATGTAACCATCAAGATTTGAATGCTGAGATTTGACAAATTGTAATCATAATAGTCATGCTCATAACAATGCACATTATTAGATTGTTGTCACTTACAATCTTAAACAATGGATACCTATATGTATTCATGGCAAATGGATGGATGTGATTTATAGGTGAAATTTGGGCAAGTGGCTTAGAAACAACATGGAGCCAAGGAAGTTTGAGGGATCTTACAAAGGTTGGTGACATTTAGAAGTTGATCAAGTAAAGGAAAATTTAAAATGGAGGAACTTTGAAGGTTGGAAAAGTTGATGCAAATCTAGCGATCATGGAAGCTTGTCAAGGTGGGGGAGTTGGTAAGATTGATGAAGTTTGGGGATTTTGGAAGGTTTTTGGTGTAAGGTAAAGCCCTAGGGTGGGACCATTCCCAAAATAAGGGGCCTAGGACAAAATGGTAATCATAGTACATTTAGATGTTGATAAGTAGGCATAAGTTCCTTTTATTGTAGTAAGATCCCTCCCATTCCTAATGCCTTGCGATCTATGTATGTTTAGCTAAGGTTCTCCTTGTGATTATAGTGGGCGAGGCCTACATGTGGGGGACATTTGCAAAATGCAAGGCTAGCAAGGGTGCAAATGTCCCCCACATGTAGGCCTCACCCACAATAATCACAAGGAGAACCTTAGCTAGACATACTTAGATCGCAAGGCATTAAGAATGGGAGGGATCTTACTACAATAAAGGGAACTTAGGCAAAAATGTTTAAATGTATTATGGAATGGGCAAGCGGCTGCCCATTATGCTAGGTAAGCTACCCTTGGCAAGGCCATTAGGGTGAGACAAGCAAGGCGCCCAACATAATGGGCAACCATGAGCTTATTCCATTATGTTAACATTTGTGGTCAATGATTATGACAATCCAATCATAATCTTCTACATTGGAAGTTTATGGATTATGGTCTTTTACCTTGGAAGATTTTGAACAAGATGAAAAACACTAACCTTTACCCAACTTACTCTACTTTTTAACAAAAAAAAAAACAAATGGCATAATCATTCACCACAAATGTGTAATATCTTACAACTCCTTTAAATATTGAAATGATTTTTTGGGATAATATGAAGCTGACATGTTGAAAACCATCATAATTATTGCAAAGCTATGATCTGAATCCTTTCACTACCTACTCATATGACAATACCATAGTAGAATTTTGGAGATGATGGAAAAATGAATATTTCAAAAATCTAAAAGAGAATTGAATTTTGAAAAAATAATTATTGAATTTGTCCATGTGGAAGCTGACCCTAGGCTAGGGTATGAAATGTCTCCAGTGCTTTACTGGTTGCTAAAATCTCACTTCCCAAGATGTGCACCACGTTGGGTACAGGTGGTACAGATAATAGAAACAGCCTGTGTTGACGAAAGAGGTTCTTCAGGCATAGGTGCAAAGAGAAACCTTGTTTGGAGAGGAGCCAATTGCAAAGGGAACATGTGCCTCTGATAACTTACTGGTACTAATTGCTGCAGAAGACACAGATTTGGTTAATCAGGGGAGGGGTAGTGGGTAGTTAACCAGGAGATTGGCAGCAGGTCCAGGCCTCGAAGTGAACAAAACCCTAAAAACCGAAACCCTAAAACCTGTGTGTAAAAGCATCACTCTACAGCCAGTTAGACCTGGAATAGACAAAGCACATGCTAAGTGCTGGCTGTATATAAGCCTGCTCACTATTCTGAATACCAATCAGTGAAAGCTCATCTTCATCAGTGGCTTACTACTTTTCTTCAGCCAGACGGAACATAATTCTGTCACAGTGGTGTGTTTCCCAAGGATGATATGTTCCTTTGGCTTTCCTATTTTGCCATTATCTGCCAAAGATTTGGTAGATTTGGTTTCAAGCAAGTACCCTTATTTTTCCTTTTCAGGCCTAAGGTGTTCATCAGGCAGTTTCTTCTTTCCCCAGTGTGCCAGAGTACAACAAGTTTAGGAGATTCAGGCCCTTCCTTCCATGATTTGAGATTTGTGCCAGAAGCCAGTAGGCCGAGGGAACAGGTCGAAAATCACATAAGGGCCTATACTCAGGTCCTTTTCCTGCGTAAAGCAAAGCTGGGATTTTCACTTTTTAGAAACAGTGACAGGCTGGCTGGTACCTTCGGCTGGTCAGAAGATAGATCCCAGTACAACCTGGCTGGGACCTCCCACCGCAGAAGATCCGGCTTGCTCAGCGTGTAAAAAGTAAGTATAGGAGAAGGGTAGAGCCCTTGGCCCTTCCTTCTTTTTAGGTGCCTAGACATAAGGCCGATAGCTTAAGTGACAGGCACCCAAAAAACAAGGAAGGGCCAAGGGCTCTACCCTTCTCCAGGAAAAGAAAACCTGCCCTAATTTTCAGTGGGAGTGCACTTCCACCACACCTTGGAAGATTTCTTCCATTTCATAACATCCTGGATGGTCGTCGCTGAGTTGGTGTGTCTGACAATGGTTGTCCAAATACACTACAAAAATTAGGGCAGGTTTTGACATATCATGAGATCTGCATATATATGTGTGTGTGTGGAAAAAGCACACCTACATACAACAGAAAATGCTTTCTTCATTTCCCATTGTGGTGCAAGTGCTTAGTGGCCGAAACAATCTTGTCCACAAGGAAGAAAGGACTGTTATATGTGGAAATATATTTTCTTTAGTGCCAGTGTATGAGTTGGATATCATAATGTTTGTGCATATGGGCAGGAGTCGGCCGTTTCTGTGAAGAATTAGAGCATATGTGGGATTTGGAAGAGGTTTCCAGAGGTG
Organism: Sphagnum tenellum; assembly: GCA_963921925.1. Taxonomy (NCBI): domain Eukaryota; kingdom Viridiplantae; phylum Streptophyta; class Sphagnopsida; order Sphagnales; family Sphagnaceae; genus Sphagnum; species Sphagnum tenellum. Next base: position 12,779,148 of record OY998157.1, read on the forward strand.
GTACACAACAGCAGCAGGGAGCCTGATATGATGAACAATTTTTTGAGATGGAGATCTTGACCTGGGGATTGTGGAACCTGGGGGTGGGGTTCTCTAGAATTCATCCTTGAATATGCTCTTAGATCCCCAAATTCTCAATGACAAATTCTAGTGAACTTGACATACTGCTCACTGCTCACATTGCTTCAAATAGTGAACTATCAGCTTTAACATGCACCGTATTGTTTGTTACTTCAACCCAGTTCTGCAGAGATCAAGCTGACAGTTCTCTCATGCAATCCTCAACCTCGATCAGTGATGGATCACTGCACCTGACATACCTCGTCAAAATCTACATATATTTGGGTGCAGAAAAAACTTCTGAAATAAAAAATTATTCGCATCAGGAGTGTTTGTTAGGCATTTCACAGCAGCCAAAGGAGGAGTAGTATCAGAGCCAGCCCTTTTTTGTCACAGGTTATATATGGCCAAAAAGTTATATTCAAAATTAAAAGTGCCAAAATCAAATACTTTTCGAGATTTTCAGTAGCCAAAATTTAAACAGAATTCAAGAAAAAATAGCCACATTTCTATACTTGGTTCATGTATGTAGCCAAAAATATAAAAAGATGTTTTCAATTTTTATATTGTAACCAAATTTGGCTAAATCTTCATGTGGATCATTGCCACTTTGGCCACATACAAAATTGACAAAAGAAAAACACTGAGATTCATAGTCCATCTATTCCTCATCAATTTTGCTGGTTGGTTTTGTTTGCATACAAAGTGCAAAAGGGTGAATTTGAATTTAGTGCTTGCTGCAACTACCTATTTTAGTGAATCCAAGAAATGAGAAACCCATGAGTCCCTAGACTATAGAATTTCTAGCTCATGAGTCCACAATGGTGATTCGAATCTCAGTGTTCTTGCCTAATTGAGCTTCAAGCAGACTGTGAGGATGTAATCTGCAGGATATCCTCTATACCATACAGTGATGTATGTGGGATGCTTTGCACCTATCATTCTTGCTGATGCGTACAACATCTTCTGAAATGTCCATGATTTGAGGGGAGCAACATAACGGTCACTTCAGGTATAGTTCAGTTGCACATACCTCACAATTCCCCAAGTTATTAAGTCATAAAACGGCTGGTACTTGAAGTAATGTACCTTGTTTTCAGAGGTCAATCTCTCATCAAAATTGAATTAAGATGGTTAATAAGATGGATTCCCAGTTACCCTCCATGACATCTCTAATCCTCATGAGGATTGTGATGTATTGTTTGATGAGAAATCCACATTTGAATGTTCACACCTTGCATTTTTGGACAGAACTTAATCCATTCAAAATTCTGTCATTTTGTTTCATGTGTAAGACTAATGTAGATTGTGCGTAAATTTTAGTCTTAGATATGAATCAAAACATTAGCTTCACTGTCTCTAAAGATGACCCTCACCAGGGAAATCACAACTGTGCAAATGAAACATAATTATGAAGAACTGCAGCAAAACTTAATAGGATAAAATTGCTACTACTACAATTTTTTCAAAGATGTGTTTAAATACATATCTTTAGGGACTGCTTACACTCTTTAACCTTGTAGGGACCACAATGATGTTTGAAAATGGCACCATTAAGACCATCAATTAGCTTACTTGTCCACCCACCATCCATGCATCATGTGGCATACATTGCTTCATTCATGTGTCATTATTATACTTTAGCGATCCTTGGTTGACATACTTCAAGTGAACTTTCTCTTGTGTTGTTGTAGTTTTCTGATTTTAGCCACTTCAAAGTCCAAATTACACATACTCATCTTCCATGCTTGAAGTGAGTAGAAGAACACATCTTGTCAGAATTTGGTTCTGAAATCCAGAAGTACTTAGTTCTCATTCACTTTGTAAACTACAATAAGGAACTTTGGGAACTCTATTGGAATCATTAAGAAACATTAAGGACATTGGGAATGAGCAAGGAAGAAAAAAAATCATGTTATGTAGTAAATGTCCATTGGTCACCAGCAGTTATTGTAAAGAGTTCAGATCCACATGGAAAGCACAGCTGGGGATCTGAGTGTTTTTTTGTTGAGCTTGTGTTGAATGAACATTATGGAATATCAGATCATTAAGAACTCTCTTCTAAAATGGAAGCTAAAAAAATGCTCATTTGACTAAAGGGCTCACATATGGAAATGAGTGTTGGCCAGTTATTGAGTTTTGATCCGGGTGACCAGCAGGGTCTAGGGCTGGGTATCAATAACCTAGCAGCTTGTTATTGATTTGTTTGAAAACTGAAAGACAAGCTCCCAGCTGGATATTGAATTAAAATTGTTTCAATAACCTACCCAGATGATTGGAATATCATCCAAGTAGGTATTAAATCTTTAAAACCCTAAACATGTTTATGATAGAAAACACAAAAACAGATTTTTTTATGCACATAATTGACGATTCTCAAGGTGTGTATTTGAGAATGGACTCTTATTTATAACTGGCAGTTAATACAAAAAAAATAATAGTTGAATTAATTGATAACCAAAGGGTAGTACTTTGGTGTGTGTAATCTTTTAGTAAAAAATTTTGACAACTGACCCAGCCGGTTATGAGAGAAAAAAGAAATAACCGGCCAACACTGGTGAAAATTTCCTCTTTAGACTTGGTCCAGGAGTAGTAATAAATCAAATCCTGTAGGCTAGATAGAGTAGTCCCCAGGAACATCCAAACAAAGTTTGTGCTTGGCCCCCAAGATGGACAGCCTGCCTGCCCCCCAATCATCATGCCTCTTCTATTCCTGGCCTATACAAGCCCCAAACATCATGGTCAACTTCTCCACAATAGGAATTGTCCACACTTTATTGATCACCACGATGATGCATGATACCCTACGTTCTAAGAATTTGCAGCATGCGGGTTTGCAAATCCTGACACTTGGCAAACTCCTCACAAGTTTAACTTGTCGCATGTGGCTTCTCAAAATTCTTTGCAGCACCAAACATTCTTAACCTCCATAAAGAGACGAGATGAGCTTTTGTTGGTGCCCACTTTCATGAATGTGTGTGTATGTGACTCTTACAAATTGCCAAGAGCTAAGTTTGGGCTAAACTTGTTGTGTGGTAAAAGTCAAGAAAAATTTAAAACCAAGCACCTATAACTTAAACCCTATATGCCCTATGGAAGCAAAACTCTTGATGTGAACCCAACATTACCTTTTTGCATGATCACTCTTGTGACTAGCCTAATGGGTTAGGAGTCAGGTCTACCTTGACGCATCATCATCCCCAGGTGAACCAGCGCCTATACTGGTACCATGGTAAAAACCCCAAGGTTTATTCTCAGCTTGGTTCCAAACATCGTAGATTGCTATACAGTTCTTACAAGAGAATTTTAGGGTTGTTGGGTATTTTCTATACATTATTTGGAAATGAAGGTGGGAATGTCCAATTGGGTCTCTTGGAGAGAAGACTAAGTCAAAATGAAATAGTCCCTTGTCCGTAGTGTAGAGGGACATATTGTGAGGACATCGAACTTTGAAGATGAGATTTGCTGAGTGGGCTAGTGATTGGTTGTAAGTGGTGATCATAGTCTATTTTGGGCATTTCACCATGCATTGAGACAAGTGTGCAAAAATAGTGTATGTAGGTACTAGGATAGGGTGATCACAAGTCTTCGTGTTCATTGACTCTTCAGCTGAACACCAAATGCCTCATTTTGTTCATGTGAGGGTTTTTAGTTCATAAATGTCATTTTAGTTTGGCTATACTCGGATCAAACATTTCAAGTTAATCTTTTGCTAGATATTGAAAACTACAATCACACGTAATATTACACCTAATGATAAGTTGATGTTAGAAGAGACAAGGTTTTTTCTTTTCTTTTTCCATGGTTCATTTTTGTATCATGATCTTATTTGAATGCTAGCCTACTTAACACTACAAGAACCTAAGATCAGGTCTGATTGCAGCTGAAGTAATATTTTATCAGAGTCCACTTGCTCAAAATGGTGAAAGCCCACTCAGCCATGCACCCAGCTTTGTCTTATCAAAGAAAAATATCGTGGGTGGGAAAGTTCATTGGCCAATATGGCATTGTGCATGAACCCAATTCTTAAGTTAGTTGTACCCCAACGTCCAAAATGATGTGGAACTTACAAAGCTCCATGGTTAGAAGTAGGTGCTGCTTCACCCAAGGTCATAGGGCTTCTTCTTTGTCCGTATCTGGGGTAGTATGGACTATGGACCATCACTGAATGCTTAATATTAGCTACAACGTGATATAACTTTGGTGCCTGTATGGGACATGGAAATGTCCACTATTTTTACATCACTGACCTTCTTTTAGGAGCTTGAAGATCCTCCCTTCCCCCCACATAATTTTTCAAGGGAGAAAAGAAAAACAATTTTGGACTTATGGATACGTTACACATCATGTCACCCTACACATCATGTCACGTTGTCCAATACGTGACTTAAAGTAGAATGAATACTTTTCTGTAAAAATATGCTCAACTTATAGTGGGCAAATTTGGAGTTCAGTGGGAACCAATGGGCCTAAACCGTATTGAATTCTTGTCATTTTGCTTTGGGCCTAAACCGTATTGCATTCTTGTCATTTTGCTTTGGCCAGCCTAAAGATGAGTCCCCAAGTCTGATTTGGAGCATGTCGGTATACTTTATTTACATTCTTGTAGGTTAGCGATTTTTGTCGGTTAGCATTCTTGTCGGTTAGCCATTTTTTGTTGGTTAGCAATTCTTGTCATTTAGCTTCGGAGGAGAACAGATGATTATCTTCAAAGAATAGTTCACAATATTAGCAAACAATAGGTAAGCTTAAACATGATCAAAATTGAGTTTCTTGTATTCAAACTGCCATGACTGCTCGCTCTTCTTGTCACCAATATGTGGGTAACTCATTTGGTTTCTGGATTGTGAGATGGCCAGCACATAATTTACGAACACTTCCTCATATTAGGGGAATTCATATCTCCTTTACAACTGAGGTTAGATAAACTTGTTCTTTAATGAAAACATGCTGGTTTGAGTAGTTCTTGTTCTGGTGAGTATGGATTATAGACTCTACACATTAGCATAAATTATTGTGAAAACCACAAAATTTTATAGGCTAGTTAAGTTACCATATTGTAGTTCTCAACGAGATTCATATGTTGTGTCCTTTATGTGCATGACTAATTTGGATTATGGACATAGCAGAAGGTACAGCCTCCTTTGCCATTGCATGGTTTTTGCTGCAAACTAGTTAAGTACCCACATTAGTTAGACAAGACTTTTTGCTGACTTCTAGAATGCATGTGAAGTTTAATTGGTACATGGAAAACTGGGCATGCAATTTCAGACCTGCGCAAATAAACTTCATAGCTAGGTTCTGCAAGGAGTAAAAGTTTGAGTCAAACATGCAGTTGGGGAAAGGAAAAAGTCATTGCAAACAATGGCTAGAGTGAACCAACAGTCACCAGTGTAACCATGAGAGATGGATGGGTGCTGGACAGGATACAATTTTTCATTGGGTTCCAGTTCCCTGGCTAACCACAATGGTTAGCTCAGTTTCTGTGTTCACTACCTACCTATTAACAACCCACTAGCCCTTACCTATGGCACTAGCCATATACATGCATCTTCTTATCTAGTAGCTGCCATCAATTATCCTACACACCTACCTATCTACAGGATCTGTGTTGTACAACATAGGTTACCAAGGTGAAAATCAATCTCAACTTAGTTGGGGTTCATCCATCCACAATTGAGTGATACGAGGCTTTCAATCAAGAAACAGCTCCAGTTTTTTTAATAAATAGTTTAAATTTAGATTTTTTTTTAATTTAAAAAAATCAATATTCCCCGTGTGCCTGATTGGGTACCTAGTGGGTGTTTTGGACAACAATTTGGCTTTATTAAGCTAAGAGTTGTCAAAATGGTTGAATCTTGCAAAATAAGGAGAGAATATTTAAGTCGTTGCCTTTTCTTTTTAAAGCTCCTAGCCATGTGAAAGGAATATTTTAAATTTAGAAAATGAAAATGTAGGAATTGTTATATTTGGTAGTGATACCGCCATCAAAGAAAAAATAATTATCAAGCACATTAGATCTATTGTGGATGTTCATGTAGGAAAGGCCTTGTTAGGTCATGTGGAGCAGACTAGATCTATTGTGGATGTTCATGTAGGAAAGGCCTTGCTAGGTCATGTGGTTCATGCGTTAGGAGTACCTATTGATGGAAAAGGTGTTTTAAGTGTTGTAGAACAAATATGTGTAAAAGTTAAAGCCCCTAGGATTATTGCATGTAAATATGTGCACAAACCCATTCTACATTAACAAGTAACCTTCATTTTAATACGTATATGGGTGACAACAAATAGGTAATGGTTCTTTCATTTGTGAAATTGCATTTTTATTCTTAGATATATGGATGACCTACATTTTTTAATTTCAAATTATGAAGAATCATTTATATGGGGATTGAACCCTAACCAATTTGGTCATGCCCATTGTAACACATTGTGGACCTACATATACAAGCAACTTTAGTAGACAACACACAAAAAAGATTAATACTAATAGTTTCAACAACTTCTAAAAGTTGGGATTCAAGCCCTATTGCAAAGATGTCAACAGCCAAAGCTACAATGTTAAAGTTTGAAACCCCCATTATAGAATTGAATGGGGTTCAAGGCAAAGTGATTAGGATCATGAAAACAAAAGTCACCATAATCTAAAATTGTACCAAAACTTTGAAGTTCATCATCCTAATGCACACAAGTTACATTGAAACAAGCTTATTAAAATTTCAAAACTAAAACAAAATCCCCAAAAAATTACAACAAATGATAAACCAAAAAGATTCAAGAGAAAATGATATGTTACATACCCATTGCCCTATTACAAAATAAAAATGTTGCTACCCAATATTAAAGAGAAACAACTAAACAACAAATGCATATTAAGTATGAACAACTTTCCACTCTTTAATAACTTGATCATAAGGAAAATTTTCTAAAATATAAGTGTTTTGAGCAAGCATCCAAATGATAACATCCAAATGTGTTGTCAATTGATTCTTAGGTTTTCTTTTCATAAAATTCATTATACTAAACCATTATTCATCTTTCATAGAGCCACAAACTTGCATAATTGTAATTTCAACCAACTTGGTGCACTTTAAAATCCTTTGCACAACAATTTGGCATGTGGTTAATTGACTCCACAAGGGTGTGAAACAATGTTTTTCTTAATGGTGAAAACTCACCACATTTTGACTTAGAATTGAAACCTCCCTACTTTATGCCTAGGGAAGAAAAAAAAAAGAAAAGGTAGAATTGTCAAAAGGCTACACATTATAGGTTAATCATTACCTACACTTTCTTCTAAACCTTAATCCCCATTCTCACATGCGACAAACCTACAAAATTTGTGGCAACCAAATTGTTCCATTGCTAATGCGTACTCATCAATTTCATCCTTTGTTGGCTCTGCCCATAAGGAAAAGACTATGCATTTGTGCATGATTTGGAGTTTGGGATAAATTTTTGGCTCACTCATTGGCCAATGTGGAGATGACAAGTGTTCACAAAATGAAAATTTTCACATGGATGTAATTTTCCATGTTTGGGTGGATGTAATCCTAAGTACATTAGGTTTTTAGGTAGTTGAACATTGTAGGTTTTGATAACCATCGTAGAAGCTAAAAGGATTTTCTTTTTCAACCAAGCTCTCTTCTATTGGAATTATAGCTCTAGTTGGAATGGTAATTGTCAATAACCATGGTAACAACTTTCACAACTTGCAAGATCTCAAGGATAAGATTGTGGATTTGGTAAGAATTTTTTTTCTACATTCTTTTATTAATGTTTTTTTCTGCAATGAAATAATGAATGAGTTGGAGATTTTGCTTCAAGCTCTACATCCTTGTTTGCAACTTCTTTGCCACTATCAGAGCTTTTAATGTTCGCTTCCTATTTCACTGTGATAAAATCAACAATGAATGGAGCAAACTACATATGCTTGTTCATCATTCATGAAGGAATTGGACAAGCTTAGCTCGTAAATGCTTCATAAAATCCATAAGGTATCTGTACTTGGGGTCTACAATCGTTGTTATGTTAAACCCTAAAAGAGAAGGCAACCTCCTTATCATATCCGGTAATTCTTACTTGGTGAAACCTAAATCCAAAAAAATGACTAATTGTGGGTTTCAAATTCTTTTCCATGTTTAGTGTTAATAATGGTGCGTGTTGTGTTACCAAATTCCCAATATCCTTGGCTAAATTTGAATGCTTTCAAAAAACTTCACATTTGGTTGAAATTTACCCTCGACACTATCAGCTAAGATCATGGCTTTGTTTTCATTACCTTGAGAAATGCATGCCCTTTCACTCCAAGACTGCACAAGAACTTGATTGTCAATACCATATTTTTTTCTACATTGAAACCTAAAAGCTATGGAGCAGTGTAGATTACCTTGCCAAGATCTTTTTTTTCAAGCCCCAATTTCAAAAGAAACATTGTCTTCAACTCAAAATTATGGCAATTCTTTAGTAGCTATGGGTGATGTTTAAAAAATTTCCCCATTAAGCATGGTTTAACTCCCAAACTCTCAAGATGCAATATTGTGGGTCAAAAGTCCTATTCAAAATCATAGCAAAACAACCATGGGAATGATATCACAATCTTGTCAATGTCATTTGTGCTAACATTTATGCTCTTGAGGTGATCACCAATTAAACCCAAATCCTTTTCCACATCACTATCAAATAAAATAGGTCTCCGTACCAAGAAGCCACCAATGTGTTTTCTTTGGACTCCGATCTGTTGTAAGTATTCCACAAGGACCCAAATTTTTTTTTTGCCTTGCATGTGAAGACAATTGGATCCCTCACTACTATCCTTTTTGCATCCTTGAGTGATATACCCAGATTTTCTAGGAGCATGATTGTTGGATGCAAATCCTTTGATACATCTCGATTTAAAATCTTTGGGTATTTTGTGACTAACTTCTCAATATCTTTTAATGTTAACCCAATGGAGGTCAAGTACTCAACAACCAAAGCTAGCTTGTCACACATGTAAGAAAGGAGTTGTGGCCAATCGAAAAGAATGCCAAGAAGATGCTCATATTTGTTGCAAAGAGGGAAAAGAAAAATTCATCTTCAATTCTTGAAGCATGATGGTAAATCTACTCAACATCTTCTAAAAGAAAATGATCCATCAACAATTTGAGTTATTTGGCATTCTGCATGAAACAAAGTACCTTACTCCAATGTTGCGTAGGAATTCAACCTTTGCCATCACGACACTTATTTGCCAACCAACAAAAGGAGTAGCTTGGGGACATCAATAACCTTCATGCTTATGAGCTAAAAGTAGAAGACTGACCTTGCTAGTCCTTGTTGTTCTACACACGTGGACACTCTTGTTGCAAGTGATGGGAAATCATCATTGTCATCAACCCCTCCTCGTCATGTTGATCCATGTGCTACCTGATCTTGCTCTATCAACATTCCACCCCTAACATTAAACTACAACTTTCAGCTCGATGTTTTGAAATGATTCACCTATTGGAATGATTGTCTTTGAATGTTGCTAGCATTTTCAAATTTCTATTATAATCACAGATTGATGAATGTGGTACAAATTGATTTCTAGTGTTTCTAGACTATAAGGTTTTGTGATCCCTCATTGAATGTTGTTGGAATTGAGTAATGGCAAACTAATTTTTTGGATTTTTAGGTGGTGCTACAAATGCGGATTGAATTTTTGTGCGTGATCTTGTTGGAATGGTGGTGATGGTGTTTGCATTGTTTGTTGCTACTACTAGGTCATTTTTTGTAGATGCATCATTGCTACGAAGGAATAAATTAACACAAGAAATTTCATATAGAGGTTTCAATTTCATATTCAAAAATTTCAGTTTTCAATTTTCATTTTTCAAACATTTTAGTTTTCAATTTTTAGTATTCAAACATGTTAGTTTTAATTTTCAATATTTAGACATTTCAATTTTCAATTTTCAATATTCAAACATTTTTGTTTTTAATTTTCAGTATTCTTTCTAGACATTTCCCAAAGAGATTTCAATTTTCAGTTTTTTGTTTTCAACCTTCAATATTCACACATCTAAATTCAAACATTTCAGTTTTCAAAATTTTAAATCCCAAACACTTCACATAGATATTTCAATTTTCAACTTTAAATATTCACACATCCCAATTTAGACATTTTAGTTTTCAAAATTTTAGATTCCAAACATTTCACATACAAATTTCAAATTTTAGTTCTTAGCTTTCAATATTCACAAATCAAAATTTAAACATTTCAGTTTTCAAATATTTATATTCCAAACATTACATATAATGTAGTACCTTGGTAGGTTTGGCACATGCCTCCCAAACAATTAATTAATTTTGAATATTTAATTTCAGAAAACTAAATATTTCTAAAGATTATTTATTCCTTCTTAAGGAGTTGGTCATTGGAATAAAATATTGATCATGGTCATATAGCATTAAGCAAAGCCATTACAAAATGAGTTGCTTGTTAGAAATGCAATAAATGTTATGTAACTTTTGCCACTTGTTGTCATTTACAAAAAGGGTAGTCTCACTATTTTTGGCTATGCACCTTTAATTGGGATTACCAATGGCCCACTAACCAAATTGTGTAATTATGATGGCACTGATGGAATTTGGGTTTAAGGTGTAATTTTCAAAGGAATTTATAGTGATGGAGGGTGAAATATTCAACACAAGGTGAATCGTGATGGATCATGTCATGTGGTGATTACAATTTGCAAATTATAATTCATTATCTTTTAATCATCAATGTAACATAATCTTAAGTTCCTAACCTTAATTTGTCTTTGAAGTTTGCATAATGCACTTGCAAATGCAAGTTTGCATTATTTGTTTTGTTATAAATCCACATTCCAACTCCTTGTGTTCATTATTGTGTGTTGTAACTTATACATGGAATCTTCAAATTTTCTAAAACTCACCATTAAATTGTTAATGATTTTGGATTTGCCAATTGTCAAATGAAGTCCAAATTTGTGTCAATTGTCAAACAAAGTTTAGATTTGTCATGTGATGTTTTCAAGCTTTTCAATGGGGGGCATTAAATAGGTTTTGAATCACTTTCAACTTTGGATTTTATAATTCCATTCGAGCACTATGCAATTCTACGATATTTTACAAATTTCAAATGTTTTACAACTTTGATCATGATTTGTGAGGTTAAGTTGAACTTTCAAAAGTCCTTTTCATCTTTTGGGTTTTTGTGTGTTTTAATCATGATTTGTGAAGTTTAAGGATTAGTCAAACTTTCAATAGTCCTTTTTTGTCTTTTGATTTTTTGTGGGTTTTGATTGTGATTTGTGATTTTTAGGGTTTAATTAAGCTTTCAAGAACCATGTTTTTATCTTCTAATTTTTTGTGGGTTTTGATTGTGCTTTGTGAATTTTAGGGTTTCGTTAAAATTTCAAAAGTCCTTTTTCATCTTCTAATTTTTTATGTGTTTCGATCATGATTTGTGAGTTTTAGGGTTTAGTTAGCTTTATAAAGTCCTCTTTTGTTTTTTAATTCTTGTGTTATTTTCCTTTTCCTTCAATTGGCTTTTTGAACATGGCACATAAATTGGAACTTCCCTAAAACTTTAGGTTCCATCATTTCATTTTTCAAGGTGAATCAACTATTGTGACATCTTCTAGAACCAAACCCCAAACCTTCTCCCTTTTCATGAGCCTTTTTTTTATGAAAAATATTTGGATTTATATTGAAAAAATAAGAGGAAAATGGAGTATGAGCAAAATATAGTGTTTCATAATGTTTGGAATGTCAAGCTTCCTTAGGTTAAATCAATGGTGGATATACATGGCAAGGTGCATCAAGTGTTTGATGCAATGTTTGTACCAAAATACAAGGCAAATAAAAGTTGTTAACCCCTAAATTAAACAACCTTTAGAAGCACGGTGATGGGGGAAAATCCTTATTTACAATTCTAGGTGTTTATAAAGCTAGTGAATGTTATATGAACAAGGAATTTGTCCTTTCCAAGAATAAACATATATATGTAACACCTACGAAGGATACAATTGTTAATAAGGTTTGCCATGTTACTATTAAAAAGAGGAAGGAAATTTGGGTGTAATTTTTTATTTGTTTGCACATGTTGTTTAAAGGTAGACCTATGACCAATTACAAAAATATGAACAAGTCACTTTATTTCCTTGATGTGAAAAACATTTGGAAAACAAAGTAGTCAAACATAATTGGTTGGAAGATGGCATCTTCCATGCATGATTTGGTTGTCAACACAACTAAAACTTTAGTTGATGGTGTTAATCATTTCCCTTTCCTATGATGAAGTCACAATTGCAAATCAACAATCCTAGGTTTCCATTCATGCATATGTGGTTGAAAATTGGTTGTTTTTATTGTTATCCTTTTAACGAGTGATTGATGAGGCCATTTCTGATTATTTTAAGTGCATTTTGGTGGATGCCATGGTGTTTTTGGTGGTTTGATTTACAACACAATTTTATCTTAAATTATAACATTTGAAATTAACGGTGTGAATTTGTTTCAAAAAGTCAAAACATGTGTGACAATCCAATTGAAAGATCAATATGCACCATTCATGAATATATGAACAACCACACAAATTTAACAATCCAATTTTTTTATAAAGCATGCATTGTGGGAAAAATTAAGGATGTGAATAATAGGCACATAAAGTGATGTTTACAAACAAAAATAATGTTCAATCTGATGGAAGAAATGCTAGCAATTTAGAAAATCAAGTTCTCCAACCTTGTATTTAGGTCAAGTCCCCATTCATGGACCACCACATTTGATGTCTCATTCAACAAGAATTGATAAATATTGAATATGTTATTGATGTAAATAATATAAGGATCATTGTACCAATAATGTAAATATAATTACCATAATTTTATAACAACAAAATCACACACAAAACATTAATAGGATTGTGATAATTTGATCAACTTGTTTAGCCCTTCAAACATGTGCATGATATAATAAAACCCCATCATTATCCCCAAGTTGAAAAAATAAAATAAATTATGAGCAACTTATGCAATAGTGTCAACATATCAATGTTTTGAAAAAACCCATTTTTGGGGTTAAGAGTAGCATTAAAATCCAATTGGTTTTGATGTTCCTTGGAATCCATGTATAGCCCCTTATTTCCATGATGTTGCCCAATTCACCAAACTCTTGTGTGTCTTTTGGGATTATGATAAAGTACACACACAGATTTTGTAGCATCTTTCAATTAAGATCATCTGTCATGTTAAAAAACAATGTAATGAAACAACAACTAAGGTCAATGACGAGCTTGACAATAAATTTCTTGCCTAAGATGTGATGGATGCTTTAGGTGTGGTTGCATGTGAGGTGACCTTCCCTATTTATATGGCTCTCTTGAAAGGATTTATTTTGGACCCATACAACTTGGATCCACCCAAACATGGATCCCCACAATATCAAATGTGAATATTTTGGATTTGTAATTTTTTTTAAGAAGATCACAATGATGTCCATTGTTTAATGGGCCATGGACCAAGCCATGAATTTCAATTCACTTTCTAGACTTTGGAAGAATATTTCTTCCAATGTGTTATTATGTGCATAACTCTTTAAGTTCACGAAAATGATAAAGTTGACCATCATGGTTCAAATTATGGGATTTGTGGAAGATGAAAGAGTTTTTTCAACATGATATTCATGAAGACAAGATTGTGGAATTGGCTTTGTGAACATTTGGATTTGGTGGTTCATATGGTGCCCACATTTTTTTGTCTACCATAAACATCTTTGATTGCATTAAGATGTAGATGAAAGGAAGTTTCAAGGTTAAAGCCCAACTAGTACTACGGGTAGACCACCCCAAATGCATCCATCAATTAATGAGGAAGGAAATGGCCATTAAGTTTAGAGATCAACTTTTCAATTACAAATGCACACATAAATTTCATCTCTACCATTGGCTTGGTGTAAACAATTTGAATTACAAAAAAAAAATTAAAAATGGTATGATTTTTTAACCTTGCTCAAATGTGTTGCCCCCTAATTCAAATACCAAGTAATCAATTTCAATATTCAAATATGTGATACATCTCATGGAGATGATATCATCAATGCTTTTCACTAACCCATTAAAATGCTTGAAAACATTTCCCTTGAACTTGAAAAACTAATCACAATACATCTAAACAAATCTTCCTTGTAAAAGGAAATTGTAGTAATGAAATCAAGTGCACAAAAAGATCCCAAAGTTGGGCAAATTTGACAAAGGAATGCATAGCAATCAATATAAGCAATAGCCAAGCCAAGCCAATCATCATTTGGACATCATAGAGTTGATCCAAATACTTTGTTGCTCAAGCCACAATTGTTTAATCAATGCCCATTTTATCAACAAAAGGCAGCATTTTTTAAAGCACACGTTTCAATAAACTCAACATACCAATCCATCAAGTCTTTATGTTACAAAGTAGTTTATTGCCTTTGTTTACATGCTTCGGGCCATTTTAACAAACTTTAGGTGGTGCTTTGGAAACTTGTAGAAAAATGTGCAAGTCTTTTAAGCATGCCACCATATAGACAAATTAAAAAAAGCCCAAACTACCAAATTGGTCTTATGTGTTATATAATGGATCCCTATCAAGAAAGTAGCCACAAACCTAGTTACTTGAATCACAAATTTGCTAGTTATCAAAATTTAATTGTGAACATGCTCAACAATCTTTCACATGTTTACGTTGCTCCAATGCCTATTGGATTGTTTTGCAACCTCAAAAATTAAACAAGGGTATTTAATTTTCATAGTCAATTATTGGTTTCCCTTTATCAAGTAACATAGTATATTTATATAAATTGTATCACCTTTTTTTGTTGTCTTGTTCACCTCCACTTTGAACCTAATCAAAAGTAGAAGGCTAATTCATGAATACATATGTTGTCTCATTTTTGGCATGACCACACTTGGGATCCATAACCTTTGTTCATTTTTCATTTTCCTCATAAGCTTTTCAATTGAATCCCACTTGGGGACTAATTTTTTCTCCTTGCATAAACTATTATCAAATTGCCAACAACATATTCAAACACAATTTCAACCCAAGGAATTTCCATGAACCACACATCTTGGACAATGTTTATTTTCTTAGGTTTAGGTTCTTTTGGGCAATGGTAGGAGTGGCATTTGAATCTAAATGGACATATTTAGGCATGTACACATGAGGACTAAAGGTAGCAAACAAAACATATCCATCTCAATACAAAAAGGAATAGGCTCAAGGGTTTGTGCAAGACAATTTCAAAAGCCCCCTTGCTTTCTTGATTCATACTATAAGGTGATTTTAAGTCTTAAATTGGCCAAACTTCTCTCAAAAAATGTCAAAACTTATTATGTTTATAGGTAGGTTGATCTTAGGTGTCATCCAAAAGCTTTCAAATGATGAATATGGTGGATAGTAACTTGGAAGTTGCAATTAATTGACCCCATAATTCTAACTTGACACATATATTAAACATTCCACTCCACCAAACCAAAACTATACATGATGGTGTGACCAACAAAAGAAAATATGCAAATGCAATAAATACAAATTTGAACAAAAAACTCTTGATTTTCATGGACCTCAAGCTCCAAGTTCCCACTCCAAAGCAAATTCAACTATAAGTACACAAAAAATCAAAGGTAGAATTGAAATATGTAAGGGTTCAAGGAAGAACTCAACTTTTAACAATGTTCATTGTTGATATTCAAATGCATTGTGCCAATATGTGATTCACGAATGTGCACTTGTGGTATGTCATGATCAATGTGCACAAATTAACAACTTTGAGGCTTGAGCTTCAAGTATCAATTGAATCCCAATTGAATGCACGGTTCTAGTTTTGATGTTTGATTTTCAAGCACTAACTAGTAAAAAATATAGATTCATGAGTATTGCAATGTGCATTGTTGCCAATTGAATGCACCAACAATCAACAACACCCAAACCATTAATCAATTATTTGAATCCAAACAATAGATTCATGATTCACAAATCACATCTAACTTTTAATTTCCAAGATCTTGCAAATTGTGACTCGCCTTAAAAAGATTTTGAATGAATATTCAATAAGAGTTTTTTTTTTGAGGAACAAATAAAAAATAACTAGGTTACAAGTTATTTACATGTAACAAGTTTGAGGTTAGACGTAGCAAGCTTGAGCCTTGAGATAAGTTGTAACAAAATAGAACTTCGACATTGGGTGATGGGCATGGAGAGAATAACTCAAATAATGAGCAATGAAAACTCAAAGACAAGAATCAATCACCCATGATCACATTGTAGGTACCTATAAGATGATTTTGTTGTGACATAAAGTAAGGGTTGTAACTTGTGAATGACTTCAGCCAAGTTGAGAGTAATGGAGAATGACCAATTGCCAAAATGCATTGAAGTTGTGAGGTGAACAGGGCATCCAAGGAAGGGGTCACCCTCCAAAACAAATGGCTAGGTCTTCACCATCTAATGACTTTGCAATTAACATAAGCCATTGATGGTGATTTGGACAAGTTGTCAAGGCAATCCCTGTGCAACAAGTGGCTGCCCTAGATCCTCATGATGGCGAGATATTGCCCTAATGTGACTGGGGAGAGCTCTCCAGTGAAAATGACATTTAAAAAAAACTCTAATTTTGGGTATAATTTTTGTGGACCCCTTTTTGATGTGGAGAAAGGTGAAATTTCGCCCCCCAAAAAAACATTTGGTTCACTCTGGTAGATTTTTAAATTTTTTTGAAGGATGTAAGTTTTGATTCATATAATGTAGTATATATCCTTATATACTAGAAGGATATAATGTCCAAGAGGTACGTCATTCCACACAGTACAGAGGGGGGTGGTGAGCCAGGGGGTACTACTGACTCACATAACTTAAGGATCCCAGAAACAAGGGAAAGGGAGGAAGAGCTGCATTTGGCACAGAAGCAACCACCACCCACAATCGAGCAAGTGATTAACCCCAGTGACAAAGTCATGCTACTGGAAGCTCAGCTGACTTATTGCAGCTCACTAATAAGGTCATTCCCAAGTACTAGTCTGTTCCAGACTGAATTGTAGTCTCCCAGATGTTGAATAAACCCAATTTCACAAATTATGTGCACTTATTCCAAAGCTTCCAGAACAGAGAATCATTTAGGGCTCTGTGACAATTTGTTGTGTAGAAAGAGTTAGTTTCTTCGAAGCTCGATGGCCAACCAGATTTACTCTATGAGCTTTCCTACTATTGGTGATCAATCTGACAGTGAGTGTGTCTGTGGGTTTTTGGGTTTAGGTCTACAACAGCTGTGTTGGCCCTATATTTGGCTGCAACTTTGGCCCAGAGGCTACTAAGCTGAATCAAGTTGGGTGCAGCTGTTGCTACTATCTAGGATGAGGAAACCTTGCCAATCATATATAAACCAAAGCACCCAAAAAAGGGGGAATACAAGGGAAAAAAGGGAAGGACCAATGTCCAAGAAGACAAAAGAATCACCTGAGAGGTAGAACCACAAGAGGGACATCAAGTTCTTGAACCCCCTCTTGTCGATAGAAGCATATCAAATAAGGAAAAGAGAGGACCTAGCATATCAAATAAAGAAAGGGGAAGACCTCCTGAAAGGACACCTAGCCTTGAAGAGCCATTTACCTACTGCAACAGCACGTCTCAAAATAGAGATCGCTTGTGCACGTTGTAATGTCACTGACACCCTCGGCCTATAAAATGCCGCAAAACTGAGAGAGGAGGGCCTGGGTAGTGGTGTTGTTCTCAGCCAGTTTCTTGTCGATTTGGTACTGGATAACTGGATCTTGTTTGAATCATGTTTGCCTTATATTTGGCAGCAACTTTGGGGCTGTCAGGTTTGGTGAGCGGGCTGTCAGCTGCTATGTAGCAAGAAGTTAGAAGGGGTGTAATTCTCAGCCAGGTTTGGAATGGATTTATTGTCCCATGCCTTTTGTGTGAACAAACTTGTCAGATTGAAGTCAAAACTGCCAGGAGGCTAAAACCCCATGCCACCCCACAACCAAACTCACAGTTCAAATTGGTACCTAAACAGGGCCTTGGCTGAACCCGCACCCACTTTGGTACCATAGTACAAATCTCAAAATCTGTTTAAATTATTCCTAACTATTACAAATATTTCATGCTTACACTAAATCAGGGTCTGTGAGTTCAAAACTAACATTTTGGGGGCTTAATTTGGCCACTAAAACCCTTGCTTAGACTAAATCAGGGTCTCTGGGCCCAAATATAACATTTGTTGGGCTCAATATGCATGCCACTAACAGGCCTCATTCAAGAAGGTCAAGGTACCAGTGTGAGTGCTGGCTCACCCTGTGGAGGTACCCAAGGGTCTGTTTATCAGTTAACCTACAAATCATTCCAAGCATAGGTTGTTGTAACTTCACTAATCAGGGTGGGGAATGTAACCTTCACATAGCCAACAACTGATGTGCAGGCCTGTAGCCTAGGATCGGTGGGCACCAGGGTTTTCTTTTCTTCTCAATCTTGTGACATTAGGACTATGTTGGCTATAGGTCAGGGAGAAAATTAGAGAAACTATATATTTGCGACATGCGTCGGGTTTATAGTGTGTTGCAACAATTTCTTAAAAACCCCACTATATAATTGCAACGTGTGTCTGGTTTAGAGTGGGTTGTGACATATTTCTAAAACCCCACTATATATTTGCGCCATGATAAAACTTATGTTCTAAATATGGTGATATCAACTTTTTTTTTTCTTTCTACCTCAAGATATGGCAATGGGGGCCCCAAAAAATCCTTTGGACAAGTCACAACCCCTTATCCTTTTTGTTGCCAAGTGGCTAAGTTTTGTCACCCAAAAAAATATTGGTGGGAACTCATGAGGGTTATTCTTGAAATAATGCTTTTCTAACACAAAGGTATATCACATGAAATACAATGTCCCGTAACACACACCTTACAAAGAGGTGAAACCTGCATGACTTGCGTCAAGATTACCCACATGTCTAATCCTTGGTCTTTATGTGGGCTACACCAAAAAGGCCGCTTATCAAGCACACATAGAGGCCTTGGATTAAGGGATCTTTCATAAAGTGTACATGAGCCATTGAGCACTTTTACAACTAGAACATGGTTATTGTGCCTGCAGTTTCATTACACCCAAGTCCACACACACATCCTAATGCAAGAAAATATAACATGTAAATAATTATGAACCTAATGCTCCAACTTTCGGCTCTCGTCCTTTCCATTTAGGCTCGATAAAGAATTTCATTCATTATTTGAGGCTATTACATTATGCTACATACCAGTCTTTTGGAATGTACATCCTTTCATGAATGAATTCTTACATTATTTTGCATTTTCCTCCCTAGTCAATTTTGTTTCCAGTACATACAAGGTCAAGCTAGTTGATATTATTCATGTCTAAATGTTCTCTTAACCCAAGCTAACTAAATAAAAGACAAGTTATCTATCTAATCCATATATGAGTCCAAAATAAGTCCTCAACTGAAAGATCCCAACTTGTAAAACCCATAAGTTGACTCTCTATTTATCACATTTTTACCTTAGGCCATAATCAGTATTAGCCATAAATTCTACCCTTGATAATTATTCTTGGTGTGACATGCCCTAAATTACCATGCTTTTCAATAGAGACCCTATTGCAACCTTCTTTAAAGTGCCATAGTCGGCACTTTACTCTGCAGCTTAAATCTTTTGCAACAAAAAACTTGCATGGAATTGTGTTTCATTGAGTTACAAGAATTGACAAAAGAAAATTGTGATATTTTATTGGAAGACAGAATACTTGAGCATAAGTGACAAGAATATTATTACCTTAGCTCATTTATGCACTCACTTTTTAGGACATTATTATGAAATATAATATAATGGCAAAAGATTGGTATCAAAATGTAATTACTTTCATTTAAATTATTTCTAACAAACATAACAGGATTATTAAATGACAAGGTACCATCAATTTTTGAGTGTAAACAATTTTATTGATATTGGTAAATGGTATTTGAAACCAAGATCAATAAATCTTGGATATTAAAGTATGAATAATTAGGGGTTCATGATGCATTTAAATAATTATTTACCTATGTTTGATTTAGAATTTTTAAAAAAATTAAAAGAGGGTGAAATTTATTAAGCAAGAAAAGGATTGGGGGACATGGTAAAAGATTTGACACAAAGAGTTCTCAACAAATGTGATCCATGTAGCACCAAGATATTTTCTTTACTTTTAAGGACATTTAAGTAGTAGTGAATGTCAATCTAGCAAGTTTAACTTTGGTTATAATTGAATCTCGATAATGATTTGGAAATATTTTTCTTGGGTTGAAGGCTTGATAAGGAATCAAGATGAATGCAAGTTCAAGACATGGCAAGGGTCAAGGAGAATGCAACATTCAATGCAACAAAATGGATGTGTGTAGGTTTCAAAAGAAGCACTTTTGAGGTTTTCAAAACAAATTCATAATTTTTGAAAGTTCTAAATATTTGGAGTAGGATTTGAAATTACTTTTCATTTTTTTAACTGGATGATTTTTAATAGCTAATTGGAAAGAGCTCCAAGAGAGGTCCAAGAATTTAGTCAAGTGAATTTTCAAGACAAGGTTGTTTCTTAACCTCTAGAAAAATGTCTAAGGATTGTGGATAAAAACATCTCAATGATGTAACCCTAGGTATGTAAAGTGATATTAGTGGTAATTCTTGATTTTACCACAAAATAATTTTGACTAAGCATGTCCATTAATTCCTTCTGATACCCTTGTGATACCTCAATTCCTTGTGAAAGATAAAGTAAAAGACCTATTGAAACCTTGTGAAAATTTTAATTTTATGCACATTAGTGAAGAAATATCGTAGGGTGAAAGCATGCAAAAGAATACTAAAAAATAGTCTTCAAAAGTTGTTTTATAAAAATTGTGACAAGTAGATTATAAAATAGGTGATGCCTTAGAAAATCGTCCTTTGAGTTATATAATGACATCAAATGTGATATGTTGAAGTTTTTGAAAGTTTCAAAAGTTGTATCAACCTTTTAAAAAACCTTGCAAAATTTGCTTATTGTTGACATTGTAAGAAAATAGGTTGAAAGTAGGTCAAAAATTTTGAATTTGAAAATTTCACTCATATGCTGAATTTTGAAAAGGTTTGGGGCACGATTTAATCAACTAAATGCATGCAATGCATTGTACTATCATATTGAAAAATGTGTTTTGGACACCAAATATGAGTTTATGATTTTATTTTTTTGAAGCATTGTCATAATCCATAAATTCAAATTCCAAAAAATGTGTATCAAGGTGCATAATGGCTCAAAAATTAGTAACACATCATTTGAATTGTTTGATTTGCAAAATAAGCAATATTAATCGAAGTAATAAACTTGCAATAAATTAATTAATTAATGAAAGTAATAACATACATTAAAAATTTGACCATATATGGTTTATTTAATGTGATAAGTACATTCCAAAATTTATGGCATGACTAAAATGCCTAAAATGCAAAACATTCAAAATTTATTTTTACTTGTTGGTAGGGATGAGAAATTCCTAGGGGGGACACTAGTAAAAAAACAATAGAAAATACATGAATAAAAATATAAGGTGCAATATATGGTTGTTGGGCAAAAAGTATAAGTCAAAATTAGATTTTAAATAGGATACATTTTATTCAAAAAATAATATTTATAATATAAGGTATGTAATAATATGTAATAATGGATTATAATTAATATAAAATAGATTAGAAAAATAGATAATAATAAGGTGATAAAAAATAAGTTGGACAATTATCTAATACCCCTCCTTAAAATGGTCATTTAACACACGTAGATCCTAAACTTTACACTAAGTGTCCCCCATGGCCCAATTGGTATACTTAGTATCTTTTTGTTGCTTATCTATAATGATCATTTAATTTAAAACTTTCAATGTAAAATAATTTGTTATTATTTACATTCAATCTTTATAAGGTATATTCATTGTAAATTTGGTGTGTTTTCTCTCTTTTATGATACTAAAATGGATCAAGGTGGATATGGGTAGCTTTGACCATTTTGGAAATAAGATATTCCTTTTTTTGTTACCTAGGTGTGATTCCAATTGTCACATTGTTTTGTGCAAATTATAATTGTTAAAGGGGACTCAGTTTAAAGTTATTGATTTTGGTATGTACATAATGTTATTGATTGGTATGAAAATTCATAAAATCACAAGAGTTATGGACTTCTAAAAATTGAAATTTGTGGTGTATAATGCTAGCAATAATTAAGTGGATGGACTTTGGTTTTGTTTCATGATGGACCTCAAAACTTTTTAAGGACTTTGTTTTAGTTAGAAAATGTAATAATCAAAGTAAGACTGAATTTTTTAAATTCATATCTAATGGATTTTATTACATGTGGACTTGAATTTGGTGAAAGAAATAATATGTTTCAAAAGACCATTTCATTTTGAGAAAAAACTTTAAGTTTAAATTTTGTAGTTATGTTTTCATCAATGAACTTTACAAGGGTAAAAAACTAACATATTTTTTTTGGGTAATATGCAAATTAAGGTGGATCATTTTTGGTGGATAAACGATTCCAAAAAAAAAAAAATAGTGTTAAATGTGGTTAAAACTCAAGTGTGGATTATGGGGTGAAATTTTGACAAATTTGATCCATTGAAAGAGCCATCCATCTAGACATTTCTTTAACACACATGTTGCCCAAAACAAAATCTAACAAAAAAATGAATCAACGAGGGACTTCTATAAAAAATTGTCATTCAAATGTCCACAATTGTTTTTTGGTTAGGGGTTTTGTAATAAAGTCTTTGGATTGATATAGGTATATTTTTCTTTAATGTATCATATATTGAATCCTTGTAACATGTTTGGAGGGAAATTAATCAACAAATATGGGTTGAAATGGAAGTGGAGGATGCCATAATTGCCCATATGTAGTTACTTCAAACGTCCATTTCTATATGTTTGGTGTATATTTGTGGCATACATTTAAATTATGTATGTGTGCAACTTTATGTTGACAATGTAAAACCACTTGAAAAAAATGGCATATTGATGAACATAATTTCCCCTTTATCCCAATCATGACGAGTTGAAAATGCACATTACATTTTTAAATCCACTATTAAAATTTTAAAACTACAAATGATATAAATTGATGTTTGTTTGAGGGTGTGATAATATGCATAATCACAACCAAACATTGCTCATATAAAAAATATTTATTTAATATTATTTAAAACATTGAAGTGCATCTTGAACTTTAATGAAACCAATTGTTGCAATTCCATCATCCATAATTGGTTAGTAGCAAATTGGTAGTTGAAGCATCCTTGGGTTTGTCAAATGGGTTCAATGGAAAAAACATGGGTTGGTCTTGGTTCAAGAAACAAAATGCAAAAAATTAAAAACATATGTCCTGGTTTTGTATAATTAAACAAAAAAAGGTGCAAAAGTTTTGAAACAAAATTAGTAAGACACATTGACTTATCAAGTCAAACCCCTCGTGATTACCTCAAGATCTACACATCAAACAACTAGATGATGGTTAGTGGAATTTCACGCCAATTCAACTTCATGGCCTCACATAAACTCACAATATTCATCACAATGCAAATGCCTTGAAAAGAGTACAATGCTCCCTTTATGATATATTATTTAGATTGTCATGGGAATTGTTTTCAAATGGAATTTCTATGAAATGCCCCAAAACCAGTTTCCCAAAATGAGACACATTTATAATCTTGCAACTTTGGAGGTTCATAACTCTTAGAAAACAAATTATATTTGAACATGTCAATAGGTCATTATGTGGCTCTTGAAAAAAAAATGTTATATAGACTATTTTTCAACTCCCCATCCACACTTGCCAAAAACTCCACACCACTTTTCCATGTCACACCCTTAATTAAAAACCACATCTACATGAACAGTACAATTGATACAAGCCAACAAAAATTAAGTGAGACCTTTATTGTTGTATATGAAATCATCATCAACATTTGTCTCCATCAACAAATCTAGTTACATATATTGCCATAGTTGTTTTTTATAAGTGGGTAAAGTCATTTGGGTGGTGTTAAAGCTACGAATAGCCATGTAATACAAATCTATTGTTATATTGTACCTACAATTGAATCAACATTTTTTTGCAATATACATATTTATATTAGAAAAAATAGTTTGTAATTTCAAGTTTAATTTTCTAAGTATGCAAAATACATCTAAAGTCGTGTACTTGTAATAATAACACAATGGTTGGGACAATAAATAAATATTCACAATTTGAAAGTTTAACTTTCAACAATTTCAACAAATAACAATAAAATTCTCTTTTCTTTTGGCTGAGCTTTTGAAATCTTTATTTTATGTTGACTATCAATTTATAGGTATGGTATATTTCATTGTTTAAAATTCAAGCTATCATATATAAGCAAGTAAAATAAGCAATTAAATTATACTTGTGGGTGTTTTCTAATGGGTAGTATGTAAGTGGGTATTAGGTAGGTGATAACACATAAGTGTTTTGTAAGAAATTATAATGGGTGTATAAGTTATTTAGGGGTAGGATAACCAAATTTTTGTGCAAACATTTAGTGGTTTAGAGCTTGATGAATTTCAAGAAATGCATCCTTTATTGGCAATGTCCATAAAACAAATGTAGGCCTCTTGAGGCATATTTGTGTCACTTTGAATAGTTCAAAAAGTTCAAGAAATGAAGGAAATATGGCTATTTGAAGTTTGGGGGTGGGATATTTAACTTTGAAAATAAAAATTTCAAAACACATGACAACCTATGAATGATGCATTTGCCACCTATAATAAAAAAATTGGATGTGCACAAATGGATGGCATCTATTAGATGGCCAAAATTGATGCAATAAAAATCAAACAAAATTCATTGTTTTTATCATGTTCACGTTTGTGTGTGCAATAGAGGTCTATTATAAACTTTGCATGGTTGAAAACCTATGGTCATGGGTGTTTGAGGGTTCCATGGACCCTAAACCTTTACACATTCATTAGTGGTGCCCATGGACCCTTCCAACACTTCATTTTGTTAAGTCATGCCCACTCCTTTTAGGTTTAAGGAAAATAGTTTCTTACATTTTCTTGTGAGTGGGCACAAGAATGAGTGGACCAATGGCCTACAAGAAATTACCACTTTTTTAGGCCAAAATAAGGGTTTTTTGGTGGGTTAAAGTGAATCACAAAGGTTTTACGTTGGATCCTTGGGAAAAAATTCCATTTAATGTAAAGCCCATTTGAGGTCCCCTTTTTAAACACATGTGCACAAGAATAATTCAGAAACCTTTTTTTCTTAATATTTTACGGACTTTTGAAAAAACCATATTTTTTAGCTTGTTTAAAAGTCCATTGGTAAAATTTTACAAATGCCATCATGCAAAACTTTTCAAACCTAATTTTCTTAATATGTTATCTAACCAAAATCAAATCCCTAACCAAAACATCATAAATGATTTGCCCATTTCAAAGCCCATATACAAAAATGGTTATTAAGATTACAACCCATAATGTTCAACTTCGAAAGTTCATATCTCTTACATTTTTCTTGACCATGGATATTTAATAAATGGAATACATACATATTCAAGTTGATATATTTAAATTTAGTCCCTATAGTAATAAATTAAAATTTACTTGTCAAACACAGTCATCAAACATTGCAAAAAAATTGTCATGTGATCATGTCGGCACCTATAACCATCATTATCATCACACTCACAACACATAACATAGAAATACCCTGAATGGTACACCACATCCAAACCAAATGACTAACTCATTTGCGACAACGCAATAATCCAAGCTCAAAACATAGAAAACCAAAACACTTGCATAACACAAAAAACAACAAATTAAAAACTATGCTTTGGAATCTCAAATCAGTAAGAGTGATTTGAGGTCACACAAGATGAGATTATATCCTGTGACAAATATTCTGAACCATGTTCACACCTTAACTAGTTCGAGATTAACCAATCAACTTAACTAACCCAATTTATCCCTAATTAATTAGGACCTAACTAAGCAATTATATTAACACATTTTCCAAAACGTCAAAAAATTGGTCCATTCATTCTTGCACCCACCATTGTCCATTCCTAAATGATCATGGTTTTATTCATAAAATTCATCATGATCTTGTGTTTCTTTATGTGTTTCTTTATCTTGAAAGTTTGAAGCTCATGCATTCTTGGTGATGATTTAAACCTTTTCTATCTTTATGTGTTTCTACAACCTAACAAGTTACAAATTTTTGCATGTTCCCAACAACCTTAAACTTCATGTAGGTGACCCCCTCTTCTTGGTCCAAGTCACCCACCACCTTTTTATGTTATTGGGAACAATCACATACACTTCCAACCTTTGTTTTTTTGTTTGTTCAATGATATCTTCTTGCAAGTGTGAGCAATATTGGACAAGTTAAGAGGTAGGGTAACCAAGTTAGTGTGTACAAACATTCAATGGTTTAGAGTTTGGTGAATTTTAGGAAAGGCATCCTTTGTTGTTGGTGTCCAAAGAAAAAAATTAGACCTCCTTAAGGCACACCTATGCACTTTGAATCGCAAATAAAACATGAAAAATGAGAGAAATATGTTTATTTGAAGTTGAAGGGAGGGGTCTTAATGGATGTTGGTTGTAAATTGTTACAGTTTGTAAATTATTGGGGTTTTTATAATTTGAATTGCTTAGTTTTGTCATGACTTCCATGATGATTTTTGTGATTTATCACATTAGCCAATGGGGTTTGTGTCTTGTAGGATTTGTGTTATTCTACAAGGTCGAAGAAAGTAATGTGGATTCAATGTTCATGGAATTGTGGGACATATTATCTTTTCCAATTTTGTTAGTGAAGAAATGTTTGTCGTGCTTGATAATTGTGCAGGTGGATCAAATACACAAATGCCCACTTGATTAAACTTTTCTAGAACATCCCAATGTCATTAAACTTTTGATTTTAGCAAAAAATATACCTAGTGTCTTGTATAAAAACTACAAAAATGCATTTGTTCATAAATCAATGGCCCAAAATCCTTATTGCTATAACAAAATAGAGACTTGTACTTTCAAAGTTTTTAAATCTAATGCAAAAACTATTCTCTAATCAACTCATCTTTCATTATCTCTTTCCAATAGATTGCTAGGTCTTTTTTCACCAAATAATTTTAATGTTTTGTAAAAAATATTTGCTAACTTATCTTTTGGTCCAAGCCCCTTTATGTTTCTTTTATGTTGATCCAATGCCTCCCCCCCCCCCCCCCTTGCATGTTTCCTAATCCAAGTCCCCCCCTCCCCCCTTGGCCCTTTGTTTTAATGGTGTTAGGCATGGAGCCTTGTTCTTGCCCACTCCCTACAATTTTGGTAAGATTTTATTGTGAATTTTGGGTTTACACCTTTATATCCTACTTGATGTGCTTGGAGGCTTGCCTAAAAATTCTAAGAAAAGAGATCACATGCACACACCTCCCAAGTATACAAACCAAGTTGAATTAAATTGTGCCCTAACATGTTTTTCAATTGCTATTTGATTTGTTCACTTTACCATAATCAAGGTATTGGTTGCTCTTTTGGCCCTTATTCTCCCATTACTTTTGCATTGCTTCTTTGATTTCCTTTGCAATTGTTTTGTCCATAGTTTCTTTGGGTAAACATTCTACAAAAGTCACAACATGTGACACTAAGTGATCTATCAACAATTTTTTTCTTTTTGCGTGTCTTATAGGCAAGTGGGCAAGGACAACAGATTGTGTAGACTCATTACCTCATGGGTCAAGTTTTGCGATGTTTGAAAATTTTCTTATATATGAATATTTGGATTATATAGGTTTATTACATTTTTATTATATTCTACAATAGTATGGATGTTAAGCTTATCCACATGGTATTATTTTTCATGTTTTTATCCTTTTGTAGGATTACATCTAGTGGCTAATCAATGACATGTTTTTATTGTGTTAAAGGTTTATATAACTCTAGTTCATTCCCCCCATTGTTGACTTAAACCAACTTGGTCATGTGATGTGTAATCATTTTCCCTTTCACCTTCACTATTTGCAATTGTTGTAGTGTAAATGCTTGATGTCTTTATTTTGTCATCCATGGCTTTAAGGTTAAAAAGCTGCATTTTTGCAACCTTAAACCATGCCTTGATGTTTTGTTTGGTCAACAATTGGTCCAAGGCCTTTGTCCACCCTTCCAACAAAAGTAATTTTGTTTGGTTCATTGTATTTGCTTCTAGCCATAACTACATCACTTTCCCTTCTCAACATTGTCTTAAAAGGCTCAAAGCAAGAGACATCTAAGGGTTGGAGTGTGTATGATGTGTGAGGGTAAGGTGATAATATTTAACCCTTAGATTCCAATGCTTACTCTATTACCTTTAATGTAACATGTGAACCATGTCCATTTAAAATCAATATAAACTAACAAATGATTTGAAATATCCCACTTGGAATAAACTTAAACCTGAATAATCAAAGAAACTTTTTGAATATGTAACTTGTCATCCATGTTTTTTTTTTGCATGGCCATGCATGCATGTCCATGTTTTGCAAAGTTGGACGTAGTTGTTTCACAAGTTTTCTCCTTTGCAATTGTAGAACCTTGCAAAACCACCCATATAACATTTATCACACAATTTATAATCCACCACTTTTGAGATTTGGGGATAGTGCTATAAACTTGGTTTAGATCTCTTTTGGCAAAAAAATTCACTCTTGACTACTACTTACTTAGATATTGTTTCTTCTAAATTCTAGATATGGTTTACATTGTGATTTTGTTTGTTGTGTAGTGTTTGTAAATTGTTTTAAGAGTTGTTGAAATTGGCAATTAAACATTGCATGCTCCACAAAGTTTTAATCCTTTTGCTTGTCAAATGTCGATTTTAGGATGAGTTCTCTTGAACTAATACCAATAGTTGTTACTAGGTACTCATTTTCAAATTGATCTTGACCTTGTTTGTGTTAGCTTTGTTGTTGGTGGGCGAGTTAACATGATATTAATTAATATAAACAATATCCCAATAAATTATAATTATTGGTGGTGGGTGAAGGTACTTATTACTATTTAGTTACATAAATATTGAAGTCATTAGATTTAGTTAGTTCTAGAAGGTGGAAGGGGAACTACCTTGCCACTTCACTTGAATTAACTTGGGAAAAGATTAAGATGGAGGCTAAAAGTAGGAAGAAAAATGGTAGGGATGGTGGTTAAAAATCCTTGTGGGGATTCGCCTTTTCGGGCATCATTCTTGTATGTGTGGGAGCTTGGAGATGTTAAAAAAAGAATTTGGGGAAAGAGAAAAAACCTCTTTGTAAGTTTGGGTTTTTTATTATAATCAAAATGTGTTTGAAGATTTGTGGAGATTATCGCTTTACATTTTCATGCATTTTTTAATGTTTCCTTAACCTAGGTGTTTATCTAGGTAATATTTCATGCTCTCAAAAAATGTTTTATGTTTTATGGGAAGAAAAATGCAATAGGTCTATAACCCTTAGTAGTAGTTTGTAGTGGTACACAAGGCTGTAACAATAACAACAATGCCTCATCACCCATTTTCATGTTCTTTATGTTTTTTTGAGCATTTCCATGGACATTATTCCTTTTATAGAAATTGTAGAGAGGTAATTACTACTTTGTATTGCATTTTTCCATTCATGACAAATAAATTCTTATTATAAATGTAGGTATTTGTGAAACATTAAAAGGTGGTATTAACATTTACAACCTTCAATTTCAATTGTACTAGGTTTATTGATAGCCCACATTCTTACATACTTAAAATCCATGCAACTATTTTTTTGATCTTGGATTCATCTATTAACATTCCAAATATTGTTTTAATTTTTAGTTTTTCAAATGGTTCAAGTTGACTAACTAATTTTTTTACTAATGGACTTGTACATTTTGATTAGATGCCCAAGACTTGAATGACATGTGTATTTTTTGACCAATCAACTTGACTAAGTGACATGTTTGACTATGCGTCAAATCAAAAATCTAGTTAGGTTGAACAATAAAATGACCACCTTGGTCAAAATGGCCAATGACTTTCAATCGAGTTGGACAAAAATGAATGACACCCCTAATCAAGATGGCCAGTGGTTTTTTAGTCGAGTCAAAATATAGTCATGTTGGACAAAAAAATGACACCCCTAGTCAAGATGGCCAATGGTTTTCCAAATAAGTCAAACACTTAGTCAAGTTACACAAAACAAAATGACATCCCTAGTCAAGATAGCCAATGGTATTCAAATCAAATGGGACATCCTATGCTAGTTAATAGGCCAAGCTAGGTAGGTTATTTAAGTCTACCTACACAAATCATCATTTCATTTTACCAACCCTCCTACCTCTTACCTCCTACCTACAATTTATCATTTTACCTCCCACCTACCATCCTACAACCTACCTACCTACCTTCCAAGGTCTTTTAACTATCTTGTACAACTTATTTACCATAATTTGCATCCTTTTTCCTACCACCTACATACATAACTCACACCTCTTATCCTATAACCTACCTACTACCTACCATTCTACAACATATCTACCTACCTATTTACCATCCTACTTGGCTAGATCTACCTACCCCAACCTACCTACTTATAATTTATACATTAACTTCCTACTTACGTACCTATTTACCTATAGGCTAATTCCTACCTCCTATCTACCATGTCCTACAACATACTTACCTACCTCTTCTACCTGCCTACCTACCTTCCATCTTACATTAACCTATTCAAGTCTACTTACCTAATTACAATTCCATAACCTTCTTTTTTACCTATTTACTTACCTACCATCCTACAACATACCTGCCTACCTATCACCTTATAATCTACCTAAGTTTACCTCCTTCTAACCTATTTAATAATTGCTTAACATTCCTATTTAACTACATAAACTTAGTGTACTTGCAAGACATGAAATAGAAAACTTGACAAAAATTGTTATCATATGAAGTTGTGGTCCATTGATAAGAACTCGGTTTACTATTTGTTAAGGTGAACATGGGTCCAATTCTTAATACTTGCAACTTATTTGCATGGCTAAGGGGTTAAATTAAATTGGTTAGGTTGGTTAAATTAATTAAGGTAAGGTTAATCTACTTAGGTTAGTCATGTTAAGCTAATTATGTTAGGTAAGGTCAAATTAAGTTAAATAGGTTAGGGTACCACCTACCTACTTATTTGTCAATAACTTACCTACTTACCAACCACAATTTAGTATGTTTTTAATTTTTATTTCATTTAATTTGGGTAGAAATTTGATAATCAAAATCATTGATTTCCTAGTTTAAATGACCACCCTTTTCTGTTAGTCAAAATGACCAATCAAATGGTCCACTACTCTACTAGTCAAATGATTACTCAAGTCACAAGAAATGTGTTTAAATTGACTTGTCCAAACTAATGGGCTTGGCTTTTTTATGTTTGTCCATTTTGGGTAATCTTCAATCAACTAAACTAGTCGATTAAACCATGAATTCTAGTATTAAGTGGACCGATTTTCTTGGATTGTCTCTTGCCATTCAAATGGTTAGAACAAGAAGGAAGTGGTATATTCCATGACTTAGTACCCATTTTCTTTGAATTGCTTCCATGGCCTTCTCCAATGTTTGATCTTTCCATTTCCCTTTGCTATTTGTTAATGAAAGACCTAAACATGTTGCCTATTTTTATTGAACATTGTCTTCCATTTTTTCAATCATCGATTGAAAATTTTCAATTCTCCAATTGATCATTGTTGCTCAATCTCCACCATTGATCCAACCATTGAAAATTTCCAGTTGTTGGCCAACTTTTTTTCAATCATTGTTCTAAAAATTTCAATCACAACTCAAAAAAAAAGTAGTATTGTGGTGATTGAAAGTTGTTTTAATTGCTACATGAATTATGTGCATATAATTTTAAACATGGAATGAATTTTTTTACTCTATTCCTAATTAATACAACTAGTACACAAGGAATTAAAAGCTTTATAAAAAATTATAACTCATTAGATTAGGTTCTTTCGAAAGATTATAGTTCATTTTTTAGACTAGTTGATAAGGAAGATATATTTGAAAATTGAGAGAATTGGAAATGAGAGTGTTGGAAATAAGCAAGGTAATGTTCACATGAATTTTGGTATGAAAACAAAGTGTTCAAGTTGTATGGAAAAACAAAGGTGAGTTTTTTTAGGGTTGTTCATTTACTTAGGACTTTGATTTGCAAGATCCAAAAACAATATTTTGTTAGGGTTGTTTAATCGTTGTTGGGGATATTCGTGCATTGCAAGGCTAAAGGGGTTTGCGCTCATTAATGGTCAAATATACGCCTTTTACTATGATAGTGCAACACACCTGTGTCACAACTAAACATTTTTTTCTTTGTGTTATTGGAAAATTTCCAAAAGCTCCCCTGCCCCCCCACCAAATAACACCCATAACCTTGTGTATTCCCAAGCCCCTTTCAAAGATGGTCTGAATCACCCCATGTCCAAACATTGCATTTTTTCCATAATTGAAAATTTCTAAATATTAGTTTGAAAGTCACCTATAACCAAACACTAAAAGGACTAGCCTTTTATATACCCCTACATATTAGCTTGAATGCTTGCAGTAGAATGTTACAATTAACAACCCATCACCAAATGCATTCACACACTAAAGTAGTCAAGTTCATGTTTTATTGGGTTTCACCCAACTTCATAAAAGAGCACAAAAGTTAAATGTTAAAAAAACTCCAAACTCAAAATTTTTAAATTGGGCATTTGATTTTAGGCATGTACATGAACAATCAAAGGCTTGCAAAAAATTGTAAACTAGCCATATTGTGAACAATAGAGGCATTTGGTTACTAGGCAATTTTTGGAAATGGGCTTAATTATCCTAAATAAGGATAAGTAATCATTTACAAGTAATTAAGTGCATGTAAATGGTTATTACAAATGTTGGGTGGTTATAATTTTTTTGGTGAGAATTGCTAATTACAATTCAAGAAACATTATTTAAACACCAACTCAATCATTTTGGTTTTTTTATTTTTATTTTTGAGAATTGGTTAGGGTTTTAGTTTTTAAAAATATATACAGCTATTTGATTCCAATGAAATTGGCTTTCACAAATGTGAGAACCATTGGTTTAAAGTTCATTTTCCACAATTGGATATCAAATTTATTTAATAAAAATATCAATTGTAAAAGTCCATTTTACAATAATAAAAACAAAAATGATTACAAATTTTGTAATAAAATTCAAGGATGAAACAAAATTGATGAAAATCATAAATGGACATAATTTTTTTATATGAAAATGAGTCTATCACAATTTCACATGTTCACATTATATCTTTCAAACTCTTTTAATTCTTCCACTAACTCCATATGCATCTCAATTATCTCCACTAAACTAGAAGGTGTTTTACAATCATTCTAAAATCATTAGGCCAATTTTTACTTTTAAAAATCAAAATTTTTAACTAAAGGTCTACAAAACATTTTTGTATTGCAAAAGCAAAAAAGTAACATAGAAAGAACATGAAGAAAAATAAGCTTTTCCAAGTTACAAAATGTGTTTTTCTTCTTTTAATACACTCCTCTTACCTCCAAAGCCCATAACTTTTTCATCACTTGTTCGTTTTAAACAATCTAAAGTTTCACAAATCATCTTTGAGCACCAAAGGCAATGGAACAATGTTTAAGGAATGTTTGGTTGTTTGGTTACTAATTTTCAAGCATTTTAATATTTTCCTTCTTGACCCCTTATTTGGGGGACCATAATTTTCTCATTTTAAATATACATTTTCATGATTTTTAGTCCCTTGAATGTGTTGAAACAAAGGCTTTAATTTATCTTACAATCGTAAACAAATAATCCTTCCGCTGGGATTCAACCTCTTTTGAGCCACCAAATGTACATACAAATAGGAAAACAAAAGAAGTTGTATAAAAAACTTACATACAACATGAATGATGGATTGCCTCCTTGTTCCAAACCTACACAAGCAAGAAAGGGGAAATATCAGACAAAAAGAAGCGACAAGTGGGCAATAACAACAATGAACAGGTGTGGAACGAGAAGCAAAAGTATTGGCGGGTATTTGGAGCATCAACAATTAGACGTTGAATAACATTAACAACTTAAAAAGGCGATGAATAGGCATGAGTAACATGAACAAGGGACGAGTAGGTAAAAGTAGGCAATGAACAAGACTATGTGTGCAAACGAATAACAATAAGCAACACAATGAACAATGCATCAAACAAGAAAAACTAAGACTTGCAAAAAAACTAAAGCTTAATAATGCAAGTTGAAAACTTAATGTAAGTTACATTGTGTGAAAGAAAAAATAAATAGTGGGCCCAAGATTGAATCCATGATGTTTTGCAAGTCCAAATAGTTTTCCTCAACTTTAAGAAGGTTCAAAATCCAAAAGTCTATTAACATCAGCCCCCTCATTAGTATCTTACCCACACTTCACATTCATGGATGATACATTCAACTATCTTTTCAAAACATGATCGAAAAAAATCTCTCAAGTTAGTCAACCCTATCCTTTCCTTTTGCAACATACTATTGTTCCAATTTGTTTAAATGGTAAGTTGCATCCATCTCATTGCAAGCATTAGTAATGGTATGATTATGAGAAGTAATTAAAAAGTTTCTTTGATAATTTGATAGTTGCATGGTATTTATTGAAGTGTAAACAACTTGTTTTTTGGATCTAGCTAATATAACATGACGATTTCAAGTTATAGTAACTCCAGATGAAAGTGAAATAAAAGTATTTAAAAAAAGAATTCCCCAAGGATTTATCACATCAATTCCTTTGAGAGGCCAAATAACTTCAATATTTATCGTAGGTGCCGAAGAGGAATGGGAAAAAACCCAAAAGATTTGGGTCCTTGTTATTTTAGTGAAGTTGATGTTTCCATCGCGAGAGGGAGGAGGAGAGAAGAGGGAAAAAAAAACACCACCTCAAATTAAAACCCTAGCCACCCTAAGCCCCCTAGCTTCTAGAAAAAAAAACTTCTAGAAAACTTAGGAAACTTCTAAAAAGCTATAGGACCTTGGATATCTTGTGTCCGGCCCCCCCAAAAAAATTCAAAATAAAAAAATCAATTGATTTTACATTTATTTAAAAAAAAAACTGTGCATAAAGGCTAAGAACCAAAACCCAGTAGAGTCCTATTACCCTACCCCAGATATCACTCTTATTTACAAAGAGAACCGACCAGGTTCTCATGATACGCTGTTCTCAACGTAGTGAGAATTGAGGTGCGTGGTTGGCAGGCCAGGTATGAGATCCGGTGGTAACTGGCGGGTGAGAACCGCCCAACATTGGTGAGTACGGAGGTCAAGGCTGATGGAACATTAGTTGGTTGGCATGGGGCCAAATAGTGATGAATTATGGGGCCAAAAAGGGTGACGTCCACTTACTCAATGAATCAGTCAGTAAGTAAGTAAGTGGACGCTTGGGGCGACGTACCTTACTTAATAATAATTGTACCGTAATGAAAAAGTAAGTACAAGTTAAGCCCGAGTGTAGGCACAAGAAGTAAGCTAACCATTGTGGTTAGGTATGGGCCAAGAACCCAACAAAGAGGTAGAGGTGTTTCCTCTGTGGCCCCATGACAGACAGACTCGTGACTGTTGGTTCACTGTGACCCTTTTGGTAGAGGTGTGGAGAAGTAAGTGTAGCCCCAGGTTGGGGTCAGACTGCACCCAAAGTCACCAGCACATACATAGTCTACTAGTGTTAAAGAAAGCTAGGGAGGGGGCCAGGGTGAACTGACACCTACACTGCTACCTTCACTTCTTCAGCCACGCCCCTCTGCTTAGTGCTTATATTTAATTCAACCTGGGATATGCCAAATTTGGTTGTCAGACACCCTGAGTTAGTCATACAACATGATATTTATAACGTCTTCAAGGAACCCCAAATAAACAAATCGGGGTTTTCAACATGTGTAAGTGCTGCATTATTTTTCATATGGTATGTGGCCTCCGATGCACAAATTGTTTGCATGATAGGTTGGTTACCAAGGTGAAAACCCAACCTTGACTCAGGGGTTCATCCACAACTCAGTTGCAAGGAGGCACTTCCCCCACGCAATGTTTTTTTCCATTCTTTGCCCCCAGTTCATAAGTTGTAATGCCCTGTTGTTAGAGCATTATGTAATAACCTCTGTTGAAAATCGTAGTTTGTAGTTTGGGGGACCTTCCCAATCACAATTTCCCATTCTTGGATATTTCTCATAGTGTTTGAGTTTTCATTCTTAGATATTTCTCATAAGTTCGAAGAAGGCAGGGAGAGTACATACAATACTTTAAGAGTGGGGTGATTTGTTGTCCGACAATCTACAATATCCATTTGAATGTATCTAGGTTGTCCTTATAATAATGCATTTTACACGATTCATGGGACAAAAAACATTGACAACAATGCCTTGACTCTTCTTTTCAAATTTTTTTTGATACGTAGCAAGTATCATGGGGAAAATTTTAAAAATCTTGTTGGTCCTTCATGTTAGGCAACAGCCTTGGAGTGGGTGCACCCAAAATAATCATCCCTTTCAATTTCTGGAACACCTCACTCCTCAAGCATTATCCTTCTCATAAGTTTATATTTTATAACAGTATCGGGCGATTCTTTTTAAAGAGCTAAACAAGAATCAGTTCAATCCTTAAAACTTTTTCTTTTCAAAATCTGACACTCTAGTCAATTTTCATATTATCATCAAATGAAGAAATGTCAATTTTCAAATAGGTCAATTCTCATCTAAATGAGGTTTGAACCTAAGATCTTTTCGAAATAGACTTGAATATTAAATGTAAAGTAACACTTAAAATAAAGCATATGACTCTTTTTATTTTAATATTCATTAAGACCATTGACAAATATAAACTTTAAATACAAGTTCAAATTTCTTTTGCATACACAAAAAGTTATAACATAATAGTTAATTCTTTCAAAGATTTAAAAATAATCTTGAGTTCAAATCTTGTAATGATGAAGGTAAATGAATTTACCTTTTTTGATTTTTACAAATCTATACAATTATGAGAACCAGCTTTTAGAGTTCATTTGATAACCTCCGTGAATACCAAGTTTGAACTGTTATGATACCCAAACCATTCTCAAAGTGCCAGTTCTTACTAAAAATGAGAACAATATATTTTCAGTGTAAGATTTTCCTAAAAACTGATGATAACCACCCAACACTGCTCTAAGCTGCAATCAATACATGTTACACAAGATATGAGGCCTTTGAGGGGCAACTCTGAAATTTTTGTAATAAAATTCAGAATGGGTTCCGAATCTGATCACAAAAACTTACAGTTCCCTTAAAATTGGATTTTTTTTTCAATGGGGGAGGAGGACGTTCTTCTCTATTGTTGGCCTACCTGCTGGCACCTATGCTAGGAATCTAACTACTTCAGTTTATTTTTCCAAATCCGGCAAATGTGGATGATATTTTCCATCAAGAATAAACTTACATAAGTTGAAGAAATCAGATTATTCAAGAAAACAATTTGTGCAAACAATAGTTGTTGGTTCCAAAGAGATGGTAGCCGAGGGCCTTCATACGGTCTAAACAAGTATGTCAAAACAGGAAAAAATCACAAACCCTTACACCATTTGGTCCACCAACCTCCTGGTGTCCTATTGAATTATCCTTAAGACGTATGGCTTGTTATTAATTACACAGTGGCTCTCAAATCATGAAACCAGGTATTTAGCATGCATTTCCAGCTGGTTTGACAACAAGTTCATCAAAGACACTAGAGTTATACGTAAAGTCACACGATTAGGTGGTGAGAATAGTCAGTTTCTGCATAATAGGGCATCAAAGCATAACTGGGAATGCAAATTTTACAAAACGAAATAACTGTTACCCAAACTAGTTTTCCAATTTTGGTGGTAAACTGATTTTCATCCTGTCTTTCCTTTTGCCTGAGCGCCTCCACTGTTGCTACATACATATATTTTCACTGCTCATACCTGTACAACTACTATAATTACTCTCTAACCCTTGTGCATTAGATGCTGAGTTTCAGCATTTCATACTGAGATTTATTAAAATTTCATTACTTTGCGGATACCACTGAAAGAGGGGGATGGGGGGTGAAAGCAGGCCCAAAGAGAGGGTGAAGACAGGGTGACTTTGCAGATAACTTTAATGAATACCCTCTATGTTGTATGTTGAGGCAACCCAGCACTCATGAGTTCACCATATATATTGGTGGAGGAGATATACACCAAAGGCCTCATTTAGAGGGTGCATAAGTGAAGAGCAATGTTGAATGGGTGTATCTATGGAACCCTGGTATATAGTCCGGTACTAGTCTAGTAAACTATAAACTTGCTGTAATGACACTCTTACGTTGGCCTTTTTACCCTATATGGCAATCCAATGACGTTTCTATTGATATTTGACATGCTTAGTACAACTTTTCATCATGCAGGCTGAGACCAGTAATGCCTCTTCTAATCAATAGTTGTTATGCAACAGACATGTTCTCAAAATAAACACAACATCAGGACATAGAGTTGGGTCATAAAGGGGAGTCAGATTTTTTTAAAATACACTGATATTAAACTAGTAAAAACTCAGATTATCACTAAATTGTAATCTAAATATTATTTTTCTTCTTTGGGCGCTTTCACTATTATTGCATGTATTTTTTGTTACAATTACTTTAGAATCCTCTGCATTAGATGTACTAATGTTGAGTTTCCAGCATTTAATATCCAAATTAAATAAAGATTTCTTACTTTCCAGACAACAGTGTTTGAGATTAAAACATGAGGTTAGGAGTGAAATGAGGGCTGAAAGGTAGGATAACTTTGAAAAGATATCTCTAATATCAATAGAAGAATTAAAGTTTTAAATATAAACCTTCCATTTATGAATTTTAGCTATGCAATGGCCAAGTGGAATGTGAAGCTTGCCAAATTATTTGTAATTTGTAGTTGAGAAATTTATTGAAGGATGGTTGTTGCTTGTGGGAATAAAAAACTTAAGGTTCAAAGACTGACCTGCCATATTGCCATGACTTTGGGCTATTCAATGTCCATATTTCCTATGGCTTTTTACTTACTGTTCAACGACCGAGTGGATCGGGAAGCTTGTAGAAATTTTTAAGATTTGTATGTCACATAGGCTTGTTGAAAGATGGTGGTTGTTTGTTTTAATGACCTTCAATACTAATTTTGTTCAATACATTTTGAAAATTGACAATGAAAGTTCATTGCTTTTTACTCTATTTTTATGTATGTTTATTTGTCATTTTCTTTCCTCCCATAACTTCAGAAAAATATTCAAATATGATCTAGTATTTTGATGAACATAAAATGTCAATCATGACATACCAAACTATAATATTGGTATGGCGATATCAAAGTTCAAAAATCTCAACTAGTTTTATTAGTGAGTGTTACACTAATAGTCAAGATATTTATACCACTATGGTATTTAATTTGAAATTTTCTTAACCTACCAGGACCTAGGTGTTCTCTATAAAGTAAGATACTGGCCCAACACTGGTCAGGAGGTTGTCAAGTTTGCTAGGATATTAGAGTTTTCCTTTAAAGTCATATTCAATCCAGCCTACGGGCACTTCCCTCATTTTGTCATCCCTATTTGTTATCATTCATAAAGTTCAACATTTTTTTGGATCAAATAGCAAAACTCAGTATGAATGAGTTCTGTTATGATTTGCATTTAATCTGAAAATTTCCCAACTTAGGTACCAGACCTAGCCAATCTCTTGAAAACACAATACCCTACTCACCCAACATTGGTGAAGAGCTTGCCAAGCTTGTCCTCAGATTTAATCTGAAACTTTCTCAGCCCACCAGGACCCACCTGATCTCTTTAATATATAACACCCACCCAACACTACTTAAGAGAATAATGAGTTTCCCCCTTATTCTTGATCAACCCCCCAATCCAATCATCCAATAACAGATGGAATATCAACAATGCTTGCGCAAGTCCAATAACAACTCACAAGTGTGTTCCAGCATGACAAGCCATTTTGTGGCTGGATAATAAGCCTACCCAATGTAATATTTTCATGACCAACAATAATTTTAACGGTAATAAGCTACGCAATGGTAATTTAAAAATTTTAGTAGGAGGAGGATGTCATGCAACTGCCGTCAACAATGAAAAACATGTGTAGAATCGTCCAATTGAATGATCATAATGAGCAAATGCATAGATTCGATCCACAACCAACCCTGAAGAGCGTACAAGATATGATGCAACAAAATGTTTTTCTTCACCATCTACATCGTACAACTTTTATTTAAGTATTATCTTAGCATGTGCCCAGGAACTAGGCCAAGGTTGTCGATGTCTGATGAGGGTCATTCCTTTTTGCGTCCCTGTTGTGAAGCCCCTTCAATGCATGCGAAACAAAGCAAGGAAAAGGGGGTAATAATGGCTAAGTTGCGACGTTGCAACCCTCAACACCATGAATCACATATATTATGTTGTGGGCTCTGCAACATGGTATGGTACCAAAGCAAAATGTAAAAAGCAATCTGACCTGAGCACCAAATGCATGACATAAAATCTTGTTTGTAGTTTTTGTCGTAGTCACAAAAGCACACATGCCAAGAAGAACTGTGGTAGTGGAGAGGTACTATATGCATATGTTGTGAGTCAAGTGAGATACCACCATGGTCTCAAAATTCCAACCAAATGGATATTGTCAAGTTCTAAAGCCAGTTGCATGCTCTCACATTGGAGAGTGGATTCATCAGCCTATAATAATGCTAACATCCAAAGTTCAACCAAATGAATGTTGCCCATTGAGAGCCACTTGTATTGGTTACCCTCGGAAAATGGATTCATCAGCCTATAACACAATATACCTTGTTTCTCCTTCCAAGGCTGCCATGTATATCCACAATTTTGGGAGAGATTTGAGGGGAGCGGGGACCTAGCCTAGCACTTAGCAGATGATGCTCTCACATGTTTACTCTTTTCCTGCCCCCTTATGCTTCCTATAGCCTTGACTGAACCAACAACACCTACTACATTGGTACCATGGTAAAAATCATTACTGACCTTGTTTACAGAATGTTCCTTCTAACCATGGTAAAGATATCGTCCTAAATGGTCTCTTGAGTTCAAATGAAAACATTTCCTGGATTAAATATGGCCACTGAAAGGCCTCACTCAAGAAGCTGAAGGTACCTGTATAGGTGCTGGTTTACCATGCCAAAAATCTCTCTCAAGACTCCCAATTTCCGACCACATATATATATAGTTGGGGCCTTTTGGTCGAGAGAGGAAAAAAAGCAGGGGATTTTTTTATTATTATTATTTTTTGAAACAAATGAAAAAACCCAATGCAAAGAAAGACACCAACCAGGGGATTTTCATATGTGAAGAGAAAAAGGGAATTAGGAAGTTATCACTTTATAGGGAGCTCCAAAGACCTAGGGTGACACCAACCCATCATCTTATTGGGTTGTGTGCATGCTACATACAAATAAATGCTCCTCCAAACATACTTCCTCCTTCCTATGCGGAAATACAAATGAAAAGAAACACTTTTTCTTGTTTTCTGTATGGGGGAGGTGAGGGAGAGGGGTGGGGTTAGCACCAAGGGGATTTTCCCATGTGAATGGGCTGGGCTGCAAATTTTCATAGGTTAATGAGGTGCAAGGCCACCTGATCTGAGGCCCACTTCAACCATGGTTCAGCCGGGTGTTAAGTTTAGGGTGTAGGTTGTCCCCCATGTGCGAGGTGGTTTGTGGCACCCCACATAATACAGGGGACTGGAAGTTGGTGAAGTGGAAAAATCATTGTACATGGCACTGTGTAAGTGTATATATATAATACACCTCTAAGTGATTCATGTTTAACTATTCATGCTTCTATTAATGAAAGGGGGGGGGGGGGAGGGGGGGCGCCCATAGCCAGTTGATTGGTCCATCATCAATATTTTTGGAATATGAACCTTATGGCAAGACCTCGGGGTCCCAAATAAACCCATCCTTGAATGGGCAATTAATTATTATTTTTGGGTGTGGGGTCCTACTTGGTGCGCATTCCGCTATTGCATTAGCCAATCATCAATGATGAGTGAGGAGGAGTGCTATGAAGCGTTGAACGGTCGCATGCATTGCTTGATTGGGTATCACAACAATGACGATTAGTGAAGCAAACCATTAAGTGTTGTGATGCAAGTGTACAAGGAGGTGGAAGAGTTTCTTATCAGATTCCCCAACTGCTTTTTGGCCCAGAGATGGAAAAGTACTATCATCAATTACTTGACCGATATGGATGTGACACCAGCAGCATTGGAGGTTATTGCTCCTTCTCCAGCTAAATCCACAGTGACATTGGCCCATGCAACATTGAGCAACAATGTTACAATACTGTCAGTGTTGCAGGGTCATGACATTCAACACCGATTAGGCAGAGTCAGTGGTTCCTGTCAGATTGTGTCGCAACAACAACGTCGCCTTCTATTAAATTGCAAGGCGAATGCATTACAATGGGTCATTTTGAAGATGGGTCAACGCCACATTTTGCACTCTCATGAATGACATTTTCCGCGAATGGCTTGATGATTTTGTGATCGTCTACATAGACGACATTTTGATTTATAGTAGCTCCTGGGAGGAACATGCGGAGCACCTTCGCAAGGTGTTCCAAAGGCTAAGGGAGAACAAGTTGTATGCCAAGCTCGAGAAGTGTGAATTTGGAGTGACGGAGGTGGACTTTCTTGGACATAAGATAATTCAAGAGGGCTTAATGATAGATGATCACAAGGTCAAGGCAATTTTGGATTGGGAGCCGCCCAAGTCAGTTCCCGCCTTGAGTCCTTCTTAGGATTGGCCTCCTACTATCGCAACTTCATTAAGAACTTTGCAAAGATAGCAACGTCGTTGACAAACCTCTTGAAGAAGTCCGCTGTCACTTATGAATGGGAAGAAGCATGCGATGAAGCCTTTGGAACTTTGAAAGGCATTTTGGTGAAAGCGCCGATATTAAAGTTGCCTGACTTTGACAAAGAATTTGAGATTCATTCCGATGCCTTCAACT
Source organism: Sphagnum tenellum (assembly GCA_963921925.1). NCBI lineage: Eukaryota > Viridiplantae > Streptophyta > Sphagnopsida > Sphagnales > Sphagnaceae > Sphagnum > Sphagnum tenellum. Next base: position 12,822,298 of record OY998157.1, read on the forward strand.
TTGCTATTGGAGGAGTCATAGTGCAAGAAGGAAGACCAATGGCCTTTGAAAACAAGAAGTTGAGTGAGACGGAGCGAAGGTGGCCAACACACGAGAAAGAGATGTGGGCGGTCATACATTGTCTCAAGACTTGGGGCCATTACGTAGGTTCCAAAGATGTGTGTGGACCGACAATGTGACCTTGAAGTATTTCGCCATTCAACCCAAGTTGTCATCAAAACAAGTAAGGTGGCAAGACACATTGGCCTTGTTCAATGTGGACATCCGGCACAAGCCGGGAAAGGAGAACATAGTCCCTAATGCCTTGAGCCAGAAACACCAACTTAAAGTAAGTGGGAGAGTCGGAACTTCGAAAGGAAGTTAGACTAGCGAGCCGTCGGGATGCCTTTGCCAAAGAGGTAAGGCAAAGCATCCAAAATGGAGCCAAGTCCCACTTCCATTTACGAAATGGATTATTGTGGTACAAGCAAAATCGACTCTATGTGCCGGAAGGGAAGATAAGGAACACACTTTTGAAGGAGTGTCATGATGGACCGCTTGCGGACCATGGTGGTGCAAAGCGCAACACAACATTTCTAAAGAAGTCCTACTATTGGCCCAACTTAAAGGATTATGCAGAGGAGTATGTAAAGACTTGTTAACTTGTTAACAAAATCAAACCCTCAACAAGAAGCAAGCGGGTTTGCTGCAACCTTTGCCAATTCCCGAAGGGCCGTGGGAAAGTGTGTCAATGGACTTTATGGTAAGTTTGCCCCCTTCAAAGGGGTTTGATGCCATCATGGTCGTGGTGGATCGATTTAACAAAATGGCACACTTCATTCCCACAAAGGATGAAACCACGGCTCAAGAAACGAGGAGGTTATTCTTTTCCCACATTTTCAAGCATCATGGCGTTCCAAAGGACATAGTGTTGGATCAAGACCCGAAGTTTATAAGTAAGTTTTGGCGGGCCTTGTGGAAGCAAATGGGGTCGGAACTCAAGATGAACACTTCATTTCACCCCCAAACCGATGGACAAACCGAAAGGGTCAACTTGGTGATCCAATAATTTTTGAGGAATTATGTGGCGGCGGATCAACAAGATTGGGTGGACCACTTGGAGTTAGCCGAGTTTTGTTACAACAACTTGGAACACTCTGCAACCGGGTCCACCCCATTCCAAATGGTGACGGGCAAGTCACCAATTGTGCCCATGACTTGGGCAACACAAGGACAACCCTCGAGTGATGCAAGTGAGGAAGTGCCAATGGTTACACAACTTGATGAAAAAATAAAGTGCTTGTGGGAGTTGGCAAAGGCCAACTTGGAGAAGGCGCATAAAAGGTACAAGAATTTTGCGGACAAGTCCCGACGAAAGGTGAAATTTCAAATGGGAGACGAAGTGTGGTTGAACATCAAGAACTTCCGATTACCCGAAGGTTTAAGTCATAAGTTCATGGGCCTATATGCGGGTCCATTCAAAGTGTTGGAAAAGAAATTTTCCAACATTACGAGTTAGAACTAGCGGAAAACCTTAGAGTTCATCCCACATTTCACGTGTCTCTTTTGAAGCTGGTCTCTCGTGATGCCTCAAGGCCCAACCAAGAGAACAACTCAAGGCCCCCACCCGACTTGTTTCATAATGAACCGGAATTTGAGGTGGAGGTCGTGCTCAAGTCAAGGCAACTAAGAGGACGAGAGCGGGAGTACTTAGTCAAGTGGAAAGGATACCATCCAATAGAGACTTCTTGGGTGAATGAATCTAACATGGAACATGCCCAAGAAGCCATTAAAGAATTCCACACAAGACCGGCAAAGAAGAGACGTAGAACATGATGAAGACATCACTTTTCTTTTAGTGGGGCAAAGTGTCACATAAAATGTATCACATCAAGTTGCAAATGAAACAAAGGCTATAAACTTCCAAGAGATTGTATCATGTGAAAGGAAATTTGCATAAAGCAAATAGAGTTGTCAAATGGCATTGGACAAATGTAACTTTCTTGCGTAGGCCGAAATCAAAACCGGACTCCTACTTTGGGGTTGAGGAAACTTGACCCCGAAAAAGGAGGCAAGCAAAGTGAGCTTGCGGGGACATGCACATGCTTTAAGTGCATCCCGAAGGGTTGGTTGGTAGTGTGGCCAACGCGGGAAATCATGACCCCGCTCACATACTTTAAGTGTAGTTTGGGACTTCAGTTTAACAAACCTAAGTGTTGCTTCTCGTACCTTGATAAGCAAACCTTTTAGTTAAAGCTTGGTTGTTGTGACCAAGGCGCAAGATTGGGAAAGGAGTTATGTCAAGTAGCTTAGGTTAAGAATAGACTTGACTTAAGCTCCTCATGAGGGGAAGAATGAAAAAAATTCCTCCCAAATGAAGAGCTTCGTCAAATAGGCTAGTTTAGTGTTTTGACGAAACAAAGGGAGAGGGTTTTTGAGAAGACCCTCTTGGACTTGTCGAGAAAATGTTGGAAACTTGAGGACGCCTAAGTCAGCTTGAGACAAGGTTTAGCCACAAAGTTGGCAAACAATGGCCAAGGATAAAAAAAAAAGCAATTGCAATTATACAAAGGAAAAAGTTCTAAGTGTCAATGAGGACATTGACCTTTTCTTCTAGTGGGGGAAAGTGTCGCAACCCCACTTTGGCCAAGTGTGGGGGTGAAGCCCAACACTCCCGAAGTTGGGGATTTGGAGTCCTCCGGGACTCCCGAATGTTTAGAGTTCGACAACAGAGGCCAAAACACCTCACATTGGGGTGTTTTTGGTGTCATTGAAAAGGTCTTGAAGTATAATGTTAAAATGCCCTTTCTTTGGTCATTTGGACATCTGCAACCCAAGTATGGGCAAAAGAAGGGTCGGAAGTCAAACTGGCAGTTTGACTCCCGACCATTAAAAGTCAGGAATCGACCTCTTTTTGACCTCCAAATTGATAGTGCAACACGTCGTTGAAAAGATCTCAACGAGGGCTACAACTTTGGTTTAGACCTCGTTGTGATCAGACTCCGAACTCGAGAGTTATGAGCTCCCAAAGTCCTAGCACTCCAACCGGGAAAGTTTCGGGACAATTTCGGGACTCCAACTTGGGAGTCCCGGGAAAAAGAGCCATTTGGATGTAGCATCCATGGAGCGTTGTAGAGAATAATATATGGGGGAAGGTGATGGCTTCCCCCGAGTCCGGGCCGTTGTGAGTCTTGTGGTCCAAAGTGCCCTTGGCTTGTCCTAACACCCAAGGGTGTCCTGGAATGTGAACTAACCCCCGTGTGGTTGGTTTTGGATGCAGATTCAAGCTTGATCTTCTAGTCCCTCTTCTTAGTCTAGTCCGGGGACTTCTAGCACGCCCCTCTACTCCTTTATAGTGTTGGAAGTCGGGAGCGCCTTCCAAGTCCCAACTTTCCGCAACTCTACATAGTTGGACCCTCAAGTGGGTTCAACCCGGGACTTGGGAGTGTGTCACTTGGTATCAGAGCTCAACGTGAAGCTTGACTTGCTTCTTGGAGTGGTGATGGCACCCAAGAAGACCCGCAAGCAACTGCAAGACTCCATGTTGGACGAGCACGTCGAAAACCAAGTAGCTCCGCCGGAATCCTTTAGGGAGGAGGAACCAATGCCTCAGGAGGACCAAGATGAGCCCGAAAGTGAAGAGGAACAAAGGAGCTCGGTTCTATTCACCTAAGAACAATTGGAAGTCCTCCTCAAGATGGGAAGGCCCGACTTTGGTGAATTGGTGGCGGCCCTCGAAATAGGAGCCGCCAGGGGTGAAAGGTTTCAACTGGCCAAGCCCGAAAACTTCGATGGTGCCCACAACCGCAAGGTTGTGGATGCTTGGCTTGCGAAAATGGACGACTACCTACATGCCGCCAAGGTTGGACGGAATTCTGCCGTGGAGCTTGCCCAATCCTACTTGAAAGGCTATGCCGCCACATGGTGGAGGACGATCCGACAAGAGGAGGGGAAGAACCATGGCTACACATGGGAGTTCTTTAAGGAACGCCTTGAGTCGGAATTTGTTCCACAGAATTCCGACTACATCTCTAGGTGCAAACTTCGTGACCTTGTGAATGCCACAAATGAAAATTTGAGGCAATATGTGAGGGCTTACTCCGAGCTCATGCTTGAGATCCGGCACATGCACGAGTTGGACCGTGTATGCCAATTTGTGATGGGGCTTCCAACTTGGGCCAAACGAAAGCTTGAGGAGAGTTGGCCCGCCTCATTATCCGAGGCCATCACGAAAGTGGAGAACTTTTCGGATGTGGGGCGGAGTGACAAATCCAGGTTCAAAAAGGACAACAAGTTCCTTCATAAGAAGCCAAGGCATGACGGGGAGTGGAATCGGGGGCAAGGAAGCCCAACCAAGGATAAGCCCAAACAATTCCAAGGCTCGGGGTTCAAACCAAAAGGGAGCTTTGTGAAAAAAGGGGCTCCTTTCAAAGGGAGCCAACCCAAAAGAGATTTTGGAGCAAAACCCAAGGGAGCATGTTTCAATTGCAACGAAGTGGGGCATTACTCCAAAGATTGTCCCAAGGTCAAATCGGGGAGTGGGAGTTCTAAGGTACTTGCTCTCGATGCCGCTCTAGCCCAACCCGAATGCAACCGACTTATCTTCTTGAAGGGGAAGATTGCTAAGCGGGATATTTTATGTCTTTTGGACACAGGGGCTTCTCACAACTTCATAACTCGAGAAAGCGCCGAAAGGACGGAGCTCCACTTAGAGGAGCTCAAGGCACCCATTGAGGTGCACTTCGCGGATGGGGTCCCCATCCAACTATTTTACAAGTAAAGGGAGTACCTCTCCAATTGGGGAATTGGAGAGGAAAGGTGGATTTGTTGGTTTCCACCTTGGGTGGAATGGATTGCATTTTGGGAATGGACTTCATCACCCAAAACAATGTGCTCATAGAGGGGCACAATAGGTTAGTTAGAATCCCATCTAAAAGTGGGATTGTGCGACTCAAGGCACATGAGTTGCCTTGTGTGGGTGGTCCAACCATCCACTTTATGGTAAGAAAAGCTTGGGAAAGAGAATGCGTGGGAGGTTTTGGCATGATGTGTGTCATGCGGGTGTTGGATGTGTATGAGCCCAAGGAAGCCACCAAGTTGGTGACTTCTGCCAAGTGCATAAAGCAAATTTTGGAAGAGTTCCCGGATGTGATGCCCGATGAGTTGCCCAAAAACTTGCCCCCAAGAAGACGAGATGATCATGCAATTGAAGTGATGCCGGGAGTGGAACCTCCCGCCAAGGCCCCATATCAAATGAGCCATGAGGAGTTGAAAAAGCTTAAGGTTCAACTCGAAGAACTCCTCGCAAAAGGGTATATCAAACCAAGCAAGTCGCCATATGGGGCACCCGTCCTTTTTGTTCACAAGAAGGATGGGACTTTGAGGATGTGTGTTGATTATAGAGCACTCAACAAGGCAACGATGAAAAATCGGTATCCCTTACCTCGCATCAATGATTTATTTGATCGTCTCTTGGGAGCCAAGGTTTTTAGTAGAATTGATCTACGTTCGAAATATTACCAAATTAGGATTAAGGAAGGGGACGAAGAAAAGATCGCTTGTCGCACAAGGTATGGCTCATATGAGTTCTTGGTGATGCCCTTTGGGCTCATCAATGCACTAATTCGAGTCGATTGGATTTCCATGGCAACAAACTGGGCTGGTTCCGAATGGCAACAGTTAGAAGGCATCGTAATCAATCTTCTCCAAAGCGGATATTCGGAGTGCGAGATTTGAGCCATCATTCCAGTCGAGGACGTTAGGATCAATTGATTACATAATATCCTAAAGAACAACATCAACATGTTGCATACCCGTCGTCCCCTTCACATTTTGGCTCATGCAATCCACAATAGCGACCTAGACGCGATCAAGGTAGATGCCGAGACATGGGAGGTCGAGGATGGGTTCCCGTGAACATAATGTTGCCCGAAACAATATCTTCTTTATGCAACTCTAACCTTCACCAAGCTGCTTTAGCACAACAAGGCCAAGATTGAAGCCTCCAATGATGGTGCTTGCGTTGTATCATATTTGAGATGGATTTAGTATGTGCATATTTTCTATCCTAACCTTTCACTTAGCTTGTTCAACCAAGAACGTATGCAACTAATGTGTTCGAATCAATATCCAGCTCAAGCGCGATGACCTTTTTGCTGATGAATGTGATCACTTACTAATGGAGAAGGATATGCATTTGGATGTCGCTATTGGTCAGCGCCGCATAGTGTCAAATTTCATGAAAGAGTTCGTCAGGCATCATGCCTTCAATCAACTTGTTCCGCCTACCATAATCCCTGATCACTATAATGACAAGCATTCTGATGATGATGCTGGTGATAGTGACATGACTCTCTCGACCGTTGCACCTCAAATTCAAATCTAGATCGAAGATTTTGGTGGCAGTTTCGACATGCTTCATTATGGGCATTCACACCCATCGGCCAATTATTTAAACTCTAACCTCATGGTGTCAAATTTTGTGGTTGTCGACCTGACTAGCAACAATAGCAATGTATTATTCTATGATGAGCAAGCTCAAGGCAAGGATGTTGATGCCCTATGCAGCTTGTGATTCACCTACCATATGGAGGAATTCAAGATGATGCTGAGCCATAAGATAGCAATGTCAAAAACTCTGCCCGTAATCCTTGACAATTGTGTCAGTCAAAACAAATCGCAACTTGTCATGCAGTTCTTCGCTTTGCTCTCCATCCTGTTATATTCGAAGGTTGTGTTGGTGTACATGATCCTAGGACATTCCCATAATATTGTCGATTGGGTCATCGCATGGTGCCACAATGTGATGAAGGGCAAAAAATTTTACTCTCCAATGGTGATTGTTGAGGCCATCAATGAACTTCATTGATCATCGTGATGCGCGGTGCCCATGCAATGTCAATTGGGGTCCCATCCTTAAGAAGCACTTCAAGTCGTTGCCTGCTCCATATACATTCAACTATTTCTTTGAGTTCGATGAAAACCATGTTAACATGTGATCCTTGTGCTCAATGTCGAACAATGAAACTATCAACGTACCACTGGTAAATGCCACGAATATTAGTTTCATCCGTCGATCACTTCTATCCGATTTGTTCAACGTTGCCACTATCACAATTGAACATGCAATATTCCTGCCCATCCATTTATCAATTGCACCCGTGCTATCACTCACTGAGAACAAGCTAATATCCCTGGGCAAGGAGTACTTATCAATTCCCCTCAAGCACTCGCCATACTACCCCGAGATTCCTGGTGCTCTTCGTGCGCAAATTAACGACAATCAAGAGCAAGCACCCCTAGTGATGCACAAAAAAAAATGACAACTTGCAGTGATAGATGCAATGGTGGAGTCAACGCCAAACGCACCAGCTCGATCAGTGCCAATCAAGGCAAAGCTAGGACGCCCCAAGAAGAAGGTGGTCGCCATGTCAGGACCGCCTCAAAAATCGATACTATAATTTTTCTCCAAGTAATCATCATAGCCTTAAACCAGACTAGTCAATACAATCACATTAGGTCGCCATATCAACTAGAAAATGTCTTTGTGGTGTTGGATAGATCTTGGCGAGAGGAGTCGATTGTCGCCTTTGTTTTTGGAATCTAACAAATATTGATGACGCTATGACATTTATGGGAGGCCAAGGTCCGTACGAGGCCTCAAGGTCCCGCCATAAGGTTCATATGGTGCATTAAATATGCTTCCCTCCCCCAAAATATAAGCATGTTTTTGTCATGCTTCCCTTCCCAAGGCTCCCTGCTTCACAAGTTATATACATGGAAATTGAATCATGGCCAAACAACATGGGAGAAAAAATGCAGTGTTATTGTGAACCTCTTTAGGAACACATTGGAACCATCAGGAACATCTTGGGAACTTGGTTGGAACACATTCAAAATAGAACCAAAAAAATATTCCTCCACCACCCCCTCTGGTGCAAAACCCAAAAGAATAAAGAAAAATTTTAAGCCTCTCTAAGCCTTCTCTTTGGCCATGTGAAGTGTCTATTTTCAAAACGGTTTGTCACCATTTTCAACTTGGACTAATACCCCCATTATAAACTAGGGGTACTTATTATTAATCCATATTAATTAGTTGTGGGTGCATTGCAAAATTCAATGTTTTTTTAAAGAACAATTTGTCACTTTAATCGGCCCTTCAAAAGAAATTATAATATTCTTATTACTCCCCCAAATACAAGGTTTTACCACCAAAATTGTTTATGTGGAAATGCCTTCCTTTAGCACACTTATGTACAATGCATGAACACACTTTTGAACAAATGGATACACAAGAAATTGTGGTGCTATTGAGGAATATTTAAAGTGCAAATTCTTTGGGGTGCATGCTTTTCCACCTCATTGCTTAAGTAAATGTTTTTATTCCTAACTTTGTTCATCACCATTTGTGATCCATATTACCTTTGGCCTTCACACTACTAGTGATGATCAATTGACATAAGGTCAATATATTAATATATTTATAATTTACTTATAAAAATGATTTAAAACAAATTAATTATTAGACATTGGTAATCCATGATCACATATATTTTTCATGAAATCATTTTCATTTCCCTTAATTTTAGAATATCGTATTTAATTTTCATGTACTAAAACATTACTGTTTTTAAACATCCATGATGCCACTTTCCACTAAATATTAATAAATGTGATGTTTAGAATGTCTTTATTAGTCTTAACTAATTTCATACATATAACATTGATTCAAAAGATGTAGACTTGTCCAATTTTGATAAAATGTTTTGATTGATATTTCATTTTCAATGTTGATTTGAATATATTTCTAATTGTGATTTTTAAATGTCCAAAAAAATCCAAAAAAACTTCAATTCAAATTTAATGGTTTTATGTCTTTATATTTTATTTAATTAAGAAAAAAATATTAGTGTAATTTTCTAATAAAATTATTAAGATCATTATTAACCTGAAAATAGAAAATAAGTTATTAAAATCAATGTTAATAACTCAGTTTAAATTTTAAAATTATAGTGGAATTTCATATTGATTTATTTCTAATTTTTAATTTCAATAAAAACTGAAAGCTACCACATGTTAAATTCAATGTACTACTTGTTGGAATTGTGAACATTATGAGAATTAATCATTATTAAATCCATTAAGGAATGTATGGATGTAGAGTGTGGTCTAATGGTTTAAAATCACTAATAGGATTTTTTTATAAAACAGCTATGATTACAACTTGATTCATATTCACTTTGGATTAAATGATTATGGTCACTAAAGTTGTGCTAGATAGCTTGCTTAAGCAATTCAACATGACATGTGTCAAGTCATGTCCAAAACAATTGTGTAATGTGCACTTAGATAAAATATGTAGTCATTTAGATGGACCATGTAGTCATGTTACAATCATTTATGACACCATATAATCACATTGTAGTCATTTAGGACCAAATTTAGAATGTCATTAAAGGGAATTGAACCTTCATCTCCATGGCAACAAATCAACTCCTTAACCATCTAACCAATGCTTCAACTTATGATATATTGTGTCATCTCATAAACATAAACATGTATATTTCAAATTTTATGCATTTCATATAATTGTTTAATTATGCAAGTTGATAATAAATTAATTTCACATTTTAATTAAATAATTATAATATATATAAATAAATATATTTGATTCGGTATTCAAATTTAATGTTTGAAAATTCTGATTTTAATTATAAATTTCATATAATTTTAATTTTAAATTTTGAATTAATTTTAAGTTTTAATATATACGTTTTGATTTTTTAATAACTAAGTTAAAATAATTTTATTGTTGGGGCCATGAATTAACATTAAAAATAAGATTCTAAATCAAAATTAATTCATATTTTTAATTCCATAGTTTTATAGAAATTGTGATTTAAAATTTCTCAGATTTAGAATATATCATTTCAATTTTAGATATTTATTTCAAAAAAATTAATGTAAATTTTTTAATTATAAACATACACATAAATATCAAATGATTTCATTTTTTATAAGTAAATTTTAATTATTGTTGATTAAACCTTTTATATGTATGCATGCCATTTGTAAAAATAATGAACTAAAACATAAAATTTTATAAATATCTAAAAATGATTCCATTTGAACTTCATATACACATGCGTTTTCATGTAATGCATACATGACTATTGCCATTACAAAATGGCTTATGAAAAACTTTATGAATGTACATGTTAAATTATATTTTATGATGTATAATGTTAATTATTATTTACATCTCCGGTATAATTCACAATATACAATTAAGTTATGACTACAATTATGTTACTTTGATTACATATTTACACCATGTAGCAAAATTGCATGTGTGAAATGTAAAGTGATGGACATTAATCTTCCACACCATAGATATTAAATAATATTATAATTTGTTTAATAGGTAGTTACATAAAATACCAAATTCTTTTAATATCATATGCAATATCATAATGTCATTATTACTATTGTTGGTTAGTCATTTTAACAACTCTACATCTTTAGCTTGAGAATATATGAAATTGAAGACTTGCCCACATTATGTTAAAAATTCATTCCACTAATCCAATAGTTGTAATAACCATTAGATTGCAATCACACACACTGCCACATAAGCTACATAGTTGCAAATATGATTCATAGTTGTTTAAAAAGTTATTGCACAGGACATGAATTCTTCTAGTGATATGACCTCTATTATTATTATTTTTTCACACATATTAGTGAAATACATAATATAACCTTTTGAAATGGATGCATGATTATCTTTCAATTGCATGTTTGAATTTTTAGCTTGGAGTCATATGCATTTTGGCTTGGATTACCCTAATGTGCCCTCTAGATTTGTTAATTGGGATTTGTGGTGAACCTTTGATATGAAAACACAATATAAGCTTCATGACCTTATGTTAACTTTCTAATTTGGGATGGTTTAGTTGCCTATTTTGTTAATCCAACAACACAATATTTCAATTGCATATGCAACTTGAAACAAAGAATGAATATAGTATTAGTTGGAAATCATCATGTGAATTGATGATAAAGTCAACATATATTAATTTGACCTTATAAGAGGATGCACTACTTCAATACATATATAATTCATTTTGGCTTTCCATGGGCCTTACACATATTCCCAAGTCAAGTTGTCTTGTGCATAACTCCAACCCGTGCCATGACATTTTGTAACTTGAAATTCTAACTACTCACTATGCTTTAGAAACTCATACATCTCCAACATATACAAACCCATAAATTTTAATGCATTTGTCAAAAAACATTCAATTGCAAATATTATTGACTTTGAAATATGTACCAATAACTTACCTCTTCAAATCTTGGAGTCTTGTGATTCATGTGAAATGTGATTCCCATGTGTAAACCTCTGGGAGTTTTTGCACACTTGTTTGTTTAGTGTTTAGGCGAGGATTTCCCTTAATTGGTTTTCACCTTAGATTTTTGTTTACTCCACATCTCATGCTTTTCTTATGCCTTGATTTCAATTCATGTATTCTTGATCATCATCATGGGAGCACACTCGAGCCATGTTTTGTTATGAAAAGTTTTCCTTTTAACCTTTTAAATGTTAATTTCCCCAAGTTTAGGATTATGACATTCTCCACCAACCCAAAAAACATTTAAAAGCATCATTGGTGTTATGGGAATCCATTGGGAACATGGCATTTCCCATAAATTTTAGTGAGTGTCATCCCACCGATTTTAACACAAATTTTTTAGTCTTGGTTTCAAGCCCCTATGTTTAAGGGTTACAAAAATATCCCATCAATATTGAAAAAGACAAATCATGCCACAAGTTTTTTTAAAAACTAAAGCTTCCATGATTACTCAAAGTTTCAAAGATGAAAATTGAGGTTATTATTGAACACATTGATTTCCAAGTGTGAACTAAGTGTACAATACTATGTTTCCGTGACAAAACATGTGAAAATTTAAGCCAAACTTGTTTTTACAAACTACCTACTCTATTACAATGAACTAAAATCAAAATTTTAATTGTAAAAATATCCCCATTGTTGAAAACTAGTTTATGCATTGCATCAACCATTATTTGGATTGGAATTGAACGAATGTGTTGTAGTATGTATTGGACAAAGGTTACAAGATTTTGTAGTTCATCATATATTAGTTCTATCAAAAACAATGTTTGAAGTGGACACAAATTAAACACTTTGTTTTTTTCTTCCAAATTATTCTTCATAATCTTTAACCAAAAGTTCCAGCCACTATATCCCTCCCCAACGTTATGTATGCTCTTTCATTTTATGTGTGGTCACCATCATTAAAGAACCTCCCAACCTTGATCCCAACTTGTGCAACAAATATTTTGCTTGTGTTCACTCATGTTTTCACAACAAATTCAAATATAAAGCCATTAGCTTGTCCTTCCCTTTTTTTTGAGCATATCTTGCATTTAACTTGTTATCAACCCAGTTTTGAATTTTACCTTGGATGGCTAATAGATATTATGTGCATGAACATTTTTCATGTTCATTTTTTTGTTACATTTATCAAATTTGGATATCATTAAATATTGCACTAATTTTACATAGATTATTAATTTATCTTTCATTAATTTAAAAATTTTATTAGTGATGTCATATTTGAACATATTGAATCAACTATGTGATTAAATAGCTTTATAATGTGAAAGTTTAAAAAGAATGTTTCAAAGAACATCACAAATGACACCTTGTAACCTACTCCAATGTAGTTCAATATATATATATGTGCTTCATTTATTTTAACTTATCATTCATTATTGTTCACTTTTCATCCATAATATGTAATTAAAAAAGTGTTTAAAAATCATTTTTGGTTGCTAATCCATATGGAAACTTTATGAAAACATTTATGACTTCTTTTTTGAATTAGGATCGTTAAAAAGTATTAATAAAAATATTTCACCCCATTATTTTTAGTTTGCTCAACATAAGTCTAAATTTTAAAGGACAACTTTAGGTTGTATTCACAATCAAATGAAACATAAAAAACATCGACTGCCAACGAAAAAAATTCAAAATTGGAGAAATATTTATAGTTTACCATTTAAAACGATGTGAATCATGGAAAAACATTGTTCCTTTTCATTCATATGAATATTAAAAAGTTCAAACAAAACCCATTCGATCAAATTTTTAATTCAAGTTTTAATTTAGGACCTTTGAAAATGAACACCTATTTCAGTAGGAGGAATCAATTTTACCAAGAACTATCAAAAGGACTCATATAATATTCAAAATTTGATGAGGAAAAATTTAAGAAGATAAAACCTATTAGCCACATTAAAAAAACATTCATAACCGAAATATGTGGGATTCTAAAACTTTCAAAAATTGATCCAAAATTTTAGAATTTCATAAGGTAAGATGTAAAAATCACTGTATATAAATGGGGTATAATTTACATGATGTATTAAGAATATTTTTAGCTTATTATAAAAGAAAACATATGATTTGAAATTGTCATCATTTTAAAAGAATAAACATTAAATTTACAAGGAATCAACATATTTCCATATTTCCATATTTATTCAAAATATATATTTAAAAAAATTACATGTACTTGGACAATTATAATTATTTATTATAATAATTTGCAAAAACAATTGCTTAAAAATATATTTGTATGAAAAAATGATTTGTGGGCAAAAGGACATGTAATCTTTTTCTAAAGTAATATCATTGGCTCATTGTATCACATTTGCACCCCTTATTGATTAGCCTTGTTCCATTTGCATCATGTTTCCAAATTTTGGATGTTTTGAATAAAATGTTGTCTAATTGGTTTTTTCAATACATCATGGGGTCAAAGTAGGGTAAAGTATACAAACAACTTACTTTTGTAATATGCAAGTTAAGTTGATAAAGGTTGCAATGAAACCCAACATAAAAAATTACACATTCAATATTTTTACATGAATTATAAATAAGAAGATACTTCTTCATTATTGTGCATTAGTTTTTAAATTTCACATTATAAAAAGTAGGTTTCTCTAAATGTAAGTCACTTTTGAAGTTTATTTTCCACAATGTAACATTTGTTTCAAGTATGTGTCAAGTATGTTTTAACATGGAGAAAGTAGATTTTTTTTTCAATTCCTTACTTGAATATACAATGATTTTTATACCTTAACTTAATACATATTTATTTCATTAAGTTCAATAATGAAAGAATACTTTTGAACACCATTTTGACCAATCAATTCAAAAGTACTTGTAATTAATTTTATTATTCAATGTTTTTCCAAAACTTGTAATCAATGTATATTAAACTCAATGCAAAGACAAAAATGATTTCATAATGATGCTTGAATATATTTTAAATCTACTTCTACTTATGTCAAAATTTGTTTCATTTTAAAACTTTCATTTAATTCATCAACCTTTTTTTATATACTATATCATGCTTTCACCTTATGACCTTGTTTTTAGTTCCAAATGCAATCATCATGTTTTATGTTTAAATTTGGGTTTACACCTATTATAATTTGTCCAAATTCTTGTGCACATTGGGAATTCCTTGGACATGATAATGTGTGACAATTCAAACAAATTCCCGACTAAGCCTACACCTAAATTCCAATGACAATATTAATCAAAGTTGGTATAAGGTAGATGAGTTTAAGGTCCACTACTCATCTTGTCCTACCAAAATAGATTCTAATGGTTGGATTTTGGTGGTGGAATGGAACAATGTCTTTCGTAATTTCTATGTTCTTTTGCCTTTTAATTTCATATAGGAATGAATTAGTGTCTTTTGCTTCATGAACAATTAAGGAAATTTTGTCTTTTCTTTGTATGGGTGCAAATAAGGAAGATTATTACATGTTACACATTGCATGATCATATCATTATTACCTTTTGGTTGATATTTGTTATTTCAATGTCATGTCATTGACATATGAACATGTGTTGTTCATGTGAATATGTTGATATTGTTCAAAAGTTTGTTAACAAAAGAGTAAATGTCAATGTAAAAGGTGGGAATGAATAAATGCCTTTGCATTTAGTATGTGGAAACAACCATGATGAATTTTTTTCAGTACTATTCATAGTAGATAATTTCCTCTTATTTCTCCCAATTTTGTTTTTTTGTTCCATAAACCATGAATTGTACAAATTTGTGTGATTTCTTGTAATCATGTAAATATTATGTAAGATTTATATGTACAAAAAGGCAAGAAGGAAAAAATGTGAAAGAATGTAACAAGTTTAGCAATGATCCAAAGAAAATGTGTTTTGAACACAAAACAATAATGAAGGTTGATTGTAGAATTAAAAATATTATAATTGTGTTTTTATCATGTAAATTATGACTTATGATGGAGAATTTTTGTGTAATGAATTTTTGTATGTTTGGACATGCACATTTTATTTTTTCCTTCGTTGTGATTTACATTTAGTTAAGGTGTTGTAGAAGTGATGGTTGCTTCATTGTGTGTGTATTATATGATACAAAATGATTAAAAGTATTAGTGAACAAAAAGAAGATGTAATATTTTCCTCAATGTTCTTCCTTTTTTTTGTCTAAAAAAATGATATTGATTTTAAATATAATTTGATTAAATTCATGCATCACATGATCACTATATAATGCAAGTCATATGATACCCAACCAATTATGCATGCACAAACATGCTTTAAGCAAGATGGGTAATATATATTTTTTAAAGACAAAAGAAAAAACCTAAACATTCAAAACCTATGTATTTGTCAAATGATTTAACCAAAATGAAGCAAAAGATAAAACAATTTGAAGGTTCAATCATACAAAAAAAATGATTAAATAATGGTTGAAGAGGTATACTTGCAAATTATATATTTGAAATCCACATTTGACATTTTATTGTCACATAAAATCAATCTTCACGAAAAATGAATAAGGAAACTTATGAGTGTCTACTTGAAACATTATACATGCAAAATGTCATTTGATCATTGTTATAAGATTGTGTAAATAATATAAAAAATGAACTAAAATAACTTTGTGCATGTTTTGTGACAAAATCAATGGTTATTAACAATCTATTGAGACAATGCTATGTTTGACAATCCAGATTTTCCTCTCATAATAACATAAAAAAACCTTTGCATGAATCTTTTATCAAATAATAATGATCATTTTGTGATATTTTCATTAGTTTTTGGAGATTCATTAATTCAAAATCCCATTTACAACATCATTAAGTATTTTGGAAAATTACCAACATATTGGCCTTATTATGTAAATATCATTGCTTATAGTAAATCCTAGTAAACATGCAATATAAAAATTGATAATTCTAATATGAATCTAAAATTTCCTTGTAACTTATGGAAACACTTAGAATTGTTATTGACATTCTAGAAGAGAATAAAAAATGACAAATTGCCATAGAATAAACATTACTTGATGAAATCAAATGGTTTTTATTTATTTATAATTCAATTGGTGATCCTTGTCTCCTATGTGAATATGCTTTACTAGGAAAAAATAATTCCTCTTGTTCATTGCATAATATATTGCACATGGATGTCATTTTTATCTATTTACATTTTACTTTGTATTGTAATACCTAGGCATCTTGGACACTAATTATATTATCCATAAAGATATTGTAATTTTCAAATTTAACTTTTTCAAATCCTAACAAATTTTGTGAAGGAAAATATAGTCTTTTGGAATATTTAAGAATAGTTAATTTTTACATGAAATCTTCAAAATTGATCAATTATTCAATAAGCATGTGTTGAAGCTACCCTTACCCTATAGTAATCAAATGTATTTAAGTAATCTTAACATTATGAATCTATTAAATCATGTGTGTTTTCTACATCACATGAATATGTTGTAGGGGTTGTGACTTTCTCTCAATGTGTGTCATTAATTGAATTAAATGCATATGAGAAGAATGACTTTTTGTCATAGAAGTTTTACAAGAAGAAAAAAGGACAACAAAGAAGACAAAAAAAGGGAAGAAAATAAAAGTGATCCAATTCATGGTCAATACACCAATGCTTGCAAATTGGGTGCCAATTTAAGGGACCTAAATTATTTTTTAAAAACCATATAAGTCAATTGCTATATATATAAAAAAATTAATTACAAATTATTCCATTTTTTAATGAAGTTGAAACATGTTCAAATTTTGGCTCTTGATTTCAAGTTCTACATTTAAATTTAATATTTTGTTTAAATTAAATTGCATGTCAAAAATAAATAATATTTTTTTCAACCTACTATCACTATGATTGCACCAAGATCCTAAAAGCTTTGAAATTCCTTTGTGCATGTTATTATTAAAAAATGCATGATTCACATTCAAGTGCATTTGTGTTATGCATTTCATTCAACAACTACATGTTTAGGCATAACGTTTTGAAATAATACAACATTTAAGTTTTCAAACATGAATTTATAATTATAATTGAAGTTTCTGACCTACACATCATGATTGCAAATTGCAAGAGTTTTAAATTTCAACATTTGGTTTGGTTTTATGATAAAAGAATAACATGTTTTGTAGTGTTTCAATCTATTTTATCATGCATTTTACATCCATACATTCATTAATGTTGTTTAATTTTCATAATGTCCATAACTCCAACAAATTGTGACACTAAAATGTTTGACATGATGGTAGCTTTTGTTTTGTATTGAAAACCAAAATGACAAAATAAACTAATTCAAAATTTCATTATAATTATAATTTTAGAATAGTTTTAATTTTAATAAATAAATAATACATATTGGATTTTCTCAATAAAATAGTGGTTAATTTTTAAATATATATTCTAATAAATTGCAACTCAATTTTTTTGTAATATTTTAGTGTTCACCTTTTAATCCAAATTATAAACATACTTATCCAAGTCAACATTGAAAATTAAATATCCATCAAAAAAAATTATCAAAGTTGACAAGTTTACATTATTTGCATCAATGTTATGTTTATGAAATTAATTGAACATAATAAACTCATTATAAATATTGTATTCATTAATATAGTGGGAAGTGGCATCTAACCATCTCTTAATATCACCTCTACACATGACTTGGTGGGGAATATTTGATTCCCTCTTTTATGATTTCATTCTCTTTTTTGGAATCAATTGAAAATATTTCCCCTTTAACTAGTCTCTATTTAAATTAGTGGAGACATGACCCTTCCCCCACCCTCCTTCCACCTCCCGTAAATCTGTATGAAAAGTTAAATAAAAACAAGTTACTTCATGTTCATATAAGATTATTTCATTTTAATTTTCTCCATCATTCAACTTTGAAATATTTGTCTAGCATCCCAAGTTATTACATTAAAATGTGTTTACTAATTACGGGTAATGATTCACATACAACCTATAATTTGTGAAGGTTTACACAACTTACCCAACTAATATATTAATTAATTTTAAAAAAAAAGTTAGTTTGATTCTACCCAAGTTTACCCAAGTTCCAACACATGTAAACTTGTTGTGTGTATAGAAATGTGTGCATGCCAAATATACTTAATTGAATGGTAATCCAATAATGTATGTATAGTATGTATCATCCATGTTGAAAAGGTTGGGTTTATGGTTATGAAGTTTTGCATGTTTACATATAAATCAAAAAATAAATACAACTTAAAAATAAATAAATTTAATTTTCATTGGAAATGTCATTTTCAAACCAAACAAGTCTAATGTTTTCAAAGTTTCTTAAACATTTAAACCATTATGATTGTTCAAGAATAAGGTTGGTATGCCAAGGGCTTGAAAGCCCATCCCAAAATTGGATGTTGACCTACCAAATGTCCCAAATTTGGACATCCCTAATAAATGTTTTTTGGATTGATGGGGTGTTTTGGTTTAAGGACAACGTAGGTTTGTTCAATGACAAAAACACACATGGAAAACTCCAAGGATGACAAGAGATTATGAAAGAAAGAATGCCAACAATGAATGAAGAAATTGCACCAAGCAATAGAGGGGCATAAAAAAGGCATGTGGGAAAGACCTTAAGGGGCACCAAGTTGGATAGGAATCTTTTTAAAAAAAGGCAAAAGTGGGGCACTCAAAAATATTGAAGGCATTGGGTACAATGTCAAAGGATGCCAAGGGTGCCAAGAAGTACATAGGGGATGTTACTGGCACTATGGTCAAAAATATTTATTTATTATTATTTTTCTAACCATGAGGGGAATTAGGGACCTTTAGCAAACATGTTAGGAAAGAGGTTGGGGGATAATGGAAAGGCCCCAAATTTACTTATTTTTCAACAATGGGGGTGTTAGGTAGATCGTTGAGGGAATTTAAGGATTAATGTTTCGAACATGTGAAAATTAAATTGCATGTTTTCAAATTAATGGAAGTGGAAATGGTTTCATGAACTTATATAATTATGGATTACTAATGTTTGATAATTTTTTTTCAAAATCAATTTATTTTTTGATATTTTAATGTTTTTACCTTACTTCAATTGGTCATCATTGGTACCACGAATCAATGTGAAGCCTAAGTTATTATTAACTATAATTCATGTTTACATCAAAAAAAGAAGTAGTTTCAATGGAAGAAACATTTGTTGCTTTTAAACATATGCAACAAGAAAATCAATCATTTCATGAATTCATTGCATAGATCTACAAAGCAATCAAATTTCAACACCATGTTAAAATTTAGAACACCTACAAGACAACCATCAATAAAGGAGCCATGAATTAGTCTTTTTGATAAATTTGATCTAGAGCATATTCAAATTTTTGAGGTTTTGTTGATGAATTATGTTTGGTCATATTGCCCATCAAATTAAAGGCATTCCAACTCGAAAACATCACATTGTTGATCAAAAGCTTTATTTCCTTCCTTAGTCACAACTTGTATTTAAGCAGTGAAATAATCCATATTCCCTTGTCACCCAAGATGATACATGATAATAATCCAAAATCAAGACAATTATACTACCTATTGAGCTTGACACTGATTAAAAACATGAGCATGAACATGAAATATTAAGGAATCTTGTGATTTAATACATGATAATTTCATGTTGCACCCCTGCAAGTAAATGATGCCAATCTTCAAATGCATCAACTATGGCCAAGAATTCCTTGTCATGGATCTCATATTTTCACTACTGGCCAAACAAAGTAGCCTAAGTTGGACTCATTTGCACATTGTAATCAAACATAAGTTTGGCATGGTTTTCATTAAATTGGTGTTTGACTTTGAATAATTCCTTGAACATTTTAGTGCCACTTTTAAAAACTCATTTACTTGAAAAAGATATAATTTTTCACCCAGGGATCATGCCCAACCATTGTGTATGCATGGGAGTTCAATTGATTTATGACATTTCATGGGATGGAGTTGCATATTTGAACCAATTTCAATTTGGGGTTACATAGTGACATGAAAGACTTATTACTTACCATGCAAAATCCTGCGATCCTAAATCACCTTTGTGAAAAAATTGTTTGATGGAATAAAAAATATTTTGAACATTGTTGGGAAAGGCATTGAGAACCATCACAATAGCATGTTATGGGTTTTTTGACCAGTCAAAGAAATGACTACTATCCTTTTTGACTATAATATTAACTGCTTAGTCACAATAAGCACTATGTAGTTGCAAAGGTCATTGAAATGTCATGTGATGTCGTGGTTTTGTGACTATAATTAGTATGATCATTAGTGGGTTTTTTTGGATATATATATAATATTATGTTTTAAATAAATTTAGTTTTAATAAATTAAAAAACCTTGACTTTTGCAATTACAATAATGACTTATAGTTTCATAACATGATGATGTGACATTCCACATGCTAACATGTTTTTTATGACTTGTCCTATTCAACTACAATGGGAAAAACAACTAGAAAATGGCATAAGTGATTAAATAAATGATTATAAAAACGACTATAGTTGAATAGGACCAATCATAAAAAAAATGTTTTGGCATTGTGGTGGTAATAAAATATTTGACTATTAGTCAACATGATGAATCATACAATACTTTGGATAAAATGAAGCATTTATTGGTTAGTTACTATGTTAAAGATGATGTCCAATCCCTCAATGTAGCTCTTTGCATCAAAATGCAAGTCCAAAAGCTTTACCCTCAATATATCAAATCTTGTCTTGTAAATCAAGCATAAAAATGAATATTGTTTTTTTCAACTACATTTATAGTTATTTAGTCATAACAATCATTAAGTAATGAGAAAAGAAATCAACATGCTACATGGCATCATGGTTTTGCAATTATATTCAATATGACAACTTGTTGGTTGTTTTGGTAAATTATCATATTATTTTGTAATTTCTGTTCATCAGTTAGTTAGTTTGCAAGAACCATCCACCCTTGTGACTAATAATGACTCAATCTCCCATGATGATGTTGTGGCATGTTATATGCCAACAAGATGATGCGGTCTTATTTGTCAACATCAAGATTTATGCCATTGATTTAATGAATTAATCTCATTTATTGACTAGTTGAAAATATTGTTGTCCTTTGTGATTAATAATGACTTAGTTTTCTATGTGATGATGACATGTCATGCCATTTGGCATTAAGGTGTCACAAATTTTCATGGTAATCCATGATTTTTAATGACACCATAAATTTTTTACATGTCTTGAATTTATGGCACCAATATTTGTCATGGCATGCCATAATTTTTGGTGTGCAATAAGATTTTTGAAGTCATGAATTCACATGCATGTGTATGTGTATTAAATAATTTATTGTTAACTTATAATTGTGATTACAATATTAATAGTCATTTTGAAAAAGGTGACACATAACTCTTTGACTTTTTAACTACTTAACACACTAGCTTAAGTTAATTCATACATATTAAGTTAACCTATGTATGTAGGCTACTTAGTAAAAACTTATTTCGTAGTATAGGCTACCTTATAAGTTACTTAATTAGACATAAGAAATTTACTACATTTAATATGTTTAAATATACCTAAATTAGGCTACCTTACTAACAGGTTAACCTAGGTAGGCTTGCATAGGTTCCTAGTTTTTGGTTTTTTGCCAAGTCAACCTAGGTAACTTCATTACAAAATATTTTATCAAGTTTGTAACCACCTCAAGTTTGTGCGACTATATGTGACTAGATGTGACACAATTGTCTTAGGTTAATTTTTTTTTACCCTAAGAATACATAGGTTAACTTAGGCTAGGTTGGTACCTATAGTAGATAGGTTGACCTAGGTCAACGTGAGGTGGTCAAGGTTATTTTATGACGCACTCCCAAGTCCCGAATTGAACCTACTTGAAGGTCCAACTATGTAGAGTTGCGGAAAGTTGGGACTTGGAAGGCGCTCTCGACAGCACTATAAAGGGGTAGAGGGGCGTGCTAAAAGTCTTGGGATTAGACTAAGAAGAGGGACTAGAAGATCAAGCTTGAATTTGCATCCAAAACCAACCACACGGGGGTTAGTTCACATTCCGGGACACCCTTGGGTGTTGGGACAAGCCACGGGCACTTTGGACCAGAAGACTCACCACGGCCCGGATTCGGGGGAAGCCACCACCTTCCCCCATAGTATTTTCTGCAACGCTCCATGGAGGCTACATCCAAATGGCTCTTTTTCCCGGGACTCCCAAGTTGCAGTCCCGAAACTGTCCCGGTTGGAGTCCCGGGACTTTGGGAGCTCATAACTACCGAGTTCGGACTCTGATCGCAACGAGGTCTAAACCAAAGTTGTAGCCCTCGTCAAGATCTTTTCAACGATGTGTTGCATTATCAATTTGGAGGTCAGAAAAAGGTCGATTCCCGACTTTTAGTGGTCGAGAGTCAAACTGTCAGTTTGACTTCCGGCCCTTCTTTTGCCCATAACTTGGGCTGCAGATGTCCAAATGACTAATGCAAGGGCATTTTAGACATCTAGACTTCAAGACCTTTCCAATGACACCAATACACCCCAATGCAAGGTGTTTTGGCTTTTGTTGTCGACCTCTAAACATTCGAGAGTCCCGGAGGACTCCAAATCCCCAACTTCGGGAGTGTTGGGCTTCACCCCCACACTTGGCCAAAGTGGGGTTGCGACATTTTAGGGCTAAAAATTTTGAGCTTTATAACTTTTTGTTAAATATAATTAACGTAAAAATTTGTGGTAATGCAATGGATGAGAACTTGAACCCAAAGTGAAGGTGATGGGTTCAAATCCTCGTTCTTGCAACCTTGATGTCGCAACCCCACTTTGGGTTAAGTGTGAGGATGAAACTCACATTCCCAAAGTTGGGGACTTGGAATCCTCCTGGACTCCCAAATGTTTAGAGTTCAGTATTAAAGGTCAAAACACCTCGGATTGGGGTGTTCTTAGTGTCATTGAAAAGGTCTTGAAGTATAGATGTCCAAAATGGCCTTGTATTGGTCATTTGGACATCTATAGCCCAAGTTATGGGCAAAAGAAGGGCCAAAAGTTAAACTGGCAGTTTGACTCTTGACCACTAAAAGTTGGGAATCGACCTCTTCCCGAGGTCTACAGATGGTGTGCAATAAAGCATTGGAAAGCTCTTGAGGAGAGCTACAAATTTGGTTTAAACCTCACTCCAATCGGAGGTTGGAGCCAGGAGTTGTGAGTGTCCAAAGTCTCGGGAGTCCAACCTGGGACAGTTTCGGGACTCCTACTTGGGAGTCCCGGGAAAATGTGCCATTGAAATGTAGCTCCCGCAGGGAGCAGTAGAAAATACTATATGGGGGAAGGTGGTGGCTTCCCCCGAGTCCGGGCCATGGTGAGTCTTGTGTGTCAAAGTGCCCGTGGCTTGTCCCAACACCCAAGGGTGTTCTCGAATGTGAACTAACCCTCTTGTGGTTGGTTTTGGATGCAGATTCAAGTTTGATAATCTAGTCCTTCGTCCTAGTTTAATCTTGGGACTTCTAGCACGCCCCTCTACCCCCTTTTAGTGCTGGAAGTCGGGAGCGGCCCTCAAGTCCCAACTTTCCGCAACTCTACATATTTGGACCCTCAAGTGGGTTCAACAAGGGACTTAAGAGCGCGTCACTTGATACCTAGGCCACTTAACTTAGGTAGGGTAGATTAGTATAAGCTTCTTGTGCTAGGAGTTTGACTTTTGTTTTAAATCTAGGCCATCTAGCTTAGGTTAAGTTGCCTAGGTTGCCTAAAATAGGTAGTTAGCCTAACTAGGTTGACTTTTGGCTAGGTTAAGTTACTTAACTTAATTAGGTTAAGCTAGGTTGACTTTTGGTCATGTGCAATGATTCATATCGTGTTTATAGATTTTTGCATGTCATCCATCCATCAAGGCGTCTTTTGTAACATTTAGTTGAATAAAACGACTAAGTTGAAATGACATTCACTTTACACGTCATACAAAGGTTAATGATGACATAGAATTTCATTATTATAAAAAAAATTTAAATCTTAATTGTTATAACAGTTGGGCTTTGCAACTAAACATCCCTTGCGACTAAATGGGTGAAACAACATGGGTTTCGTAATTCAATAGTCACTAGTTGCATATGTCCTTCTTGATAAGTATGTAATTATAAAAGGCTAGTTGCAAAACCCGAAATGTGTTGTTGTGCATTATGAATTCAAAGGAATATAAAAAATCCCATATATCGTCATCCCAACTAATAACAATTGTACCAAAGAATGATCCCATGAAAATCCATGCGAAACAATTGAAGCCCTTCACAAAGCGAGAAAACAATGTTGATGTGTGCACATAAAATTTACTTTTCTTGTGGAAAACTAGGTCATTGCTAGTGAGTATCTAAAGAAACGTGGTCAACATACTTTCAATATGTGTCATTTCTTTCACAAATCCACACCCAAAGAATGGGGAAATGAGGACATGTTTAGTTGTTAAAGGGATTTAAAAACTAGACCTCAGTGTTGTGTATTGAAAGTTTAACACCTTATTTTTACTACTAATCATGATCAAATGTGACATGCCTAAAGACAATGTAAACTAAAGAATTACTTGATCACATTGTGCATTTTTACGTTTTATTGATGAAAATTTGGTGAAATAAATTGGGGTGAAAGCATGATTGATTGTTCATTTTTTGGATGTACCTAGTATGGACTCAAAATGGCTCAAGTTCAAGAATTTATTATTATTAATGGGTTTATTGGTGAACAACTTGGATACCTTTTTTTCAAATCAAATGACTAAGATGTTAAAAGCATGCGACATGGACCTAGACAAGGAAAACTACATTCACATATGTATATGAACACTCAATTTGAAGCTCTCAAGCAAGTTCATATTGAATTTTTCCAAGATGTTAAATTGTCCAATGTACTTATGGATATTTTTTCAATGAATTCTCGTAAACTTTTTGTAAAACATGTTTTAAAATGATGATTTAATGCCTACCAAAATTTGGGCAAATTTAGCATGATTTGTTTTTACCAAATTAATTACCAAATTACATTTATGAAATGACAATATTCATTCCAATTTATTGATTTGAAGTTTTCAAATATTCAACAACATGATTCCATCAATGATAGTTTTAGGAACATTTTTTACTTGGAACTTATTAAATGCCTAGAAGCTAAATTATTGGTGATTTAACTACCTACAACATGTGACCTACATCTACCAACAAATGTGGTAGGTAAATCTTAGGTAGGTACATAGATACATATGTATGAAATTTTGAATCATGACCTTATAAAAAATCTACATACAACCTATCTAATTATTTATTATCTACCTACCAGAAAAAAATTAGTGTAAAATTGATCCATGATTAATTTTATATTTTTCAAAAAAAAAATACTATTTTTTTTATAGATTTGACTAATCAAAAGGTACGTTATTTCACAAATTCAAAAAGACCACTAGTCAAATTGGCCATGTTCAAATTAACACCCCCGAAATGATAATTTAGAACCCTAGGGGTGATGGCTCTCTAGTATAACCCCTTTTGGGACATTGGGACCACAAGGTCCTATGTTCAAACTATGTGGTGTACATGTGAAACTCCTATCAACCCTTTGACAATGAGCTTGACTTGAGGGTGCCAACATCTTGTTTAATCAAATGTGTTAGTGTGTTTCAAAAAAGTTTGGTGAGTTGGTCAATTTAACAAATATTTGAAACATGATTTTTTATTATATTTTTAATCAAACAACACATGTTTAATTTTTTATAATGGATTAGGTCACCTAAGTTTCTATTAATGACAATCAATGTTTTTCAATATATGTTACTTTTATTGTCATTCATTGTGCATTATTCCCTTTTATTTGTTTAGTTCAAAGTGATCAACCTTTTACACACAGGGACCAAAGGTGATGTTGTTTTCAAATCTTTGAATGTTTCATTTATGATATCCCCAATTGATAAATGCAAGCTCTTTCGATCCATTTATCTTGGAAAAATATGCTTGTGATTTCACATTAGAAGTTGTGTTTTCACAAATTATAAAAGATGATTTTTTCATCATAAATTGGTTTCCATTCTCATAACTTTTCTCTTGCTAAAGTTAAATATGAAATGCATGACAAGGAATTCTTGGTGATTATTGATGCATTTGAGGATTGGCATCATTTACTTGAAGGGGTTTTAATTATCATGTATTTAAATCACAAGTTTCTTTAATATTTTGTGGTCTTGCTCATGTATTTAATTAATGTCAAGCTCAATAGGCATTATAATTGTCTCAATTTTGGTTTATTATCATCTATCATCTATCATCTTGGGTGACAAGGGAATATGGATTATCCCATTGGTTATACAAGTTGTGACTAGTGAAGGAAATAAAACATTTAATCAACAATGTTTTCAAGTTGGAATGCCTTTGATACGTTGTTGGCAATTCCTAATTATATAACCATTTTTCTTGCTATTGCCATTGAAAGGGCCATTTGAAGGACCATAATTGAATTCAACATCTTCCAATTGATATGATAATTTTAGTTTAAGGATGGTTTGTCATACATTGTGATTTTTTTTATACATGTGCATGATGGCCTTGTTTAACTCCACTTTCTTGAAGCTAGGTATGACACCTTGATTGTCAACAAAAATGAGGAATTAATGTTTCAAGATTATTGGTGTCTCCAACTTTGAAAATATATTAAGTATTTTTCTGGGTCATGTGATGTTTGTAATGAACAAAAAATCTTATCAGTACTCACATGGAATTTTTGAACCATTATCAATCCTTGCATTGTAATTAGGGTTAATATCTCCATGGATTTCATCACATATCTACCACCTTTCAATTCATTCAACTTCATTTTAGTGGCGACAGTGGATTTCTTGACAAAGATGGTTCATTATATTCCTTATACAAAAGAAAAATTGGAAAAATAATAACTAAATTATTTCTTATCATGCTTTTCAATATATTTGGCTTCCTTGATGGTATTTAATAAAAAATCAACCCCATGAATTTTCATCCAAGTTTTGCATTTACGACTCTTTGAATTATTATGTGTGAAGGTCAAATTATTTTTAATCTTCTATCTTCAAATAAATTCGGACAAACAAAATGGGTCAATGAAATGTTTGCACCAATAGTTGTGTACAATCTTTCGTCCATGACATGTTTACATTCAACCACACAGTCCATTTGTTAACAAATCAAACACATTTATTTTTGCAAATCATGATTTATACTTCAGTTTGATCAATTCAAGGTGTGAATAAGGTTGTGAATCTTGTGGTATGCAATGGTCACATAATTAGTCAATATATAAGCACAATTTGTGTTGCATATTCAAGAATCACAAAAACAATACAAGAAAATTGTTTGTCCAAACATCATAAATAACAACTAAGGTTCAAATTTGGAAACCAAGTTCAACTTCTTTATAACATGACCTTGGAAAAAATGAACTATTGAAAACTTGGTCCATTCACCATCAACAAATAAATAAACGCCATGGCCTTCCCATTCAAGTTTCAAGACTCCATGCAAATTTATCCTCTCAATGTTTGTTAAAATCTTACCATGTGCATCCACAATTTTAAGAATAAATCTAAAGCTAACTCCATCAATTCAAATATTGATGGCAAACAAGAGTACAAAATGAAGGAAAATTTCAATTCATAGATGTGCAATAATCAAATTTTAAATCTATAATTAATTTCATTAATTGAAATCTTGATGATGAACAAGAGTACGAAATGATTTTCTTTTTAATTCAAGGATGTCCAATAACCAATTTCTATATTCCATCCATTAGAGAAACTACAATGTGATTGAACATACATGGGAGATATCTAAACACTTTTCAAATGCCCTTGAGAAAGTGCCATAGTTTTGCTAATGATATACAAACAAACCCAAGGTCATTCATTGTGAAATGCATTGTTAAAAGGGGATGTGATGTCACAAATGACAAATATTAATCTACCCTAATGTAGGTCATTAGAAAAATATTAAAATTTATACAATTAGTTATCTTTGATTAAGTTATTTCATGTTTTAACATAACAACTCATGGATGCAGTTCATCCACCATTTTATTTTTTATCCATAATTAATAATCAAGAAAACTCTGTGCATGGTGGACCATATGGAAACCTTATAGAAGCTTCCTTGAGTTATGTCCTTAGCAAATATAAATAAAAGTAGTTTCATTCTTATTATCAATATGTTTAACATGACTTTAAGGTTCAACCTTATGCTTTAGACTTGTTTATCTTGTTTCATGCTTCCAAATTATCTATATCTTGAATATAATTGTGTCTGAGTATCCTTTTTACATATTTTATGACCTTATTTTAGATATTGTGTTTTGTGGT
Organism: Sphagnum tenellum; assembly: GCA_963921925.1. NCBI lineage: Eukaryota > Viridiplantae > Streptophyta > Sphagnopsida > Sphagnales > Sphagnaceae > Sphagnum > Sphagnum tenellum. Next base: position 12,851,034 of record OY998157.1, read on the forward strand.
TGGACTTAGGTTAGGTGCTCTTTTGTCATAGTTCGTTGAAGTTCTTATGAATATTTGGAATTCTTTGGTCACTGTAGTTTTACCTTTACCTGCATGTGATAATGTGTTGTCAAACATACATATGATGGAATTTAAAATGGAAAATCAAGACCTACTGTGACCAAACAGTGTGTCATCGAACAATGTGAGCTTTTTTTGTTTCTGATCCTGATTTTGCAACTGTCATTGGATTTGGCTGCGCATTACTCTCCATTACTGCAGGGATGCATGGCGGCTACTGTTGGAGGATCATGGAGGCTGATCGCATGTGGGGAAGACGGCGCAGAATTATGGTAAGGTGTGGAGCTACAATTATGCTTTGAGGCGGTTAGGGATGCATGGCGGCTAAGGAGCTAGAAATTCAAAAGCTGGAAGAAGGTTTTGGAGCGGCAGATTTTGGCGATTGAATAGAGAGCTTCAGTGGAGGTCCGAGTGGGGAGAGCATGTTGTGGAAGAGGAGTAGACAAATTGTGTTAAGCTGTCTTAGAGATGCAAGATGAGATCTGCTTGGTGATAGAGACTAGGCTGGGTAAAGATTTTTTCGCTGCGCCAGTAGCTAGCCAAGTCGTTACAATTGGCATCAGGAAGCATGGTCTGAGGGAGTAATAGAGAGGGACTAGAACTAGAGATCGATAGAAGGTGTTTGCATTGTCAGAGCTAGGATCTGTGAGTGATGCTGGGAAGATGCAGTTCAACTATTTGTACATTTTGAAGTTCTTTTATATACTCGCACTTTCGAATCTGCAGCAGATAAGTTTCTGAGTAAAGGAGAGTGCTGTAAGGTGCATCTGCTGATGTTGTTGAAGAAGTAAATATGGGTTTTGATGAATGTGTGTATACCACGAGTCCCAGGTCGAAAAGACCAAGTCTTGTCAGCTGGCGGCAGATCTGCTAGAGATTGAAGGCAATCAGTCTTTGTACATTTTTATGAATGAAATGCAAGCTTTGAGTTCCATGGTCAGAGTTGTGAATGTTTCAAGAATGCAAACTGCGTCTGTGTGAAGACTTGTGTGTGCATACAGACTGAGCCTTGTACAAAAGTTGAGAGAGAAAAGATCAGAGGTCGCGATCCGTTTCAGGATCTCAGAAATTTGGATGCCGTGTGGATCTGTTGAATTGTCAGGGTGTTCGTTTAGACTAGGCACCCTCCTTTTTTGGTTACACTACCATTGGATTCATAACTTATATTTCTTACACCTATCATGCATCACATTCACAAATGGGGCAAGATTGTTGTTATAATTTGGCAACATCAAAGTCTCATTCAATATGAACCAAGTCTACATTTCCATCATACGGCTTATGAAAATTCAACTTTGGGCAAATGATATGAGATAACATAAGGTTTATTGGGCACAATGTGAGGAATGCATTTGAAATATCAACATGGGATGAGGGTGCAAACACATTGGGATTCTGAAAAATCTGAAAAAATCCCACCCGTCCTTCCCCAAATAGGAAAAGACTTTGATTTCTTGGGTGCATGTTGATTCATCTCATTGGTTGTGTGGAAGTTATTTTTCAAATTGTGTTAGTCAACCCATTTTTGCTCCCAACAAATGTTTTTTTTTCCCTTGATTAGAAAAGAAAAGAAAAAGAAAAATGCACAAAAGGTTCAAACATTTGAATGACATTTTATTTGATTTTTTAGTTGCATTATATAATTATTTATCATATTTGGGAGCTTGGAGAAAGGTTTTGACTGCATTATATATCATAATACATGAATAGATTTAACACTAAGGTGCCAATTAACTAATTAATTTAGTGAGATGCATTTCAGCATACAGTATACATATTTCAAAATTTCAATTTACTGTCTCACAATTCTCTTGTGAAGAACTACTTTTGCCCCAATGTGATTGCATCCTTTCTTATGCTCCCTAACCCCCATTTCCAATACCCATGCATAACCCCTTTGCAACAGACCATGGACATGCACGCTTTTTCGTTAAAATCAATGCATTCAAGGAAGAGTTCCATGCTTTCTTGTTAGAATAAAAAGATTGGCCATGGCACTTGCTTTTGTTCAAAGCTTACAATTGGCATGTTGAAAGGCCTTGCGACGATTTTGATTTTTGTGGTTTCCACAACTTTTGACAATCAGAACACAAATTTTCAAAATTTTGGCATTTTGAACAATATATATTTCCAAAACTGGACAATTTCTCATTCATGTATGTGTTTGCCTCTCTCTCACTCTCTCTCTCTCTCTATATATATAATATTTGATTCCACCAATACTGCTTAGACATTATTCATTCAACTTCATTATCTGCACCTAATACCTACTTCAAGAGGGGTTCCCATGATGCCTCTATCCCAAGTTTGGGACATAGCCAACAAAGTGCATAACTAAAGGCCAATACAAGAACATGATTAAAGAAGGGATGCCAAGAGAGGAGCTTTAGGGTTAGAATATAAGAGCATTGCATATGCTATTAATTGTTAACGTGTGCTATTGATCAGCTAGACATAACGATTGGTCCAAGTGGTTTGCTATCAGTAGTCTCCCAAATTTTATAGTCTTGGTTTCATGTTTATGTGTGAGCCATGGGAAGTAGCAACTTGGCCATCTTGGATGTGAGATATATGGGTGAGGCCCAAATATTGGGTATGGGTGGAACTCCTTTTAAGGGCATCATTTTCCACCCAAAATCTATGTGTCCCATTCACCACGCCTATTTCAAGATAGATTTGTGACAAAGTTTGGGCCCCAAGATCCTTCATATTCCTGAATTGTTTAGGCTTGTTTGTGAATAATAATAGTTACCCAGCCTATTAGGAATGGGATAATAGGCCAGGCCAAAAATGGTGATGAATAGTTTAGTCCAATAGAGATTTTACCAAGGCACTTAGACAACTCAACATGCACCTTGGAGGGCCCAACTTATTCCTTAAAGGGGGGGTGGGATGGGGTGGGGGGCGGATTTGGGATTTTGGTGTTCCCTCCATGTTCCGAATGTGTTGCCCATTGGTTCCCAATTATGCTTGCAATTTGTTTACCAAGTTCCCAATTGTTCCCCCAAGATGTGTTCCCAATAGCACCACATCTTACCCCCATATCCTTTGCCTAAAATCCTACTCTTGTTACCTACATGGCTAGACCAACGGGAAAGATTACATAATCTTCTATATGGGAGTGTGCATAGTTTGAGTTTCTTTGTTCACAGCCCCATCAATGAGGCCCATCACCCAAAAGGAAAAAATCACTTTGAACACATTTCCCACAACTTGCCTAATTAGTACAGGTAACAAACACAGTCATTTCTTGTTTTTGGCGAAACTGATCGAAAGTTCTTGCCAAAAACCTTTTTTTTCTAAAAAAAGAGTCGCCAAATTTCGCCCAGTATTTTATTTTTTTCAGGGGGAGCATGTCGCCACAGACCTGTCTATAGGCGGGCTACACGTTGAATGGTCCTGTACAAAAGTGTGGCCAGTTAAGTGGAAATGTATATGGGTTGGTAGGCTTTCCACTACAAAATTGAGGAAGAAAACAACAGTGCTTGTCGACAACAGGGCTGCCTCCAAGCAACAGGCCCACTCTTGATCTTTACTCTTTATGCTGTACTGCAGGTTGATTCCGCCCCTCACCCCCCAATTCAATCAACCGGATACCACAAGGCCTATATATTCATGGTGAATTTGTGTGTGCATACACACACACACACACACACACACACACATATATATATATATGCTTTAGTCTAGTTGGGCTTTTTTTTTGTTTCTATCTGAGGAATAGAAGTGGCATTTCAGGCAGATACATCACAAAGTCAGAAATCCATGGAGTCGGCTTTTTATTGGGTTCGCGTCATTTGTGGATTGGAGTGTGGTTTGCTTTAATTTCCTCTAGCCTAACTTGTTTTCAGATTGGATTGAATTCTATGATTTTGTTATCGGATTGGATTGAATTCTATGATTTGTTATCAGATTGGATTGAGTTCTACGAGTGACAACACAGGCAGCTATTGTTCTGATGATTGGTATCTTTAAATCCCTGCCACTCGTGGACCTCCATTTCACTTCATGTATGCAACTTTGTCTGAGGTACAAAAGCCTGGGAAATGTTTTGGCCTTTTGCTAGCCGCCCCGTTGAAATTTGCAATCTGCATGTTTCCAACATGTGTTATACAGTCTTCACATATGTCCACAACTTATATATAATATTGCGAACCCCTCGTCCCCTTATGTTGTATGGACGAGATGAGGCCCATTCCTGCATTACTACTGCTTTCTAATAAGCTATGGGAATCTGAACAATGAGTTGCTGGACTCACACTCGGACCCACTATCTTACAGAGGGTGTGACCCACCACAGACGTCTTTAGAAGAAATTGTCAAGCAGGTGGCCGACTGACTGGCGATCATCCACAACAGGAATGAGCCAAATCTGGCTGGCTTAAGGTTGTTAGGCAGGAAAGTAAAATTTTCTAAAATCTCCCTTTTTACTACTGACTTCCATGAATGCATAGAGTGCTACCAAACTACACAAGAACGAATCATGGGTTTTTAAACCACCCAAATTCACTAGGTTTTAAATGAAAGGATACATGATCAATGTAGAGATTGTACAATTGTGATAAAAGAAGACTCATTGATTAGGACATTTTATGTGAAAATTTCAAATTAAGGAGTCATAGATTGTGTTTTTTTCAATTTTCAAGGCATGCCATGACATGCATTGACATGGCATTCAATTTGAACCCAAGATCTCATGAAGATGCACCAAGAGCTTAATCGACAAATAATTTCAAAGCTTTGATAACATAAAAGAAAAAACTTAAGTTTAATATGTTCAACATGAAATTGTTTAGGAAATTCAAACTTTAACACATGTTTTCTTTTTCAAAATTTCTTCACATGCTAAAAATGAAAACATGATCTTGAAACTTATTTTATAATCATATTAAATTATAAATTATGATTATTCAATTTAAAGGGTTAAATTTTAATTTAAACTAACATGTTATATAGATGTATATTTTTGAATTGTTTAAATTGACCTACAATCTTTATAAATGCGATCCAATTCAATGTGAATTCAATAATACATTCATTAAGTCTTCAACAATGTTACTTTTATTACATGAAATATATGTCCATTTTTTGAGAAATCACAATTTATTTTCCCAATATGATTAAACAATATTTATTAAAAAAAATTTGGAATGTTGTTCAAATGGCAATCATCCATAAAATTATTTACCACATAAATGTGCTTAAATTTATGTGCTTAAATCTTGTTTAGTTATAAACAAGTTATGGAGCAAAAAACATGGTTAAATCCTTCAATATTATGGCTACTTATTATAACCTATGTAAACAATGAGTTCAAGTTTTAAAAAAATTTAATTTGAAAAAAGATACCAAAAAAAATCCTTTGTTGATGTTGTTGCCCCTTAAATTGGCAAAAATTGGCTAGAAGAATAAACATTAATTTAGTATCCAATGTAGCCATTTAATTCTCAAAAACATATTTGTTTAACAACATTAATCATTACACAACTTTGAAAAAATTCTTGCAAAATATTTTAATATTATATTTCATAATGATGTAAGAATATATTTTACCTTCATTTCCTTTATAAAAGTAAAAAAACACAGTTTGGTGAAAAATTAGCATTAATTAGTTGGATTAAACCTCCCTAACTAACATTTATAAAAAAAAATGGTGGTGAATTTTTGCACCTTGGCAATTCTTTTTGGGGTTTTTTTGGAAAATTAGTGAAAATTCAAGGAAAAATGCAAAAAACAAAAAAGCTTGCCACAAATTTGAAATGAAAAATTTACAAAATTATTTTAATAAATATTTTTAAATAATTTTAATAACTCCAACCTTAAACATATAAAAACTTCCAAGCTTAACTTTTTTTTAAAATTTTTTTAAAAATAAAATCATTATAAACCTTAGATAAAAAATACTTGAAAACTTGAAAACAAATATTTATGATGTAGCTCAAAAGTTTTTTTTGGGTGAATTGCCACCATTTTGCAAACATAAAAGGGGCCATCAAAATCAAGTAAGGATTTTTTAAATTTAAACCACATTTTGCCACATTTTGAGTTTTCATAAAATTAAAGTTTTATAATAGGTTATAAGACTTGTAGCCCAAATACATAAAGATTTTACACAATTTAAAACCTCCATATATGGTCTATAGCCCAAACGTGGATAAATAATCTTATGGATAATTATCACTTGAACAACACCACAAAATTGAAAACAAAATCTTTGATGTCACTATTATGATCACTATTATTAGTTTAGTAATTCATGTATTTTAAAAAATGAATAATTCACTCTAAATATTTTTACATGAACTTGCAACAAGACAAACCTAAAATCAAATGTTAAATCATAGTAAATAAAATAAAATACCAAGTACAAAATTCCTGATAATTAAAACATATAAAACTTTGTTTTTTTTTAAAGTATAAAATCACCATTTTTTCTAAAATGTAATAAAAATTAGCATGGATTCTTTTTTAATACACCAAAACAAAATGGGGAAAATCTCTATGGATTATTTTTGTGGTTTTTGGGTTTGGCATCATACATTTGTGATAAAAAACTTGCTCATGATGCCTAAAACAAATTAGGGGAGAAAGATGAATCTAATTTATATAAATGTACAAATATTATATATATATATATACATGCACCTTATAATTTACATGCATGAACACCTAATCATTAACCCATTCACATGTGAAACCTACCAAGTTTTCATACATCCATTTAAAAAAGTTATTATGAATGAAAAATGCAACTCATGAATGATGGATTTAACACATTCAAAGTGAATGATTCAAGTCATGTGCAAATGTTGATAATTTTTAAAATGTGAAAAAAATCATTAACATGTTTAAATATAGATGTGTTGCATTAAGGCATTGCATATGCTTCAATATATATTAATAAGTGCAATATGTAACATTTGAATAATGATTTTAATAGGTTCAAATTGGATTATTCAACTCATGTATAAATGTTGATAGTTCAAATAATGTGAAAAAAACTCACTAACTCATTCAAGTCAAAGTTGCAAAGAGGGACCTAACATCCCTATCAACATGAATTCATTTCATTTTATTACAAATGGTGTGCCAAAAAAAAAATGCAACTTAATAATAAATAAATTAATATTATTTAAATGCAAACATGGTGTTAATAACATATTTTGAAAATGTACTTAAAATACACTTAGAATATGTTAAGAATATGCCATTATTTCATAAGATATTTAAAAATATCCTTTTTCTTCAAGTGCTTCCTAAAATATACAAGGAGTGACCTCCCCAAGGTCCCTTTTCATGTCCTCAACTTTGGAGGAAATGTTTTTTAATGACCCAATTTTTGAGGTTTTGTTATTTTTTCTTTCGGTTTTAGGTTTGGATTTACTTTGTACATTGATAAAATAATAATATAAAACCATGTGTCCCCTCAAAATCCTTTTGCCATCTTTTCAACATCCTTTTGAAGCCCTTTCATCATGTTTCCAAAGTTATTTCAACATGCCTTCAAAAGCTTCTTGATGTTTTTCCATTGTTATTTATCATCCCCCATCATTCTTGGAATCCTCCCCCCATCCCCCACCCTTCCCATTGTCCTCTCATTGTCCTTAAGATGGCTTAACAAAAGCCCAATGATGCCAAACTTGTCATAGTGTTTTAGCATTTGGCCCATAATGAGCTTGGTAGTGCTTAACTTCATTACAACATCTTAGTGTTGGCAAGTCACATCCAATATTCAACCCTTTGTTTGGGGAGACATGTGTTGGGAAACAATGAGCCATCCATAATTTTAAACATTCATCAAACAAGTCTAGAGGACATTGTAGTGCAATTTTGGAAATTTTGGAAGCAACAACATGTACCCAAATGGATGGATATGGGTGTGTTATGCGACTTTTTACTCGCAAGTGAATGTGGATTGGTCACCTAAACCCAATTCTAATCTTGGTGAATGACCAACTTTAGGAGCCACACAATTGTGGCACGATGAATCCAACTTAATGTGGATGCGGTGAAGGTTCTGACATGATCATTAGATAAGCCAATGTCCAACCACCAAGCCTTCCATTAACCAATCATAAGGGGAACAACAAGGGGGAAACATAGATTGCATTCCTTAACAATCTCCTTGAACCAATTGTCATTGCAATAATATTAATTGATTTTGAACGATTTGGGGTTCCCACCCAATGTATGGAGAAATTAGCCAATATCCATGCATGTAGTTGTTGGCAAAAACACCTCTAATGAGTTTGACAACGTTGCAAGCTTTTCATCATTGCTTATTGTAGCATGGATGGTTTCATGTAACTTGGCCTATTATAAATTGAAGTTGGCCAAGGCTAAAGCGGAATGCTTGACATTACTGTTAGAGCAAAAAAAAATTCAGAACCAAGATTTCATCTAACACAACACAACTTCTTAAATGCAAAATGATAAGATGTGAAAACCAATGGGTTTGCCCCCAATAAATTAAGGTTTTCCCTAACTTGGTGGCCCATTATTTTGGTTGTTGACCCATCAAACATGTTGCATGCCACATGGGTGGACAAGGGGTTTGAAATGGAAACTAATAGGAACAACAACCTATTGTGGAATTGGAGGAACATTCCTAAATCCAACCTCATGTGGGGTACATAATCACTAGAGAATGGAATACCCATTTGGAAGTACCTAATTTTGTCAAAAGTGAGGAATTGTGTGTCATATGTCAAACTATATGAACTTGAAGGAACATGTTAATTAGGTACTTGTAAACACCATTACCATTTCAAATTTGTCTTTTTCCACTATTGATGACACACAAACGTTGTTGCATATGTCACACTATGTTCCATCCATATTGGTATGAAAACATTGGTTAGCAAAAATGGATGCCATTCAGCAATTGAACAACCACCTCATGGAGAGTAGGTGGTTGAGAAATTGACTAGGAACTTAAAGACATTGTGAGCTTCAATTAGGTCATTAAGACCATTCCAAAATATGTTTCTCTTCACATGGCCCAATAATTTAGTGGTTAGTATGATTTAGGTTCACCACCTCTAGCTAGCGAAGGTTCCCTTGGGCCAAGTGACAAATGTATTAACTCGCCATCGCCCTTGAGAGAGGTTGTAAAGCTCCATGCCCAACATGACGAGGTAGGGTTTGTAGTGGCTATTGCACATGAAGGTGTTACCCATCACTAATACCCAAAAATAACATCAAAGGTGGCTAAAGTCTCAAAAACCTGAAACAAGTTTAGAGGAATCATGATTCATGGTAGGGTATGTTCTTGCCAATTGTAGGTTGATGGTTTGGAATTAGTAATTGTATAGGTTAGATTATTATAATTTCTCCCAATTCATATAAAAAAAAGCTATGTAGTTTTTTTTTTGGGCCTTGGGTTAATTGGCATCTTCCCAATGTTTTGATTCTTGAATGGTTCCACAATGTAATTTACAGTACATGAGATTGTGCACTTTGTAATTAATGTACATTGTAAATAAAGTTGTATGATCAATGATCATTGATTTATGATCTAGCTTTTGATTCTTGAGTCTCAAATTTAATCATATGTACATGATATAAGTTATCCCATTGGTGTGAAAACAAACATTATTCCTACACATAACACTATTTTGTTGAACATTTTTTAAATGGGTCCTTTTTAAGTTTCTAGCTTTTCCATTGGTCTTTTAGAATTTTCACAAACCTACCTCACACATTTGACTATTGCTCCACTCAAAATAACTAAGAAAAAATATTCAAACCGCTAAATGCAATAACCACATTGGTTTGATAAAATAAAATTCTAAGCCTATACACAACCTTATTTTGTTGAACATTTAAAAGTGGTGCCTTTCAAGTTTATAGCTTTTCCATTCATCTTTTAATTTTTTCACAAACCTTCCAAACCTTGTTAAACATTTAACTATTGATTCATTCAATATAACTAAGAAAATGTAATAACCCCATTGGCTTTTAGAAAAAAAATTCAAGCCTAAACACAACACTATATATCTTGCCAACCATTTAAAAAAGTTTTCCATTTTTTCCATTTTCATTGGTCTTCTACAAGTTTCACAAACATACCAAACCTTATTATGCATTTAACTTTCACTTCATTCCATAATCAAAGATAATTACAAAAAAAATTCAAACCATTAAATCCAACAAATTTCATTAGCCATAACCCATAACAACAAATTTAACGTGCACCTACATAGTAATACCCACAAATTACAAAGTTATAACTTAGAAATTACAAGAAAGTGTTCAAATTTATTTTTTAAATGAAAAAATGAAAAACCCTTATTAAATCAAACATCGAATCAAAGTTGGGCCAATAGTGAATTAACATTGAGCTAGAGTTAGGTTAACATTGGGATAATACTAGCTTCAAGATAGGCTCATGTTAAGCTTGGGATAAATGTGGCATCATTGATTCAATAGAGTAATGGTCGACACCAGACATCAAAACATGGGTTAACATTGGGCTAATGTTAGGAGTTGGGTTTTATTGGGATGCCAAGGAAATAGTTGGGGATCATTGAAAAAATTAACTAGCCACCTTTTTAGCTAATGGAGGTTATGGGTAATGGGATGATTTCCCAAAAAAAACATTTTCAAAATATTTGGGTCCCTCAATAAGGTATTTGTCGCAACCCCACTTTGGGCTAAGTGTGAGGATGAAACTCACATTCTCAAAAGTGGGGACTTGGAGTCCTCCGGGACTCCTGAAAACTCAGAGCTCAATTACAGGGGTCAAAACACCTTGCATTAAGGTGTTCTTTATATCAATGGAAAGTTCTTGAAGTGTAGATGTCCAAAATGGCCTTGCGTGAGCCATTTGGACATTTGCAGCCCAAGTTATGGGCAAAAGAAAGGTCGAGAGTCAAACTGGCAGTTTGACTCCCGACCACTAAAAGTCGGGAATTGACCTCTTCCCGACGTCTAAAAATAGAGTGCGATATGGCATTGAAAAGCTCTTAAAGAGAGCTACAACTTCGATTCAGACCTCACTCCAATCAAAGGTTGGAGCCAGGAGATATGAGTGTCCAAAGTCCCAAGAGTCCAACCTGGGACAGTTTCAGGACTTCTCCTTGGGAGTTCCGGGAAAAAAAGCCATTCGGATGTGGCTCTTGCGAAGTAATGCAGAGAATAATATATGGGGGAAGGTGGTGGCTTCCCCCGAGTCCGGGCTGTGGTGAATCAAGTGAATCCAAGGTCGCCCGTGGCTTGTCCCAACACCAAATGGATGCAAAATGGGTTCTAACCAACTTGGGGTTGGTTTTGGATGCAGGACCAAGTAACAACATAATTGTCCCTCTTCCTAGTCTAATCCCGGGACTTCTAGCACGCCCCTCTACCACTCTTCAGTGCTGGAAGTCGGAAGCGGCTCCCAAGTTCCAACTTTCCGCAACTCAACACACTTGGACCCTCAAGTGGGTCCAACAAGGAACTTAGGAGTGCGTCAGTATTTTTCGGCCAATTTAGATTAAGCCAATTTCATAATTAAAGGAAGTCAGTAAAGGTCATGATTCATGTCAAATATGTTGTTGAAGATTCAACTTACAAGGAAGGATTAGTTTGTTGTTATTTTCATCTCAAGTTTGAACCATAGCACCTATACTTTAGAACCCATCATTGTTTAGCAGTCTTAGAAGTTAATCTTGGTGCTTGGAACATTCTTGTGACATATAGTCACAAAGGCACCTATTTATTACACTTTCTTTTAAACTAATTAAAATCATCTTCCTTGAAAGCAAAACACAAACCCCACATTTTCAAGATGGTGCCAAAATGGGACTATTGGTATGAGGTTGTGAAGGTCATTGATTTGGAAGCAAGTGAAATGATCAAATATTGTTTATGTGGGCACACATTTATGGGGAGAAATGAATGTAGGTGGGGACACCTTGGATGTCGAAAGGAAGGGAAAAATGTCAACCTTTTGATTTGTAAGAAATGAAACCCCTTTGCCATTCAAATGTTTGTGAATGTTAACAAGAAGAATGTTCCAATTCAACATTCTAAAAATTCTCACTATGTGAAACCAAATGTGAATGCAAGGTAGTTTAGCAAAACATCATCAACATTTGGTGGTTTGGATGTGTTCAACATTCCTCCTAGTTCAAACATAATCCCAAACTCCCATTTGCCTTCTCTTGTGCCAAGTCCTATTGGGTCAAATCATGAATAAAGGAATTGTACCCCAACATGTGGTCACATCGAGGTAGCAAGCTCACCAATGGCAATCGGTCATGTTAGGCAAACAAGCATGATGAAATGTTTTAATGAAAGTGTTGCACAAATCATGAATAGGAAATAGGCCATGTTTAATTCTATTGTCATGTGATCCCCTTCAACATTACAAGATGAACAAATTTCATTGAATGTGTGAAGGATATAGCAAGAATGACCAAGGTCTATGCCCCCACCATCTTACAAAGCCTTGCAGACCACATTGATGAAAACCAAAAAAAATAGTGGAAAATTTTAATATGAAGGTGCATTCCAAGCATGCAAAATATGGGTGCATCATTTGATTAAATGGGTGGATTGATGTTTCAAAACGCCCACTAATCAATGTGATGTCAATTAGCCCATTTCTAGTGTTGTTTTTGAAATTTTCATTAATAATAATGGTGAAATTAAAACAACTCAATTCCTTGCTAATGCCATTATAACGATGATTGAGGCCTTGGGATCGACAAATGTCCTACAAGTTTGCATGGACATGTTCATCAAACCATTTTACCAACAAATTGTTTGTGGAACAATTCCTTCATTTACATGCACAAGGATGTTTTGTTCATATAATGGATTTTGTTTTAAAAATTGGTTGCAAAAAGAGGGTGTAATGATAATAACTTGTACCATAGCAAGTGTAACATTTGCTTTTGAACAGTAAAAAGACTTGTAAATGGATTTGAGTTTTTTGAAAATGACATTTTTTTGCCAAAATTTTAATATAACCCTTAATTAAATAATATGAAATAATTTTTTAAAATATTTTTAGAAATTGAATATTTTTTCAAGAATATTCTAAAAACATTTTCCCAAAAGTAGTGAAAAAATAGGTGAGTGTGGCTTGTGTTATCCCATTCGCACCCATAAATGGTTCTCCAAACTAATTGAAGATGCAAAAACAATTGTGCATTACATAAAGTATTGAAACCTCCCCAAATACAATGTTCAAAACATATTCACCAAGGGTGAATGAATGTTGCAATGATTTAGAATTTACATTCCATATAAGTTTATACAAACTCCATAAAAAATGTTCAAATGGACATGGTTGTTATTTTCTTAGATATCATTGTTGTAATATTTAATTAAAAAATGTTCACCCACCTATGAACATTCATAAACCTAGTCAAAACTTACATAAAAATATGTTGATGTTATTTTACAATTTTGAAAATCTCAAAGGAAAACTCACAAAGTCCATATGAACAATGCCCCAAATAAAGCTTTCAAAACATATGTTTTTATGAGTTTTTTTTTGAAAAACAAAAAAAAGTTGTAACTTATATGGACTTGTGAGAATATGGTCCAATTTTGACCATTCAAAAGTCCCAAACTAGGATTTGGTTAAGGTTAACAAGGAAAGGCTCTAAATATAAATTTATCATTTCACACTACAACCCATATGAAATCATTAACAAGAATTTATAATGATAATAATAGAAATTTATACATTTTCTAATGTTGCAACCAATTGAACACTCCATATGTTTGAACCTCAAAAGCCCATAATTATTACAATTGACAAATTATTTATCAAAAAATAATTTGACAAAAATGTTCATAGTCAAATTTCTACTAGCTAATTTAGATTCAAGTCCCAAGTAATATATCCCAAGGACATAATAACCACTGTACACATTTGGGCAAAAGATATATACTTAGAAAAATATAGCATTTGGTCACAAAAATGAGCCACTATACTTTGGATTTACCCCAAGCCTCAAATTGGTGACTCCAATCTTGATTTGATTTGGCACCAATTTCATGATGGTGAAACATCTTTTACAAGTGTGACCCAATTTGGATCACATGTTGTTTGATGCAAAATGGGATGCATATGGCCATAGTTTGAAAGGGAATAGGAATCTTGTGAAGGTTGTAAAGGTTAGGCATAACATCCGTGATGATGAGTTTTGGGCACAATGTAAAAACATAATGACAATGGGAAAAACCTTTATTCATTACCATGTGGGTGTATAATGGGAACCGACCAACAATGGGCATTGCCTACATTTTGATGCTAAGAGTCAAGGCACATTTCAAATGAATGAAAGACCATCCATTGTTTGGTATGGGTGAAGAATGGCCACTCAGTTGGAAATGGAGTTCACATCAAGGTGGGACTTGATCATCATTGACCTTTGGTCGATCCGTGCAATCTTTAACCCAAAGTTAACAAATAATGTCAATATCCATGATAATGTTGTAGTCAAAATTTCCTTTGATAAGGTCATACAAAAGCTAGTACCCAACCATGAAAATCTCATTCAAATGCACTTCGAATTTAAGGCTTTCCAAAATTGGGAGCCACCATTTGCTAAATTTAAAAACACAAAGGAATACACATTCTTATTACACCAATGATGGGACCAATTTGGTTTGGTGGGCATGGTGCTTGGGCCATTAACATGACAAATCTTGGGGCAAGTTGTGTGTGCATCATCATGTGAACAAAATTGGTCTTACCCAATTGTGCATAATAAGGATCGAAACAAACTTGATTCCAAAAGGGCTCAAGACTTAATGTACTTTTACATCAATGCAAGGTTATTTAGCATTAGCTTGAAGGAAAATATTAGAAAAGAAAATGTCAACATTGATGAAAGGACATGAGTTTTTGTCTCACTTGGGCACTTGGGAGTGAAGAAGATTTTAGTAGGTCAAAAGGGTTGATGTGAACAATGACAAGGACAAAATTGGTGAAGATGTTTTCCCCATGACCAAGGAATTAGATCAAAATTGCAATGGTAAAATGAATACCCATTTGTATCCAAATCACACTAAAATTGCAACCTCAATAGAGGGTGTGCAAAAGGCCAAATAAACGACATTGGCTAGTTATGAAGGTGCCTTGTGTACCTTGGAAAAATAAAAGTACAAGCAAAAAATGTTGACAATGACATGAATTGGGTGGACAATGGTGAAATACCACTAATGACCTGCAATTAATTTAAAGCACAAACTCAATTGGATGGGGTAGTTGTTGTTTAACACCAATTATGTAACCATGCCCCAAATCATGGATTTTCATATGAAGATGGAAACAACTCAGGGTATGGTGACTCTAATTGTGATGTTGAAAATGATGGTGTGATTATAAAATCAAAGGAGGATAAGAAACCTATACATGGTGCTAGCCAAACATTTGTAGAAGTTGTTGAACCACCTTTTGTTTCAAAACCAATGCGATAGATGTTCACAAATGGTAACATCAACATTGGTGACAATGTTGAATATGTTGATTAATTTGGCATGATTGAAAAGGATCGATACGCATTACGACATGTGAATAAATGGATTGTAGGAAGAGGAACAACCCATGGTGCCCAATTGGAGGGGAATTGGGGCATGGTGTCCATACTAGATTATGTTTGGCAGGTTGCAAGCTTGGAGAACATAATGATAGCTGGGGTTAACATTGGAGAACCTTGGAGCACGAGTGTGTCAAAGCAATGGGAGATCAAAAGATTATGTCCAACTAACCATTGGATGTGGATTGTGCCTATGCTTTAGGAATTTGACAAGGTTTCCAACTAGAAAAGCCAAAGCATGAAATGTGCATTGCAATTATTTTAATGGTCTGCATCAAAATTCATGCTTTAATTTTTTTTTCAAATGCAATTGTGTTCATAAGGACATAAAAAATCATGGATATAATTTCAAATTGTTTATCTAATCCAACCACCATGAAAAGTCGCCATATTTCAAAGTTCACACTTCAATGAATGAAAATTGTAATATCTAAATAGTAAATCATAGAATCTATACATAATCATATTTATGTTCAAAGATGAATGTGTTAAAAGTCATTAATGAAAAAAATGGGGCTCACTTTCAAGGTGTGTAACAAAGGGAAAACATCAACACAATGTATGATATTGTGCAACTTGTTTCAATGTTTTGTAAGTTACAATAGTTCTTGAGTGTCACGTACATAAAATGTTCTTCCTAGTCTATAGAGCTAAATACTGTGGGTTTCAACTAAACTTCATTTTCACAACTTTTCTTTTGCAATAGATTGGATAGTTTTTGCATACCTTTATTTAGAGTTGAAAATTAGATCTTGTTTGGCAATTGATTTTCAACTTGAAGAAACTTATAATGATCCTATTGGAGAATATTATAAATCTAGGACTTAGTTCCTTGAAACCAAAATTCAATTGCCAAGTAGCACCTAAAATTTCAACTTTTAGCAAAGACATGCAAGGATATCCAATCTATTGCAAAATAAAACAATGAGAAAGAAGATGTAGAAAAACCCAAAGAATCTAGTTTCACATATTGAAAATATTATCTCTGAAAATTATTCCATTTCATTAGCCCATAGTGGGTGAAGTTGAATCAAGTTGTCCATGTTGATATAAAGTTGGATTTTCTTTTTGTTGTTGTTCAACATTTAGGGTTTAGGATTTTGGGTTTGCATTTGAACACATGATGTTATGGCTAGCAAAAAAGCTACACAATCTAACACTTGCTATCAATTGACTAAATTGTTCAATTGGTCCATTTTTTTTTTATTAATTGTCTCCCACCTTTTATAATTCCAATTCCATCTTTATGGGTGAACATGGGAAATAATAAGAGGCAAACCCATCCTTGGGTGGTACCACTAAGAACCACTTCAAAGAATGGTTAATGAACAAAAAACAACCAAATTATTTTGTTAAGCCCTTTTCATTAAATGTTTTCACAATTATAAATTATTATTTTTTCATGTTTATTAATTGCATGCTTTAATATATGGCTTGAAGTTATTTGGGGATTTTAAAATTTGGAAAATTTTATATTCCTAATTAAAATGGCCCTTTAAAATCAACAACTTCAACTTTGGAAATTCATAACTAAATCATATTTAATCAATTGAGTACCAAATAAAATATTTAAAATAAAATGATTTCCAAATTACCTTAAGAAAAAATTCATAAAAAAAAAATCATAAATAATGTTCGAAATTTGTGTTCTTGACCAAAAAGTTCAAAGGAAAAAATAGGTGCTACATTCCTAAAACTTTTTCTAGATGCAATGATTAGGAACATCAAAATACAAAATATTATTGATGTTATTGAAATTTCAAATTTTATGGAACCTAATAAATGTATTTAATTTTTTTAATGAAAATGTTCAATTAAATGTTTCATATGGTTTTTCAAAGTTTGATGGGTCTAGAAAAATCAAGGTGTATTGTTCCTAGTGGTACCACCCAAGGACAAGATTGCCTTAAGCCAACAATTTTGGATGTGAAATTGAGTGCTGAAGGCCAAATTATTGGGTATGAATAGTGATGTTTTGATTCTTTCCCATGCCCCACTCATAAACATAAAAATGGTATTGGGAAAGGACTATCCAATCAATTGTGTGAAATAATCAACCATCTAAACCAATTAATCAATTTGGCCAATTGATAACTTGTGTTAAACTATGTAATCCATTTTTCCAACCATCATTATGTGCAAAAAAGTTGGTTCACAAGCATTTTATTACCCCAAACTAACATAACATTTACTATTTTTCATTCAAAAATTGTTGTGTAATGTGGAATTGTTTTTACAACAATAGAATCCAAAGGACCCATCACAACCAAAAGAAAAGGGTAGAAAAACTATCACTTGATTACAAATCCTAACCTTGTGCAATAAGGTTTGCAACTTGTTTCCTGCCAAATCGACACTATCACAACACCTTGGTTCTGCAGTCCTATAGTACATGATTTTCCATACCATGTGAATTTCTAGATTGAACATACCTATTAGCATCTCCTAAATTGAAATAATGGTAGCCTTCAAATTATTGTTATGAACAAATTCACATATTGTGAGTGCATGAGTTAATGGGGTTTGGCTTGAGGTCAACGCTTTCAATGTTCAATTAGTCTGTTATGAGTTGCTAATCCATCCTTCTACCACATGAGATGATGCAGAAAAATGTTTGGTCTAACTTTAGAAACAAATCGACTTTTGGGTAGGAACTTCAATTGAGCAAGATATGCCAAGTTGGCTTGCAACTACTCGTGAAAAATATAATTGTATGCAAAGCATGGATCTATGGATACTTACTATAATCTTTCCCATTCTATTCCTCTTTCAACCACATTCTATCCAACCCAAGGATACCTACTAAGGTTTTTGGCTCTCATTCATATGTATGTGCTACCCATTGGATTTCAATAAAAGTTCCACCAAGGTCCCATGTAGATGCACTTCCCTACATGCTCTTAATTCTACAATTTAGACCTCTTTTATGTGTCATTGACCCTCAGCATCAACCCTTTATAAATCCTAACTCTAGCAAGAACACAAAGCTTGCCATGATGTAATCATTAGCGCAACAGAAATCAAACAACTTAGATTTTTGCAAGCTCTTCTTTTTACACA
Source organism: Sphagnum tenellum (assembly GCA_963921925.1). Lineage (NCBI taxonomy): Eukaryota > Viridiplantae > Streptophyta > Sphagnopsida > Sphagnales > Sphagnaceae > Sphagnum > Sphagnum tenellum. The sequence continues at coordinate 12,869,696 of OY998157.1, forward strand.
AACTGCAATAGTTTGAAAAAAAATACAAACATGTATCTTTGCCCTCAAACTCCACCTCTTATATTCATGCAACAACATCCTACCTCCCGTCTCCTTTGCATGCTTGCAATGCCCTTGGCCACCCATTGTATATTGCCAACCTATTTCACATTAACACACAAACAAACAAAGTTTCCTACTCATAATCATTAACAAACAATGATAATATAAACTTTGCCGCCTACACGAAGAAAGTTGATGGCCACTCAAAACAAAACCTAAACCTTAAAACAAAATAATGTTCACATTAGAGAGCTCCAATTGACTTCTTGTTCGGTCACACCATACTTTACACAAAAATATTGACCCATGCACAACACCCATTGTTAATTACCTTGATTGAATGAACTTGATGGAATATGATCACATTAAGGAGACTAGTTCACATTAAAGATTTAAGCATATGATAATGTTGCCATTGGTGGATAAATTACACAATCAAAGTTGCTATTATATAATCCAAAATATAGTATAAAAATCATATGTGGTATCAAACTTATTGATCTAAATGTATTCTTGTAGCTCATCTTGAACTTTGTAAATGTCAAATGCAAATTAATTTTAACCCTTAAATGTCAAGAGCACCAATTTGGTCCATCACTTCCAACACACCTAGGCAAGAGTAATAACTTCAAAATTTGACATACATGAGTTGTAGCTACCACATCGTTGATAAGGTTCACCTTTTTTAATTGATAATTTCTTATCTCTAACTACTTTTTATAGGATTTTTTGTGATTTGCTAAACATGATAGGAAGCATTGAAGAACTATGTACAACATTGATGTGAACTTTAGTGAGAAATTATGCTACCCAATGTTTTTGACATTTTGAAAACAAACATGGAGTCAAATTATGGAGTGCCTAGTTCTAGGATAGGAGCAAGGGTTGAGCCTATGCAAGGTGTTCAAAACAATCAAAATTTCTTTACTTGTGTCTAAATCCCTTTTGTGCAAATTTGATCACTCATGTATCCTTCATCCCATGCCTCATTTTTTCCCCACCACAATCATACAAATGTAGTTTACTTACCTTGCAAATTTCTAATTCAACAAAGAATGACAAGGGGCTCAAATTCTCAATAAAATTGAAAATAATTGTGAGTACTCATGTAACTACACCAATTGAAGATTCAAGTATGAGAAATTTCCATTTCTCAAGCAAATTCCAAATTCTTTTTACCAAAAGATTCAGCTCAAAGTTGCGTACTACATGACCGAGACGAATATTTTAAATAGATGGATTTGACATGTCTGATGGGCACTTGGCTGGTTGGACCTCCCTCCATGCACTTGGGACAAATTTTGTGCACTAGACCCTAGACCTCGAAGATTTCGTCAACCCAAAAATTTCCTGCTGCTGCGGTTAAGGGCGAAGCGGATTTTTGGGTGTAACTGAACATTGATGAGTCATCATCCTCAAGGCTGACGAATCTCTTGGCGTTTTGGGTCACAAAATGATTCCATCGGATTCATGGACAAGGATTATTACTTTAAGGAACGTAAAATGCGCTTACCATTGAAGTCCAGCCGCAAGCTACGGTGCGAGCTCATTTATTGCCATCAAATAGCAGGTGAGCGTTTTCATGTCTTTACAAAAACGTTCTCAATATTAAACAACTCAACTATTCACTACCACCAGGCAGGTACTCGGCAGTTATGCTGACACGCCCGTGCAATGACTCAGCAACAGTCAAATTCCTTTCACAGCCAAGGCGCTGCTGCGTCTTTCTTGGGCACCCACCAAATTGATTTGGTGAGCTACAAGCCCCCTACTTTGAGAGCTTGCTGCCAACTCCTCCTGATTCTGCATCTAAATTCCGCTCAACTGGATCTGCATCCCTTGCTTTGAGTGCAGCAGGCTATATAGCTGGGATACCATGCAACCAGAACAGCAAGCAATCCAAGTTTTTTAAATTAGAGAACATTAATGTAACCATAACAACAACAAGAAGTTTTGATTTATTGGAGTTGGGAATACCATTTTGTATCGTCAAGTTTTGAGAGTCATCCATGAAGAAACCCTCATCTCTATGTGAAACAGCTTAACCCCCTACCTATCTATGAAGGAAGGAAGGAATGTAGTTTGTTTTGTTTTGTAGTTATGACATCCACCAAACCCGGATGCTTCAGATTGTGTTCTTGATGTCTTTGGAAAGCTCTCAATGAGGAGGGGTGCATGGACTTGTGGTGCAAAAGTTCTTGAACATAGAATGTATTTTTCACTAAAAATTAAATTAAATTATAGCTGAAATTTTCGGAGGAATTGGAATGTGTCTTTGGTGTTCTTGGAAATATCTTGATGAGCAGGATTTAATAGAATGTATTTGGTAAGATTTGGATTCAGAATGTGGGAGATCTTGGATTTTAAGTGATTTCTGCCGCTGAAAATTCAAGTAGATTCCAAAAAACCAGGTTTTGAAAGGAAAAAGCAATTGAGGATGTGGGTAACTTGGGCCAATGAAACAGGCCACACTAGTATACATGATAAGCCAACAATGGCTCTCTTTTGAATTTCAAATTGAAGAAATTTGGAAATTCTTTTTGGGCCATGTGGAGTGTGATCATAAGCTCCAAATAGTATGCTGAACAATGAAATCCATGACAATTTATAGAAAGTGCTGACAATAAGACATGCAATGATTTCAAAGGGGGTCTCTCTACCTAAAGCCACCAAACAAGCAACTGAGTGAAGGACAATATTAGTAGGGATTGCAATTATAGTTGGGAGGGGCAAGTGAGCAACATTTACCATACCTAATTTGCCTCTGATTGGCAATTTTTAAATTTGATGAGCCAACAAGGATCTTTTTCACAAACATTTGCACCATGAGTTGACATTTAAAAGCTGCAAGTCATTTAAGGGTTCATTTTTGAGCCATTAAGTACAGTAGTCTCTCGCTTAAGTATGCAACTTGAACCTACGAGGTTTGTGCATACTTAGCCAGTAGGTGCGTACTTTAAATTTGTCACTCCCAAATCACTTGTGTTTCGTTGTAATGTCGAAGAAACCAAACGGAAAGCGTCTCAACGAGCATCAACATTGCGAAATCATCTTGAAGCTAAGTGAAACGAATGCTCCGAGTAAAAGGGCTCTCGCCCGAGAGTATAGCGTTAGTGAAGGCGCCATCCGAAAGGTGTGGGACAACTGGGAGGCAATCCTGGAACGGTCTGCCTTGTTGTCTGAAAAAGCTAAGGAGAGGACATTTCAAGCTTCCGTTGGATGATTTACTGAACTTGAAGACATGTTTTACATCTAGATTGATAGCATGCGCCATGCCAAATGCCTATCTCGCCATCTCTCGCCATAACCAAAGCGAAAAGCATTGCTTCCAGTCTTTCCATTTCGGAATATGATTTTAAGGCATCTTGGCAATGGTTAAGTCGATTCAAAGCGCGCCGTGGATTGCAAAAGATGTTCCTACACGAAGAAGGAGCAAAAGTCAACAAGAACAATCCAGAATTGTTGGTAGTTTTAAAAGAACTTTATAGGATTATCGCACAATATGACCCAAAAAATGTCTACAATATGGACGAAACTGGCTTGTTTCTTTGGTTGTTTTCGAGATAACCTCCTTATGCCCAACGAGGACATCTCAACCACCAAAGGCAAAAAGAAAGCCAAAGATCGAGTTTCTCTTATCGTATGTGCCAATGCATCTAAAACACACAAAATTCCATGTGCATTGATCAGGAAATTGAAAGAACCAACTTGTATTAAGGATCGACAATGGCCCATTCCTTATTTCAATCAAGCAAAAGCTTGGATGGATGTAGAAACCTGTTAGAAATGGTTCAATGAGGTGTTTTATCTAGAAGTGAAAAAGCGAACTAGACGTCGCGTTCTATTGTCGATGGATAATGCTTCGGGACATTTTGAAGCGTTCGAACGTGACAACATTTAGATAGTTTTCTTTCCCCCAAAGTGTACAAGCTGGAAATAGCCTTGTGATATGGGAATAATTGCAGCTTTGAAAAAACGACACAAATATCTATATTTCAAGGATGTCCTTAACTTCAACAAACTTGATGATGAGGTGAAAAATTGAAAGAAAGATCAGGGGCGAAGATTGCACCGAGGAGCTGCAAGAAATCTTTACGAAAATCCAGCGCACCTATTCGATGTTGCAAGTTATGTAAAAGACGCTTGGGATTCTGTTTCCCAAACCTCTATAAAAAATGTTTTCGTCAAGGCAGAACTAATGAATTTGGAGCTAGAATTGGAGGCTGGTAACGAAGTTGATGACTTATGCATCGAATTCTCCAAAGCCATGGAATCTTTAAATTTGTCTGTCGATCCATCAAAGATAGAACAATTCGTTCATATTGACGATGAGGACAATGAAGAATATGCAACTGTTGTATTGGAAGATGTTGAAGAGCTTTTGGAGATGATGAAGATTGCTGAAACGACGATGGATAGTGATGGTGATGTTAACACTCAAGAACTGAATGTTGATTTAGAAAACAACGATATATTCCAAGGTTTCAACTCTCTTTATAAGCAGGTTTTTGACATCGAGGATCAACTGCTCTACCCTGAAGTTCAAACAGAAGCAGAGCAAACATTCAATGGCCTTAAGAAATTGTTTGAATCATTTCAAAGTAAAATCCGAACGGTTGGCCTCAAAGCCAAACGCAAAAAACTTCAAAACTTACACCAAATGACGATTCATGACATGTTCAACTAATAAATCTTGAACCTTAAATTTCTTGCCAAAAAATGCATACTTCACCAGGATGTGTACTTAAACAGGTGTGTATTTAAGTGGGAGACTACTGTATCTAACATTCCCCATAATGATGAAGTGCCTTAGTACTTTGACACCTACATTTAGCCCTTTTTTGGTTGACTACATATAGCTGAAATTTTATATTAATAATTCAAAGTGCTTAAATCATGTGCTTCAAAAAATAAATCAATAGCCAAAATTCAACCAACATTTAAGAAAAATCATCAAATTTCTACACATGGTTCTAATAGGTAGCAAAAAACAAATAAGGATATTTTTAAAATCTTACTTTCATATTTAGCTTGTAGCCAAATTTGGTAAAATTCTCTTGTGGATATGCTAGTTTGGTTACACAACAAAAAGTTGACAAAATAAAACATTGACTACACTAGCACCATGGTAAAAATTAGCATGGGCAAGTTCAAGATATTTTTAAAAGGTTCTTTGGAAATAAATCCGTGTAGTTATGGGGTTTAATCCACTCAAAGATTAAAATTTGTTAAACTTGAATTCGGATCCCAATTGTACAACTGCTCTTTCCTTGAAAGTTGAAACTAATAAAACTCAAAAGTGGATGAGATTGTTAGCCCTTTTCAAATAGGTTCAAGTTTTTTAACCATATAAATGCAAGGTTTTGGAAAGGGCAACAACGAAGCCTTGCTTTTGAAGCAAGTTACTAGTTTTAGTTGGTGGTACATAAAATTTAATTCACAATTTTTTCGTTTGGGCATTGTGCACTAGTTGAACAAAATTAGTATTATGATAATTCAAAATTTTAGTTGGGTGCAATGTAGATAGATTCAAACTGAATATTAAATTGAACCAAGGCCCGAATTCCTTAGGTAGTTTTGAAAATGAAAGGTTTTATAAATCCAAAAAAACATTTCAAACCCACACCAAAGGTTATTTCAAACCAAGAATAATCTAAAAACCAAAACCAAAGGTTCCTTCTAAAATCAAGAACCAAACAATGTGTTGGTAAATAGATATATAAGCAGTTTACTTATTCAATTAAGGTTGTCATCAATGTTGTTCAACTCCTTTGTGTAGAATAACTGGCTATGATTTTTTTGCAACTTGAATTGAACCTTTAAGATTTAGAACCATAATGAAATCCAAAATAGACCCAAGCCTATAAAAATGGTGTCAAATTGTCGAATAAAAAAAATTGGGAATGCAAACAATAAGGTTTGGAAGCTCGCTAAAAGCAATTCCACCCATACCCCTTATTTGAACCTTTAACAATGTTTTATCACATCCAACATATTGTTCTTATTTCTTCCCAATCCCCATTCATTAACATGGAAAATGGTGTACTATAAGTTGAAACATTCCTTAATTACAACCACATAAGCCACTTATTATAATCAGCCAATCAAGAATAGTCATTTTATTGTGCAATTTGTTGGCCTTGCCTACCAAGGCAAGGATATTGTGTTTATATTCATAATAGAACATAGTAGCTCAAAGGATTTTGGCCCCGAGGTAACATGTCTATTTTTATATGAAAGTTTTTGAAAGATGATATTTTGGCTTGTGTTGAAATTTGAGATTAGTTATAGAGTCATGATATCTTGAAGGATTTTGGTTTCTTTTAGAGGATTTTTTTGAAGATTATATTTTTTCATGGTGAAATATTTGAGTTCTTGTAAATATATTTTTTGCCTTAAGATAGTTTTTAATGTAAATGTCATGCTTTAGTTGAAATATACTATGCAAGCCACCACCAATGGAGCTGCTTTGACAATTTTGTCAAGCTCAAAATAGTTAAAACAAAACTTTCTCTTCAAAACTTGAAAGTTGGAACAAGATGAAGCTTGGGTTTTACTTCAAGATAATTGTTTTTATTAAATAGTTGTGCAAGTTTAAAGGAAACAACTTTTCAAAATAAAGTTGTGATGGCTTCATGTAATAATTAAAAAAAAATCTTAGCTATCATGTTGAAAACATAGGGAAAGGAGCCTCCTTAGTTGGTGGGCAATATTTAAAATTTTACTTTTGTATTTTTGAAAAATCACAAGGGCAATACAATAGTTTATGTTGTTAATACATATATATGAATAGACTTCATTATTTATAAAATCTCAATATTCAAAATTTTGATACAAATCAAAAGTCTTTTTAAATGTTTAAAGCAAACAACCCTTTGGAACGAACAAATTATTTTTTCATTATCAAATTTCCACCATTCATTTTCAAAATTGAAGAGAATTTTAACATTGATGATCAAAAGAAAAAAAACAATTCAAATTTGTGAAATTTATTTTTACAACACATTTGAGCACATTTAATTCAAATGGTTTTTTAACCCTAAAACTTATGAGTTTTAAGAATGTGGTTTTAACAAAAGAAAATTTATAAATGTGGTGTGGAACATGAATGCATAATATACATGATATATGATGAAGATGTAGTCAAAACATTGAAATGTAAAACACAATGGTACATTCGGTATGAGAAATACAAAATTTTGAATTATAAACCAACACATGAATGCCACATCTCACACGCAATCCTTGGAAATGATTTTTACTTTAGTGGCTTTAGTTCCTTTGACTGTGTTTTCACCCACCAATCAAATGAAAGTGAAAATCATGCATGATTATCTCCTTCAAAATTAGTTCCAATCAATTGGTTTCCTAAAGTTTTTTTGTAAGCAAATTTGGGCCATTTATACACATAAAATTCCTTTGAATTCAACTAGAATTCATATTTTCAAATCATTTTTTGGTGATAATGCACTCATTTGAAAAGAGCCCATACCCTTTAGCCCATGAAACACCAAAACCTATGGAAAAATTATCCAAAATATTTACCCAATCCCTCTTCAATTTAGCAAAACTATATGCACTAATTGGAGAAAAACATTAGGAGATTTGATTACAATGCCAAATGAAAGAAATGGGGTATAAGATTTTAAATTGTTGGGTATTGACCCCAAAAAAATGGCTACCAAAGGTGAACACATTGCAAATTGTTAATTGTAAGTGGCATTTTAGCCTAAAAATCATGAATAAGATGGAAAAAACATGGAGAAAAACAACAATGGAAGAAACGAAGAGAGAAATTATTTATTTAAAAAAATCAATACCTTTGACAACACTATTAGAAAACTTGGTTTTTTTATTGGCAAGTCTAACAAAAAAATTACCCAATTTGAATAAGCATAAAAAATACCAATCTATCATTTTGGATAAGTTGATTTCAACATGTCCATTGTGATTGGGGTGGCTTTATTCACTTGCAAAGTATGGACCATTTGACTAGTTAGTTTTTTTCCCATATCAAAAAATAATAATTTGTGTCAAGTAGGTAGGTAGGTTGTAAAAAGGTAGGTAGGTAGGTGGTAGCCTACCCTACATTATCCTACTTGACATGTCCTAACCTAACCTAGTATATGTTACTTAGTTTACTACACGTACATAGGTTATAATGTTAGGAATTGAACCCTTAACCTTTTTAATGATAAACCAAATATTTAACCAACAAACCACATCATCAAAAGGTGTTCAACTTTTGTCAATTTTTTAATTTCACATGTTTATTTTGATGCATCATTATAAGATTATGAAGAACGAACGTAAGTAGGTGGTAGATGAGTAGGTAGGTAGGTAGGTAAAGAAGTTGTAAGATTGTAAATGGGAGGTAAAAGGTAGGTATGTAATAGACATAGGATTTTCTATTTGACTAGAAAACATTGGTCATTTTGACTAATGATGTCAATATCTTATGTTCAATTTGACTATATGTTCCATTTGATTAAAACCCATTGATCTTTTTGATGAGGGTTGTCTAACTTGATTAGATGTATTGGTCAAATAAATCACTTTAGTCAAGTTGATTGGTCAAAACATACATACTTTGGGCTTTTAGTCAAAATGGACATGTCCATTAGTAAAAAAGGAATAGTTAGTCAACTTGAATTGTTTGAAAAACCAATAATTCTAGTTTTGCTCATAATTTTACAATAATCTTTTAACCTCTATTAAACAAAAGTTTCCCAAGAAAATGGGCAATTAAGTAAAATTATTCAATTTTAATGACTAACAAATAAGATGGTAGATGTGGGTCCATGCTATGGGGGAGCCTTATACAAGTTATATATATAGCCTATTAACCATTGTTAATAGAAAAATGATCGCAATTTGTAAAGTGCCATTGAAAATTGTTGTTTAAAAAAAAAACTTATGATTAAAAGGGGAATTGTTTTCAATTTTTAGTGTTCCATAATTTAATAGTGCATGTATATAAAATCATATTATAGGTTGTTAGAACATTGAATTACCAGACTACACAAAATGCCTTCTTCAATTGGAAGATGGTGGTGTCAACTTGGTGCAAAGGAAGAAAATGTTGGTAGATTGTTCACCATTGTAGCACTTGCATTTTGAAAAAAAAAGGGTCTTGCACATTGAAACTCCCTAGGTTGACAACAATGTGCAAAGTACCATTATAACCAAACATGTGAGAAATTGTGTATGCTTACGTATGTGTTTTTGTTTATTTATTTCTTTATTCTTCTTATTTTTCTACCTAGTTTTTTCCTTCTATTTTTTTGTCTTTTATTTTATTTATTTGTTCCTCTTCTCTTAATTCTCCAATTTTAAAGGTTTCAAATGTTTCTTATTCTTTTGTTGCATCTTTTCAAAATCTACACTTCTTCATTTGCATTTTATTCATTTTAATTTGAAAAATAAATTATAATTGTTTTTGCACCACCATGAGAGAATTGGTTGCAACATCATTTTGATGATTTCTTGCAAAAATGGGATTGTGAACGTGTGGAAATTTTCTTTGAATGTTATTTGTTAATGTTACTTACTCTCTAGGTAAGTCTCTTTTTTGTTTTTTGGGTGTTTGTGCAAATGTTGCTTATGTAAAAAGGTTATTTGATTTTAGGTTTGCAATGCTATAATCCTAGAAACCCTAAGAAATATTAAAGCATTGTTTAGAAATGTGTACAATAAAATGGGATGGAACAAGAAACAAATTCATAGAAAAGTTTGATGGGGAACATGTCATGGTTACAATGGGTCATACAATTATCATAAACAACATTCCAACCCCATGACCTACAAATTTCCTAGCAATGAATGTTTACCTAACACTCCTTACCAATCTTGTGGAAATGCGTTGAATGCATGCAAGGCAAAATCAATGTCCAGTTGAAGTAATCAACCAATCACTCAAGTGTTGATTTCAATCACCTATTTCCTTGTGTGTATTTTAAATATATATATCACACCTTGTGTAGAAATTGAACATCCAATCAACTTGAATTGGATAGATAGACGATTTAATTGAAGGCCTAAATGTAATAAAAAAGTCTAGCCATTTTCACCCAACTCTAGATAGGTTCCCTTGGGATTTTTTCCATAACGGGCTACATGGGTGAAGGATTTCAAAGGGTTACATATTTTTCTTATAAAATAAAAATTTATAACATGTGAAGATTGTAGTTTATTTTGGGATTGACCAATTGTTTCATGAATCCAAAGGTGATTATTTAAAAAAGGAGCAGGAGAAATGTTTTGCCCCTAGAGGTCTAGATTACTTTTTTCCACATAATGAATATCTATGTAAACATTATCTTAAACATTTTTACATATTACAATAGAAGAACCTAGAATCATTATAATAAACAATTTCATAAAAACTACTTTTATTTTTATCTCTCATTTTTTTGTTTGCAAAATATATGAACATTTTGCACCTATGCCAAGTGAAATTATGAGTTTTGGACATTTGTGTTTTTATTTTTGGATTTTGGAAATTGTGTGGTATGTTAACTTAAATTTAACATTGATGTCATTTTTCAAATGTTCATTTGGCATCTTATGCTCTTGTTGTTAGGATCTTAATATTGATGTCACAAGTATGTCGTTATTTTATCATGAAACCTTATAACTATTTAGAACATTTGTGCCTAATAAATTTAGTGTTATCCTTAATTTTAATTTCAAAATCTAATTTGAAAGAATCCATCCTCAAAGCCATCCTCATAAATACCCTATTATTGCTATAAAAACTTTGTAGATATACATTTTTTTTGCATATAAACATGTATTAGTATATAAAATTGTTCTTTATGAATTCCATTGTGGCTATAGTCAATACATATAATTGTCTTTTATGAATCCATTATGGCTTTAGTTAACACAAAATATAAGTTTTATGTAATAATAATCTGTCACAATAAAATGCACTCCATTCTTTCCTTTGGCCCAAGTGGTGATAGGAGACCATTATTAAAGCTTAAGTTTAAAGTACGTTGATGGTATTGGGTGCTTCTATTTTATTGTTATTAAAAAGGTTGTTGTTTGCTCCAATCAATTTTACAACTACCATGCAAATTGGTTGTTGTTTGTAATTATATAAAATCTTCATGCAATTCAATAGTCTCAATTTTATAATTTTCAATTTATAAGGTTTCTTTATGCAAATAATGATTTATAGGTATATGATTAGGGTACCTACATACCCAAACTATCTACCTACTTAGGCTATGGTAGGCTACTTATATACCTAGGCTAAATTTGTACCTACTTATTTCCTCCCTTCTTACCTACCTATGGACCTAGCTAGTGTAGGTGCCCTAGGCTACTTAGATTTTAAGCTAGGCCAAATGACACATATCCTACCTAGTCTAGGCTTAAACTTAGTGTCACATGGTCCAAGTTTAAATCTAAATGCCATGCCTAGGTTAGGTTTAGGTGCCATGTGATTTAGGTTTAAGCTTAGTGTAAGTGGGTGAATTAAAATAGCTTTAATTAAAATGGCCCCTTAAAAATTTGATAGCCTTAACTTTGGAAATTCATGACTAAATCATATTTAATCAATTAATTGTCAAATAAAAACCTATAAATATTAAGATTTCCAAATTACCTTAGGAAAAAAAATTCATACAAAAAATTTCAAATCATGTTCCAAATTTGTGTTCTTGACCAAAAAGTTCTAGGAAACAAACAAGCGTTAAGTTCTTGATTTTTTTTTAATGCAATGATTAAGAACATCAAAATACATGATGTTATTGAGATTTCAAAATCTATGTAATTTAATTTTTTTTTCAAGAAATATACTTATGAAAATGTTTATTTAAGTGTTTCTTATGATTTCTCAAAGTTGGATGGGTCCAAGAAAATCAAGGTGTGATGTTCCTAATGACCCAAGGATGGGCTTGCTTTTATAGAGATAATAATGTTATTTTTGGGTAAATTATTTCTTAACTATTTTTTTCATGGACTTCAAAAGCTAAATTGTTATAATCATGTTTTTTTAAGTTATTTGAAAGTAGGTGCAATGTTTTGCAAGTATTTGGTTTTTTTTTTCAAGCATTTCAATATTAATGTGGTGAGCATTTTAATATATTTTTTTTGGTTCATGGACTTTGTTTTCATACCTAAAATCATCCCCGACCCCAAAAAAATGACATAATTGTTGGGGATACTTTTGGGGTATTTTTTCAAATCCAAATCACGATATGATACAAATTGCTTTGAGAAGCTAGAGGGAGATTAGAGATGCCATGAAAAAAATAAAAAGTTTCGTTTGTGTTGAAATGCTAGAGGAAGGTTAAAAGTTTAAAAGATTATTTTTTCATGTTTTCAAGTTAAAAACAAGGTACTGTAAGTATGTACAAAATATTTTGCTTGCACCTGAATGTAAATGAACTGGCCTAAATCTATGTCAATGTGTAGCTTAGATGTTGTGTGATTAAGTCTAGGTCCAACCTAATGCCACATGGCCTATGTGGTTTAGGCATAAGTGCCATGTGTCTTAACCTTAGATCTAGCCTAAGTGTTAGTTTGTAAGCTAGGTTAAGTAGTGAATAAATTAAATTAGGCTAAGTAGTAGTTGGTAGGTAGTTGTTTGTGGTTAATAAGTAGGAATTATGACTAGGTTGCAACTAGGTTACAATTAGAATGTTTATCCCATGTGTTTTATCTTCCATTATAAACTATATAAAAAGGTGCATTAAGAACATTGAAAATCCACAAAAAATATTAAAATGAAAATGCCATTTGAGATGAGCTAATAAAAAAGGCCTTTCCTTAAAGGTTAAATTTAAAATGAAGTAGGATTTTCCTAAATAGGAGCCATATGGTGTAGGTGTAGGTTTAACCTAGGTGGTATACATATAGCCTAAGTGCCACATAGGTTATTGGGGCCTAGGCATAGCTTAGGTGGCCCATGTCTAACATAATTTAAGTGCCATGTGGCTTAGGCTTAACCTTGGTTATTTAGCTTTAGGCCTAGTCTAGGTGCCACATAATCTACTACCTAGTTTTAAACATAGCCTAGGTGCCACATAAGCTACTTAGTTTTAGGAACCATTTTCAAACTCCAAAAAATCTAAATTTAATTCTTTTTCAAAAAATCCGAAACTTGAGTGATGTTTGGAAATTATGTCCAACATCCACATTACACATGGTGTGCAATATTAATGTTATACAACCAATTAAAATTGACAACCTAATAGGAAAAACATAACAATATGGTTACCACTTATATTAAAAAGATGTTACATGCGGATCTAAAAACTTGTGTGTCGCAACCCTAGCCTTGGGTTTGTGACCGAGGTAAAGACTTGCAAAGGTAAGGGCAAAAGGCGAAGCCCGGGAGTGTAAGAAAGTGTGAGTGAATGTGTGACAGAAAGTATGATAGGTATGCAATAAGTTGAAATCTTGATGGCATCTTTTGGAAATCCTAAACATAAGAAAAAAAAACTTTAGAATATGCATGACAACATTTTGGAACTCAAAGCTCATTGAATCAAAGTTAAGCCAATGGTTAGATAAAAAAGATTGGATAAAATCAATGTGCATAAAATATAACATACATTTTTTCAACGGCCATAAGGCCCCATGTTTGTGGTTCATGACACATTACCAAACTAAAGAAAAATGAAAAAATAATATATTGCCCACCTACAAAATCTATTCCATTTTCTTAAGGTGATGAATTTTTCCCCAAAAAATAGTTTATTGTGCATTTACTGTTCAAGAAGTGCACAAATCATATTTTTTGAATGGATTTTCAACCAAAGTTTTTACACTTCCAAATTGTCCTAGATTAGTTGATGTATATCAATATCACTCATCAAAAAATATTTCACCACACAACTCCACTTGTAACCTTAGTTTTGAAGTATATTTGCAATTTTTCATACTCTCTAACATATTTATTTCAACACAAATATACTTCATATGTTCAAGTTCATAAATGCTTGTTGAAATTTATTTTAAAATACACTAGTTTAAGTCTAAAACTAATGCAATATACTTGAAATGAGCAAAAATAATCCAAGATGTGATGTCCACATGTACCAGAAAAACCCAATGTAGAATTTTTGTTTTGCAACCATAAATTTTTGGGGGTGTAATGTGTTTTCACCCAAATCCTTACAAATTGTTAGAGTACATGATCAAACAAATTGTACCATATGGACATATGTGCAAAGTGTTACATTACAAAACATTAAAAACTTATTCTTCAGGCAAAAATTGAAACATTTATTTGGAGTGCCACAAATAGGTTCCCTTGGACACACAATCAATAAAGCAATATTTACAATAAAAAAAGGTAAAGGCCATTTTGGTTTTAGAGGCACCAAGGTTCGCATACCATGTTTTAACATTACAACTTATTTTTATCATTGCATTCACCCAAGGACTCGTGACACTAGCCCCACCTTTGACTAATCATCAAACTTCTTAAGGGCGGAATACAATGTGGAGAGTAATACAACATTTGGACACTAAAAAACTAGATAAAGATGGCACTTATGTTATAATTTTCTAACCTAGGATAGTATATACTTAGAATTCTTCCAACAAGTTTACTTTTAATGGTGTTTTTGCTTGTTGGGTGTACTCACAAATCAAAGTAGCAATTAAGTTTTTTGGTGATGTATGGACTTCACATCTTGGTATTTAAACTTGTTTTAAGTATATTTTATTAGATTTAGATTTAAGCTAGTCAATTATTCTTAAAAATTCAACAAACATTGAAGAACTTGAACATATGGAATATATTTGTGACAAAATATTACTTATCACAAAGTTTGAAAAATTGCATACATACTTCATAACTAGGTTTGTGGGTGGAATTTTTGAGTGATTTCTTTTTTGGTGAATGATATTGATATACATCAATTAAATCTAAAACCACTTCAAAAGTTTAAAATTTTTGGTTGAAAATCAAATTTAAAATAAAAAAAGTTTATTTGCACTTCTTAACAATAAATGCATAATAATTTTTTATTTTAAAGAAAAAAACCACTACATTATGAAAAAGGAGGATATTTTATAATTGGGCATTGCATTATTTGTTTAGTTTTCTTTTGTTTGGTAATGTTTCATGAACCACAAACATGAGGTTCTATGCATGTTGACCAAAAAAAATGTAAGTTATATATTCTATGTACATTGATTTTATATGATCCTTTTCATCTAGCTACTGGATAAAGATTAATTTTGACTCAAAGTGAACTTTGAATTCCAAAATATTGTCATGCAAATTCTAAATTTTAATTTATTGTGTACTATAATATTTGTTATACATCACCTTTTTTGGTGAAAAGTAGTTCACCTTTAATGTGCTTTCACTTTATTATGAACTTACTTCATCCCATCATGAAAACCATAATGGCCAAAGAAACAATAAAGCTTTTTTTTTAGACACATCTTTAAATGGATTTGCAAGGGACATTCATGCATTTAATCAAGACCCAAAGTTCAATACTTTCAACAAATTTCATTGAAATGGATGTGGTCTAATTCAATAAGATAAACATATCCTTCAAACCTAAAACTACCAAGTAACCAAGAGGGTGTCAAACAAGATTTGTGAAAACAATTATAGGTCCATTAATAAGATTGGGGGGATTGGATGATAAATAGTATATTAATGGGTAATCGCACCCTAGATAATCCATAAATGGATATAACATAACAACAAAATATGTCTTTCATGACTATGACATTTTCTAGCTATGTCCTAATTTAGTCATGTGGTCATATGTCCATTAGTTACATACCTTTAATCATCTTTGTGACTACATTATGATTACATGACTACAAGGTAGGTATCTAAGGTGGATTTAACTAATACGTGTCTAATCTTTGTTAAATACATATTAGGTAGGTACCTACTTTAAATACCTACATAGTAGGTACTTACTTAGTAGTCGTTAGTTAAATAATAGGTACCTATTCATACATACATATTAATAAGGTCCCTAATACATATCTATTTTAAATATGTACTAGTTAAATAATATGTACCTACCCCATTAGATACCTAGCTACTAACAAATACCTAGGTGAGTATGTACCTTGGTACGTATTTACCTACCTTGACTACTAGGTAGTAGGTATGTTCCTGCCCTAGTTAAGTACATACGTATTAATTACTTACCCATCTTACCTTGTAAATACATATTATATTTAGCTAGGTGGCTAAACCTACCAAGGTACCTATTAAGTACTTACTAATATTAGTACTAAGAACCTACTAATACCTATCTTAGATATATATTAATTTGGTGGGTAAGTTTGTTAGTATGTACCTACCCCATTAGGTACCTAGCTATTAATAACTACCTACTAATAGCTACCTAGGTAAATATGTACTTTGGTACCTACCTTGGCTACTAGGGTAAACCCATAAACCCATACCTTCTTAGGGTACCTATTAAATACTTACCCACCTTGATACATATTACCTACTCTGTAGGTACCTACTTTAGCTAGGTGGTTAAACCTACCAAAGTACCTATTAGGTTGATAGCAAGAGAGGTTAGCCTACATTCCTAGGTTGTTTAGGACCTACATTTTTAGCATGTAAAATAGCTTTTTATCTTATCAAACCCTAGGCTTACCTAGCTTAAGCTAATAGGCTAAGATAATAGCTTATTAGCCATGTTTTCATGGTTGTAGTTGCAAATGTCATAGTTGTAAAAAAATGTCTTTCATGACTATAGTTGTAAAAGACATTTAAAAATACAACATGTGCTAATCAACTACATAGTCATGTAGTCATGGATGTTTTAAAGGACTAGCAACCTAGTCATAAATGGAGTCATGAAAGACACGTTTTGGCCTTGTGTAATAGGGCAATTTGTTTTGCACCCTTATGGATTATAATTTGTGCCAAATTCATTTTTTAATCTTAAGAAACAACTTTTTATTTACAATTTTGGTCTAATCTAATTATGTACATTTGCAAAATCATTTAAAAACTAATGTTTTACACCAAATGGGGGGGGGGCTTTTATGTTGCATGCCTCATTTTGTGACAATACACACAAAACTTGTAAATGGACTCATCATAATCAAAGTTTGTAATTATGGAGTCATTTATTAGTGTACAAAATTCATAGTTGTCATAAGTAATTCAAAATAAGAGTTTCCAATGCAACCAATTTCACAACTACGCATGGAAGTATTAAAAATAATTCAAGGAATTACAATTAAGGAAATTTGTGAAGTCCTTTTTTACATGGTTTTTGTGGGTTTTGTTTAGGCAAAAACCTTATATACTAGGATGTTTAAGAGGGTTGCTACTAGTTAATGGTTGGAAAATATGATTATTTTGTCCCAAACATAGGCATCCAAATTTTGGCATTGTTAAAATATATTGCAAAACTATACTCATAAGGATTTCACATTTGAACTTTTAGATCCACGTAAAATGCTTTTACCCTTATAAGTACAAGTAAAAACACTTCACATTATGTTCAACTATATTCTTTAATCTTAAATTCAAATAATTTTACATATATAATATCTCTACATGGTTTTTATATAAAGTATGCCTGCATACATCATTTTATATAATTAAGGTATATAGTAACCATATATTGAACCTTAACTTTGATTTACCATTAAGAAATATTATAATGCATGTTATATGGCATTGATATGCTCATAAACAAAATGTATGGTAATCTCACTAGAGTACATTCACAATTGGGGTAGCACAAAAAGGAAAAAGGACTCCAAGACTGTTTTAAGGCTACTCTTACAAATAAAATTTATATGAAACAAATTTAAGTAAGAAAATTTGAATAGTCCAAGATAAGATAAGTCATGCGATGGTGGTGATTTTTCACAATTGTACATAATTGTGCATGATTATTTGGTTTACATGTAGAAATGAAAAATGGGCTTTAAAAGTCAACTAAACATGTTTTACTACGTGAATATTTCCTACACACGTGACCTACATCTAGAGTTAGAAAATTTGAACCTAATAAATAAGAAAACCCAAATGATTTAATAAAGGAGTCATTTCCTTGTAGCCCTTTGTCTCAAAATTTCAAGACTTTGGAATTTTCATATGATTTATTTTTCAACAAATCAAGGCTTAATGAACATGTAGTTGCAAAAAAGGAAGCATGGGTTTTTGGCACAAAAAGGTTGAAATCAATTCTATCATTTGATGCATTCCTTTTGCATTCATTTATAAAAAAACTATAATATGAAAAATTGACCATAAATTAGTCAAGGACTCAAAAGGATTTTTATATTATAGCCAATGATTATTGGATTTTTCTAAGCTTGTTTTTTCAATACTCTAATAATGGAACACAATAATACACCATAGTTCCAATATACTAACTATGAAAATTTAAAATTGTCCTTTGTAATCATTTTTCAATTAGACCCTCCTTCTTAGAACCCCAACCATGAATGAACGCATGATGCATAAGAATAACTATAATTTCAATGTAAAAAAATGTCATTTCAAATCTTTTGAAACACAACCCAAATCCCAAGTGACATAATGACTAATTTAATCAGTGAATGTTTAATTAAAAGGAATAGTTCAAATATGTTGATATTTTAACCATGTTTTAAATATTAAAAAAAATTCACATGATGACATAAAAATTACAATAACAATATAGAACATTAGTTTTCATGAAAGTGATTATAAGAGCTTCAAAATTTTAAGTTTTGGGTTTCAAAAAAATATATAGTTATATTTAAAACAATCACTTATGCTAGTTTTCAAAGGCTTGGTAGGAAATATTTAGCATAGGTAGGTACAAAAAACTAATCATAATATGATTTGTTCATAACTTTTTAGCATTTAAAAAACAACATTTTAAGACTAAAAGTTGTGATGGCATCCTTGAGACCTTGAATCCTAATATGTTTATGTAAGGTGTTTGAACATGTCAAAACTTTTCAAGTGAACTTGACTGCCCATTGTAGCACATATCAAACGCACAATCAACCCAACACATTCATTATTCACCAAAATATTTGTCTACGTGGGTTGGTTTAGTATAAAGGAAACAACAAGATTGGAATCTTGTCTTGTTCCTAATATTAAATGTTATGGTACTTTAATTGTACAATACCTTATTATCATCCAAAGGTTAATTATTGTTAGAAATATTGTAATATTTATAATCTAATTTTCACATGAAATTAATTTATTAGACTTAATAACATGTAAAATAAATAATGGTTACATGACTAGTGGTGAACCAAGTGACTTTAGTTGACCAACTATTGCGTAGTGATGAACTTTTGAAGGCAAAAATGATTGTCAACAATAATCATCAATTTATAATGAAATTTACAAGTTGGTTTCATATTGGAACTTGAAACAAAATGATTATGCAATTGCAACAACATTCTAATTTGGATAGACAACGTTATAATCATTCATTTTAATCATGTGGTCCCATCCAAAAAAGGTTTGATAGAGTGACACACCCCTAAACTCCTTGATGGATTCAATTGTGAGTCCAAAAGGTGAAAACAATGAAAGGATAAGAAGTTGTGGGCATGCTCCCCGGCTCACAACACTTTGGGGGTAGAGGGGCGTGATGGAGCTTCGGGATGGGGACTAGGAACAATGACAAATAAGTGAATTACTCACACAAACTTGCACATACGAAATGTGATTTTGAAGTTTGATAATTATACTCAAATGTGTGTTTAACATTGAATTTAATGACAAGATCTATGTTTAAAGTTTTCAATTTAAATAAATGTTGTGATGTTTGGAATTTTGATTCATAAGCCATGGTAGCATGACATCACACAATCAAGATGTAATTAAACATTATTAATATGAATAAATTATTAAATTTAATGTGGTATTTACTGGTATGTTTTGTGAATAATTGTTTCAAAGTTATAGAGGATAACATCTCATGATTACATGGTGAAAACATAGTGAAATAGACCAAAAAGTAGAATCTTGTAGTTGATCATTTGACAGTCACATTCAAGCTTAAAAATAGTAGGAAACCTCCTTTTAATGTAATACCAAACCTTTCAAGTTTTTTATTGACTTGATCATAGGAGTGAAATTTTAAATTTCAAGAAAAAATATATGATAAAATACATAAAAATCACAATTAAATGCATGGGATGATGAATCTATTTTAAAAACCTATTTCCAAATTTCGAAAAATAAATAAATCATATGTAAATTACACATTTTCACAAAATCCATTGTATACTTAGGGGTTCACAATTTTAATTTTTTTAATTTTGAAAATATTTAAATATACTTGCACCTACTTTTGCAAATTATAACATTATAGAAAATATGATCTAAACCTATTTACATGAATCATTATAATTCATTTAATCATTATTTTTTCAAATATTTTTAATGTAATTAGGAAAAATATTAAGTTCAATCTTTTAGCCCAATCAAATTGCAAGATAAAAAAACTTATGATACATTTTGTGATACAAGTTACATTCAACCCCACAATACTATATTAATTGGTCTACTTCACTCTATGATGTTGTTGGGTTTAAGAGGTTTAGGGGTGACATCAATGACCACACAAGGTGAGGCGTTTGATTCCTTAGGTTTTCAACTTTTACAACAACATTTGCCAACACCTTCCCCACTACATATAATTAATAAGCAAATTTCTCTTGCACAAAACATAATGCAATATGTAGTTGATGGTGAAATGGTTATATGCTTGTGTTTTAATTACATAGGCAATGAAAATAATAAGACCCCAAACCAAAACTTGCTAGAAAACATGAAAAGGTGGTGGTTCAAGAGTCAACTTTGATCATTTAAATCAACATTGAACAATGAAGGCTAACTCTTGATTATGGTAGAACAAATTAAGGTGGATGTATGGTGTGGTGGCTCACTTTTTGTGTCACATTGATGATTTTGGTTAAATACATCCTATTTAAATGCTTATGGGAAAGAATATACCCCTGAATATGTCAATGAACAATTGGTTAAAACTATATTAACAAATTGATTATGAAAACATCTATGTATTTAATTTTTGATAAAAATACACAAATTTTTAACAATAAAATTTTGAAGTTCCAAAATGTGAGCTTGTTTTCTAATTGGAATTTTATAAAATTTAGGAATTGAAATTGGGTTTCATTCAAAATGATTTGTAGTGACTTAGTTTGTACTATATATTAATAATAAATTTTTAAATATGCAAGTCTTCGTTGAACACATTAACCAAAATATACATATGGATATTAAAATTGTTAAAATGATATTTTATTTTCATATTTTTTAAAATAAAAACTGGAAAATAATATTCAAATGTGCATATGTTTTAAAATTCTAAATGGACAACTATTCATGTGAACTTTAAAGTGCAAATATTCTCAAAGGAGCAAAAAACTATGTTGGATATTAATGAAAACTATGAGTTTTTTACAATTTTTTTTGTTGATATTTAAAAATTATGTTATTTATTTCAAGTTATGCTAAATGACTAATATGAATGTTGAAGAATTCCAATAAAAAACTCATTGACTTTAATTTTGGGTTTTGGTTCTAGTAAAGGACCTTTGAACTTGAATAATAGTTGTTTTAAAATCAATCAATTTTGCAAAAGTCTAATGTAAAGGAATCATTTAATAAATAAAATTTGATGGTAAATAAAATAAAATGATAATAACCTACTATTCACAATAAAAAAACAATCATAATTAAAAAGTTATGAAATTTGATATTTCTATAAATTCAAAATATGTTTCAAAATCTCAAAATTTCAAAAGTCCTTTACCACATGTAGATGGGTTTTAATGTACATGACATATAAAACAAAGTTTTAGTTTATGATTAAAGATTAAAAGCCTAAAGTAGTTAGCATGTTTCAATATGACTTGAAATTATAATAAATTTTCAAAATGAAACCTAAAATCTAGCAAAATCTACTCATTTTGAAAAATTATATTTATTTTAAAAATGAATAACACAAAAAAATGATATATTGGGGCAACTATATGTATTTTTAATAACAACTTGTAAAAGATCTCATTAAAAAAATCCTTAATATGAAAAAGTGAAAAGGACCAATAAAATATTCATAATCCTTTTATAAAGTAATGTTGTTGGCTCCTTTGATCATATTTGCAACTTTAATTAGTTTTATAAATATAAAAAACCTTCCATATTGCATACAACATGTAATATGACATGATCATATTCTTATGTTAGTTTTGAGGTAGGTTGGGAAGGTTCACAAGAAGGCACGTAGTTCTAGTTTTGAAATATTGCACTAATAAAATTTTACAATGTAGCAATCATGTCCATTTCAAAATGTCTTATGGACTTATATGGTATATTTATATGGAATGTTGAACATTTAAAATAGTGAACCACCATATAATGCACAAATCCATAAACTACACGTCATGTATAGTGGTGGACCATAGATACATGCAATGGACATGATATTGCATGTTGCGTTTTCCATAAAAAAGAGAGTGTAGGATTGACATAGGATTGAAAATAGCTAACCCTTTTGAAGAAAATCATATCATGAAAAAAAATAATTATTTGTTTTCGGATGCATATGTCAGTCATTGGTAGTTTTTGAATCCATGAAGGCCTATGGCAAAACCATGAGTACATATAATTACATATATGACTAATTTCTTAGTCATAAATGATTATATAACTCCATCTAGTTGAATAGGACTCATCACATAGAATGTGACATTTACAACTATAGACATGACATTTCGAATTACATCCATGTGGATGACTAGTAATAATTTTGAATTATAATTCACTTATTTTTAGTTTTCTTCATTCATATATTTGTACATTTATTTATTTATTATTGAATTTTCACTTAGTTTTAGAGTCACAACAACAAGTTTACTATAACATGTCCATAGTCATCTGTGCTATGTCTAAATGCAATGAGTTTGATTCAACTATTGTCATGACAATATTTTATAACTTCGTAATGAATTTAATTTTTCACTTGTAATTATGTTATTCTAGATTTATTTAGTTCCAAATTTATTTTATTTCATATTTTATCTTAATTGTTAACAACTTCAATTTGAAATAGGCATTAAGGTAGTTTTAAATATATATTTCAAAACTTCTGATGTGGTTTAATTTTTAAAAAAATGGGCCATGTATTCAAATGTGAAATTACATAATTAGTTCTTAAATATGTATTTTTTTATTTTCATAATTATAATTGATTTTAATGTTATATAATGTCAAGCATAAATACTTACATCAATTTTAAATATTTATGGCCCAAGTTAAGGTTCTAGAAAACATCCAAAAGGTTTTGGAATAACATTGTTTTTAATGTATGTGGTCCAAAATCTTCTAGAATGTTCAAGAAGGTTCATGATATTTCCAAAAGGTCTTGTAGAAATCCATAGATGTTCCCTGAAACCTTAAAATGGCATTGGTGTTCTCAACATGTTTGAATTTTTCGTGTCTCTAGAGCTGGTGCATCCCATGCCTTGTGAAACTTGGAGCAATCCATGTTGCAAACGTTTTCTATTGCCATTATAATTCTTGTAAGTTGTAAATAATCCCACACCTTGCAATTTTTGTGAAGTCCCATGTTTTGTGATCCTTGAAACAATCTTTTTAATTCTTGATGTAGAAAGGGTTCATGTCTTTAGCGAGTTGCTTTATTTCTTCCCAATCTCTTGTAACTTTCACAAATAAATTTTATTTTCTTTTCCTTCTTTTAAAATCCATATAAGAAAGCAACAAAATGGCCTCAAAGTGTTGCTCCAAAGTGGTCACTAGTGAGTTATGTAGAAATGCCTATCAAACGTGGGGCAATGTGGATCTTGAATTGTAATTATTACACAAAAAAATTCAAAAATCTTCTATCAAGTGAGAGTAAAAGATAATTATTTTGGAGGAGGGAATTGTTAAAAGACCTACACAAGTGTACCAAACAATGTTTTAGCTCCAATTGAAGAAGGAACTTGCAACCAAGAAAATGGAAGGAAGGAAAATCAACATGTTGGAATCACTTCATTGTCAGTGGACACATCTCAACCAATAACACATCTCAACCAATAATGTTAACTACTTGGAGCTCAACAAAATTGCACAAGCACGAGATGGCTAAAATAGATCAATTTTTTTTGGTTGTGGTGTACCATTCAATCACTAGAAAAAAACATTTTTTAAAACTATAAAGCTTTTAACTAGATGTCATTTCCAACTACATTCCAACTACAATTTTTAATTTTTTAAATTAAAAAATCAAAGAAGTTGAATTGTTAACAAAATTGGTCAATAATTGAAGATGGTTTTCAACTGGGGTACCACTTTGTGCAAATGATTTACATTGATAACTTTCTTAGTTGACATTCAGTTGAAAGGTCGACTAAAATTGTGATGTTATCAAACTTCATTTTATCCTTCAGTGATGTTGCATCATCACAAGTCAGGCCTTTGACTATTTTGGTAATTTAGTTTTTGGTTGAATGACAATTTACATTGGTGGATGGATGAAATGCAAGGTACATTTGTTAGTTTGGGCATTTCCCTACTTTATTCTAGTTAATTTACAATTTACAATGGGGCAATTTGTTTTTTTGAGTAGTTTACAACTCATTCAAAGTTGGGGAGTTTAAGAATAGCACAACAACCTTACCAAAAGATTTTGGGGAAAAAAATTATTACAATATTTCAAAATCATCAAAAGATTATAATAACCTAAGTTAAATAACATACCTAGTTTAAGTTAATACATTATATGTGTGTGTGTGTGCATGTGCGTGCTATTATATCTCACCTAAATTAGTATAACATTGGTGTATATTACTATTATGTATAAATCATAAGTTATTACCAATATTAATAATATTATCAACCATTATTCACTAATAAAATTATATTTTATAATTATAATTATTTCATATAACTAACATTAAATTATAAATATTATAAATATTGACATTAATGTGTATTAATATTATAATTGATTGTATGTATTATTTTATATTATTACTACCATCAATTTTATAGTTAACTATTAATAATAAGTTAAATTACAATTAAATATTTAATAATATTTCTTATACTATTACTATTATTTTAAATATAATATAATAATATTAGTAAAACTTAATTATCAAAAATATTATTTGAAATATTAATATCCATCAAGAATAATATAACAAATAATTTTTATTGTTATTATTAAATTATATTAGTACCAATATTAGTAGTTATTATTATTATAACTATTTAATAATAATGATAACATGTTTTTAACGAAAAATATATTTTTATGTTTAATATTTACTATAGCTATTAGGTAGATTAAGTTATTGTAGCATAAAGTTATAATAAGTAGGGTAGACATGCTTATCACCAAACACCTATCATATTTGAGAAGTTTCTTGTCTTATTGGAAAGATTTTCATGACCATGGGTGAGCCAAATGAAAATTTACAATATTTGTTGGATTCCAAAAACAAAGAAACAACAACAAAGAAGGAAAAACAAGATGAGTTTGTTCAAGGAGGAAAAAAAACATTTAGACCCCTTTACTTTCAAATCTCATATTTTCTTCATTTTTTGCTTGTTTTGAACAATTTAAAAAGCTATGAAAGCGCCATTTGAAGCTTTACAAAACTTTTTTCAAATGCAAAGGCAATAAAGCAACATCCAAAAATCCTAAACTCCAAAACATAAATTGTTCATATGTGCCAAACCACATGCAGGCATATCTTACTCATCCCTTCATTGATTTGAAATGTTTTTGTTGCTTTGGATGCAATAGGTGAAGGGTTATAAAATCCTTTTTAGCTCCAAAGGCAACATAGCAATGTACAAAGATTTATAAGTCTTTGTCCTTAAGTTATCAACATGTATATCCAAGTAGTTGCAACTAGATTACAACTAACATGCAACTAAAATGTTTGTCCCATATTCTTTGTCATATGTTTCAAGTTTGCAAACTATATAAGTAGATGCACTAATCATCTTTTAAAAACAAGAGGTACTTGATATGAGTCATTTAAAACGGTTTGACCTTAAAAATAAAACCAAAAATAAAATAAGATTATCCTATACTAGCTTATCTAGTAAATACATTTTGATGGGTTAGTAAATACATTTTGATGGGTAGGTAGTTTAGCTACTTAGGCCTACTTAGCTACCTACTTAACCAAACTTAAGTGGGTAGGTAAATATGTTACCTACCTACCTACATAGGTACCTAAACTTAATTAAGTAGGGAGGTAGGTACTTAGGCCCCATTAGATATAAAATGTATGTCCATGTGACAAAATCTTATTGGATGCAAGATTGACAATCTAAAATAATGTTAATTATAAAAATATTTAATCTTAAAATAGTCAATCTCTACCATGTGTCACCATTTCCTACATCCATGTGTCAAAATATCCTCCTTCTTTAAATAGGATGATTCATATAAATTCAATTTTATTTTAATATTGAATATTGAAACACAAAATGGATAACATCATGAAATGTCATTGGATGAAGTTCATCCATCCTAATGCTCAAGCTGAAAATGATTTTCAATTATAATAATTGATGCAATGCTAACATATGGATCATGTTTTCAATTAGAATGTCACTTTCAACTTGTATTTGTTGATTGCCATGGTTTTCAATTGCAAATAAAATCCCAACTCAGTTTGTTATTTTCAATTACAATTTATAGTTGAAAAGGAGTTGGAAATGTAGTTGGAAAAGTTGGGTTTTCCTTCTAATGAATGTGGCATGGTCACTCGATATTTCAAGAGCAATATGGTTAGATCAATTTCAAACTTTTGACATTTTCATTTTGTTTCTAATTTTGATCATTTAAATGAGGGGCTATTGCTTGAAATCAAAAGTAATTTAGAATGAAACTTATAACTAATTGTGAAATCCTAGGAGAATTAGGGTGCACAATTTGTTGTGATGGTTGGACAAGTATAAACAATAGGCCTTTCTTGAACATTCGATGTGTTCCACCAAAAGAAGAAATGTTTTTAAAAACAATAAATACTAGTGGATAGGAAAAAACATCATAATTCATAAGAAGACATTTGATAGATGCAATTGAACTAATAGGCCCACACAAAGTTGAAGTTATCATAAACAATGTTCCTATTTGCAAAAGAGTTACAAAGATTGTTGAGGATAAAATTCCTCACATTACTTATTTAGGTTGTGTTGCACATGTCATTGACTTGTGCATGGAAAACATTGGTATTTTTAGTTGAAACCATATTGTGACCATATTTTCCAAGTCATTTTGACACAATGTTCAATTAGTGGTGGTTGAAACTAAGTCCATTTATTGTTTGGTATGCCTAGTGGATTTTGCAATTCCAACCATGGGCATTTATAA
Source organism: Sphagnum tenellum (assembly GCA_963921925.1). Lineage (NCBI taxonomy): Eukaryota > Viridiplantae > Streptophyta > Sphagnopsida > Sphagnales > Sphagnaceae > Sphagnum > Sphagnum tenellum. Next base: position 12,897,091 of record OY998157.1, read on the forward strand.
GAAGATGGGTCAATTGATTGAAATTATCAATTGTATGTCTTCCCTTTTTGAATCAAACAAGGTAGATATTATTCAAATCCTACATGATAGGTGACCTTTTGGTCATATCCCATTATATTGTTAGTTATATGTTTGATCCTAAGTGAAAAGGCAATTTGATAAACTATTATTTGCTTATAGAATAATGAGGGATTGTTTACTAAGTCTACTAGTAATGTTATAACTAATGAAGTTTTTAGTTATTAATGGTGGGAATCATTTGGTGCAAAAACATTAGAGCTTCAAAAGTTTACAATGAAAGTCTTGAGCCAAGTTATTTGTGCATCTATTTGTGAACACACATGGGTGCAAATGAGCTCAAATGAGCCAAAATTGATGTCAAAACATGAACTTTTTAACAATTTTTGTTACATTTGTCTATGTGGTGCCACTTTATGGCATGTGAATCATGGAAAGTTGTGCTTATTGAATAGTATGGCTATTGAAAAATCTAAAAATCAAACAAAATTCCAATATCAAATTTTGGTTGGAATAAAAGATGTTTAACAACTTCATTCAATGACACTACTTTCATAAAGGGCCCCTTAATTTTCATAATAAAATAAATTTCATTTTCAATTTATTTTATAATAATAAAGTACTGTTATAAACATCTAAAAAGTATTCAAATTTTCATATTTTTTTGATTTTTTGTTTATCAAAAATCAAGGTTTAAAAAAAGTTCATGAGTCCTTTTTTACATGTAAATATGATGGAATGTATATGTTTTTAAAAGAAAACTTGTAGCTTATAACATGAAAAACAAAACTTGAAAGTGTTAATATGTTTTGGTATGATTTGAAATTATAACAAAATTTTAAAACACAACACAAAATCTAGCAAAATTTGTGCACTTTCAAAAATTCATATTTCTCCAAATTTGATTGTTAAAAAAAAAAACATATTGGGGCAACTATAAATATATTATATAATTTTTTCAAAAAAATTCATTTGAAAATTCCTCTTTAAGAAAACATGTTTTCTGAGAAAAAGGACCCCAAAAAAGACAATAGTCTTAAATGCAAAGTAAACACATTGGCTCATTATATGTCATTTGGACCCAAATGGTCAATATTTGATTACATTCAGTTCAAAAGGAGAAATTCATTGAGCTTTAGTAACACAAATGATTTTGTTTTTGTGTTTGGCAACATTAAGTTGAGAGATAAAATCTTTGATCCAAATTAAGAGTCTTATGTTGAATAGTAAAATTAGAATGAAAAAAATCAATAAAATTATTACACTTTAATAAAGTTGTAGTATGTTTGAAGTCTTCAAGTTTTGAGAATTTCATTATAATTCTTATGGAGTTTTAAGCATTTTTAGATTTTTTTATTGATGAATCACATACTCAATATGCTTAGACTTTTGTTGCACCTCGTATTCATGTACTCATGAACTCAAATTCTAGTATTTTTATTCCATTTTCTATAACCTTGGTCCAAGTCAGAATTTTTTTTACTCATATATATTATTTATATCATCTTCACATACACCTTTACCCCATCTATGTTTTTTCTTTAATTTCCAAAAAAAATTCATTTTGGGATTTAGTTGTTGAAAAACAAATTGCCCATGGATGGCAATCTTACTAATTTTATGTATTTTCCCTTCACATTTTTACTTTATAACATAGTAAACCTTTTAGTAGTGGGTTTAATATTGCATTTGAAAACAAATACAAATGAGATAAAACATTTAGTTTAATGGATGACATTGTTAATGTTTAAATAATAAAATGTAAATTGTGAGGTAGGTGGGTTGGCAATCATCCATAAGAAGACTTTATAGCCAAATTTGGTTACATGTCAAAAGGAAGGCAATTGTGGAATTATGCTATTGTTTGGTGAGATGCTACAACCTATTGTCTAAATATGATGATGTCAAAAAACATTTTCTCATTATGTGTGCAATAGAAGGCCATTTTTTCTTGAAAAATTAACCTTTGTATTCGTTGTAAGGCCTTTTCTGTTTTTTTGTCACTAGATTGTAAACATTTTCCAAAAATAAAAAATTGGACATTACACCAAATCCAACATCCAATACAAGATATTGAAAATATATCCCAAATTTAGTCATTTGATCATGTTTCAATGAACATTATTTGTTAAAATTAAACACTACATAAATCAAAGAGGGTATAATTTAGCTCAAGTATTATGTGAGAGAACTTAAACTTTTCCTACCCTATTATTACTTTATTTTATAATTTGCATATTTAATCCACCCTGTATTTAATTAAAATTTTATGTTTGCATTGAATTTTTGTACCATTATTTATTTGAATTTTTATTTATAGTTGGAGTTGTGAGGAGTGATAAAGGATTCATAATTTGTACACATATTCATACATACCAAGTGAAAAATATTCAAATTGAATATAAAAAATAATCATAAAAGTGAATTAACATATTAGATCAAAGAGGAATCCAAGGCAACTTTCAGTAATTCATTTAAGAGATTTCCCAACTTCATGATGTTATTTTCTAAAAAAATTGAAATTGGATTCAAAACCTTGGGAATTGTAAACCTTTTTGAACCTTTAGTCCAAAAGAATTGAACCTAAATTAATAATTCATACTTAAGTCCTTTGTACAAATGTTATTTTTTTCATAAATTTTCCCCTAATACTTGGGATTCATTCATACTAGACATCAATTATTGTAACCAAAAAAGAGAGGGTCCAGAAATCTAACAACACATGTACTCTCCTCTTTGGACCCTAGCGTCCATGCTCTCCAGATCGATCTCACCCCTACTGACACCTCAACATCTCCAAAACTCATCCATGCCTTCCTGATCTTTTTCTGATCCTCAACGATTCAAAGACCGATAGACACAACAACACAACAATCCCACAACACATCTCCTATCCTATACTTCCACACTGATGCGATTCAAAAAGAGACTCTTATATCTTATTCACAAAATATATACATCCCCGAAGGTACAAGCGTTGCCTTCCTGCAAATTCACAAAAGAGAAGTCTGAAAGTTCCTAGGCTTCTTGCTTCTTCTCTGTTTCTAACCTCAATTCTTCTGCAACAAAAGCTCAACTATCCGTCAAACGCAGCGGAAGATCTCTAGCACAGCTAAGCTCCCTTCTACAGAACTCCCTAACTCCTTCTTTCTGCCTCCGCACTATGTTGCAAAAAATCTCCATTGTGCTCCTTAAAAACAGCCTTCTTGATCTTTTTCTTTAGAACTCCGTTCGTTTCTTCCAGAAGCTTCTCCATTCCTCTAGTGCCGTTCCATCCCACTCACCCAATCCGCCGTCATCGCTCGTCGTCTTCATCAATCCGACTCCATCATCCTCCATGAATGCCAACCGCCATCTCCTGCGTACCATGCGGCACACACACAAAAAGAAAGAGGACATCCATGCACTCCATGCAGCAGTAATGAGCGTCGAAAATAGGGCTGCTGCCTCAAACAGACCTAGAACCCAAACATAGTCCAGTGTCCACACTGAATCTGTCCACCTACCTTTGCATTACATTATATCTTAGTTGATTTAAAAATAAACATGATCATATTGTCAAACCAATTAATCTATATATTTTTACCCAACAACTAATATATAGGACTTTATAATTTTACTCGCATAATTTTACAATTCAAAAATTGAAAACCTGCATTGGAATCATGTGTGCACCATTTCGTTATGCATTGTTGACCTCTTTTAGTTATCATTGGTGACCACATCACTCAACTTGAAATAGTTTGAGGATTTATCATATTAACATCATTTGACTAAAAAAAAGATAAATATGTGAAAGTTTACCAACTAAGGAAAAAAAAAAAAAAAAAAACTCAAGTGCACTTTATATATATATATAATAGCTTGGGGAACGTAACAGTTTTATTGTGGAAAATTATCACCACTTGGCAACAAAAAATTGGAAATTTTTAAATTTTTTTATAAAAAGAGTAAATTTGACTAATTTTTCTTTTTAAAAAATTGAAAAAAAATCCTTGTCAAGAACATATATTATTGAACCACTTTAACCAATTATTTAAGTAAGAGAAAAACACATTATCAAATTACATCATGTCATTTATAGTTTAAAAAATTAGCATAAAATTTTCAACTAAATATTTGAAATGAATGTAATGTCTTTACATTTTGAACATAAAAAATAAATATTATGTGTAGTTATGAGATTCAAGAAAATTGAAAAAAATATCATTATATATATATATAATACATTGATTCATTTGAATCTAGGTCCCAAATATTAAATTTTAATTTAATTTAATAATTATAATTGTAATTATAAAAAAATTAAATTGAAATCATTAATATCATTATGATATCATTAATGTGACAATGTCATACATATATTACATACTTAATAGTTGCAAAATTAAAATATACATGTGTTTATATTTATGTAGAATGATATTAATTGTCACAAGTTGAAGGGGGTGGTCAACACATCTCTATTTCCTCTCATGAAAATAATATTTTTTCTTCACACCAATTACTCCCACATCCTCATCATTTGGTATATGGGTTTCATTGAATACAATGAAATGTTCTTTTAAAGATACCCATCCAGAATTGTTTGACTTAATGGCCATTTCAAATCGTCACTATTGTAGACATAATTGCAGGGCAATACAAAATACAAAGCCCAACATGGTCCTCACAAAGTTGATCATCAAGAATTGCTTCCTAAAAGTCACATGTAACTACCTTACCTTTTGTAATGAAGACCCTAGTATTGTCTACAAGATCGCATTCAGCTCCTTGCCATTCAAACCTTTGTCTTTCGACAACATTGGAATTTTTTCCTTTGAAACCATCACCGTATTTTGCATTGTCATGCTAACACCTATTAGCTTGTTAATTTCCTTTTCATCTAGTTCAAAATTTTCCTCTACTTGAGCCTCCTCATCACACTCTCCAATATCATCCTCAGTTCCTTCCTCGTTCCTGGAATAGAACCAAAGCCTTGCACACCGTCATCTCATGTATAATTCCCTTCTCCATGTAATTTTTCAATACACAAGTCTTGAATTACATTACCCATATTCTCAAAATGTTTTTAAGCCATAAGCTTTTTGAACAATGAATTGTCCTTTCATGAAACTCACTTTTTCACAAAATTATTAACCGCATGCATTGTTAGATCACCTTAATCAAATGCCGTGACATCTAATTCATCATTCAAAAACACATCCTTCAAAGGTCAAAAAACCTCCATTTTAAGCACTGACCCACAATGTTTCGTTGTTGGAATGGTGCAAAATAATTTTAATTCCTCAAAGGCCTCATGCACGGTTCAATTTAAACCACCAAACAATTCTCCAATCCACATGGACCATGTATCAGAACAAGCGATGCATCTTTGCATGTTCCCATACAAATTTTGACCCATTCATTTTTGCAAGAAACCTAAATGTTGATAAAGCTACAAAACATGAATCCTTTAGCCATATCTTGCCAAGTAAAAAACAAACATATGGTCATGGAATTGTCAAGTAGTTTTAAAGATGTGAACAAATTCATTTTCCTTCACAAATATCATCCTCCATGACTACATAATTGAAATAACTGAACATTGTGACATACTTTATTATAGTCCAATCATACTCGTCATTTTGGCCATGACATATATGATTATAGAAATTGTTGGAACATTTTAAAGAAGTGAATAGAATGTAAAACAAGAAAACACACACACACACACACAGGTTTGGCAATGGGTTTGTCTAGAATTTGCCCTATGTCAAAATATGGCATCCATGACTAAAAAAGATTAAAAATGGCATAAACAATGGGTTTGATTCAACTATAGTTGAAAAGAACCCATCATTAAAGCCATGTTTTGACATAATGTTGAATAGACTAATTTGGATAGACCCATTGTCAAACCTTTTAAACAAATTATATTATTTTTTTAAAATCTCAAAATTTTGGGCACATCATTGGCACACCATTGTAGTCCTGTATGCCATGGTAAAAGTGATGGATCTTGATCAATTATGGAATCATGTGTCACATAAAATTACAAACATAGTCATAATGTATATTTTTGGCATAATGTGAATTGTCACTATTGATTAAACCTTCATGTAATAGTTATAAAATATCAAAGTTGAATCCAAGTAATTGCTCAACCAAGGGGTCAACAAAATACTTCATATGATTTGAACATGTGTCTTAGTCATGTAGTTTAAATGACACTAAAGGTACTTGATTGTGCATAGTATATGGGGTACATGACTATGTGACTACATTTGGGACTTAGTCACAATTGTCCTTGTCATGGATCTTTTTTTAATGAAGGGAGGAGCATTTAAAGTGTGGTAAAACAAGGTGAAATTAAATTAAGGAAGAATAAGTTGACTAAATATAATATCTAGGCTAGATTGTTGTAGGGTTAAAATTTTGACCCCCATGGTTGAAGGAAATACATGGGATGACCTTGAAATAATTATTTAAGAGAATATAAAATAACTTATATTGTGTTGTGTGACTAAAAATGCCTAGGGAACAATTAATTTTTCAATTTCTAATGTTGCTTAAGTGGTGATCATCCATGTAAATATATTTAGCTATATTTGGCTATATTTATAATATGAAAATGGAAAATTTTAAGCACCTTTTCATCCAATAAGCATTTATGGCAATTGATTTTGTGAAATTTTAAATTAAAAAAACAACAAATTTGTGGGAAAATGTTCCTTTTTCAATTTTGTTTTTCAAAATGGAAAAAAATCTTTATTGGGGAATGGTTTAATGTCCTTCCTAAGTTCCTTGAAACCATGGTCTTACAATGATATGACTTCAACAAACAAAACTATAAAAATAGAATGGACACATATGATATAGCCCCACAAGAAAAATATATTTTACAAAGGATATATATCTTGAATTAAATCAATCGTTTAACATGACGCTTCCAAAACTATGATAGGAAATTGAATTTATAAAAATCAAATCATAAATGTCTTAAAGCACAAGGACATGAGGGGGCTAGTCCAACTTTTCCTTGTACAAAACACTAGTGATGGAACATTTCACCATCAAGATATTGCTAAAATTAAGGTAACAAGTGAAATATGAACAAAAGGGAACCTTCAAAGATGTGATGACAATTTAACCAAAAAAAAGGAAAAACATGGAAATGACCCTATGAGTAACACCCACACATTATGACTCAAATGAGTAAATTTCCAACAAACTTCGCAAGTGAAAAAACCATTCAAAACACATAAAACTCACAGGAATCAACTATGGAACATATAGTAAATTAGATGGGTGAATTGAGCCTTCATCTATTGCAATCCAAAACAAACAAAATAAAAAATGTTAAGGAAAGACCTATCAACAATGCACTATGAAAAATGTTGAAAAATGGGACATTATTCAATGGAATGCCCAAATGTGCTCAAGGAGAGCATGAGCTCATATTACATTGATTGATAATGGAATACAAAGAAAAGGTTCAAGTGCATTTGATCAAAGTAATTCAAACAAAAAGATAAGGCTTTGATGGGATTAGTGAGGAGCCTTAATCCCCTATGGTGGATGTCATGGCATAAACAAAGAAGGATCCAAACATGGAAAAATAAAATACATTCCTTCAAAATCTAGTTTTAAAATATTATATTTTGAGCGTAACATAAGAAAATAGATTCAATTTCTTAGAAAGTCCCATTATGAAAAAATGGCATGTTGAATACATAATTTGAAGAACTTTAATATAATAAAAGTAAGTACCAAATGGTTTTTAATTAATTGATGAATATTGTGTTCCTTCTTACTTTTACATCAGAAGTTGAATATATTTTTATTATAATATGAAAAGTCCACATGTACATTTTACCACACCATTGATTTGAAAATAGAAAAATCCAATATTTCATCTACTTGCAATTTATAGGTTGTGACATATATTTGAATATTGATGAATTTACTTAAACCTATATATTTTAAACATGTGGTTTAAAAAACAATTGTAACAAAATTTAAGAACATGTTGATATTAATCATTGCTTAGAAAAAATCAAGGAAAATGTTGTTAACATTAGTCCAATTCATAATAATCCTCTTAAGTGGCAAATGCAGCTCTTAATATTTTGTTGCACCCATCCCATACCACCTTTTGAACCTTGTGAAAAATGAAGATTCAATTTGATGCAACCATTACCCATGGTTAGAAGTGGGCATTAGTTCAAGTTATTATTACCAATAATTATTTAACAAAGTTGATAAAAAGTTAGGCTTTGAAATATTTTGTAAAACCAAAAATGGAATAATTCTTGCATGGATGTGTTATCACAAATACTTGAAGCACCATTAGATATTGTTTCAAATATTGGGCTTCAATTTTTGAGTGAAGTCTTGGAGGCTTTATTATGCACATCATGTTTAGAAACTTACCATTAATGGCTTGGTGGAGAGGATAAACAAAATCATAGTTTGTTCCATGCTTGTGAAAGTAGTTGAATTCTCAGCAAACATTTGTGATTAGGATCCCAAGATCCACCATGTTGGGGAGGTCTACAATATCATTTACAAAAGCAATGATGCTTGTTGGTAGTTTTCTGATTGGTGTATAGTGGAGGTTAATTTTCATATGAATTTGTAAATGAACATTTTCACATAAAAAGAGATAGCCACAAGGAAAAATATTATCCATCAATGTCTTTTCAAATTGTCTTAAAGTCATGAAGTTCAAATTATATGATATTTCAATATTTCGTAGTGTATCATGCCAAATAATGTTGATGATTATGATTTTTTGGGTTGTAAATGGTTGAAGGTTGAAAATGAAAATTTATGATTGAAAATGATAATGGGTTACCTTATGTTGTTTTTATCATTATACAAAAAAAATTCATTTAAAAAAAGTTAATGAAAAATGGTATAGTGTTATTAAATAAATTGTTTTAAATAACCTGCATAATTGTTTTGATGAACATTTACATACAAGTTCCCTAGTGCAAGTTACATTGGACCATGAAAAATTATGGTATGTGGGTATTCAAATGGGGCAACTGTATTCAAAAATTGGATGATCAATTTAGGGACTTAGTTTGATGTTACTAATTCAAGTGTATATATGATGTAGATGTATAATATACTATATTTGCATAAATTTTAAAAAGCTATGGACATTTAAAGTGAACATTAAGGATTTGATAGTTGATGACAAAAATACATCATTTGGATTCAAAATGGTTCAATCATTGATATTGTGGTCATTAGTGATTCAAATTCAATTAAATAATATCATAGTCCTCAAGCCAATTTGACATTAATTAAATTATTTATGATTTTTTGAAAAAAATGATGAATACATTGTAACCCGAATTAGGTTACAGCAACTGTTGATAAGGAAAGTTAAGTTCTGTGTTAATTGAGCCGTTTGTCTCTATGGCGGCTGCCTTTATGTTTCTTCTGCATGGGAAGCTTTGCTGGGTTGGGAGTGAGGTGTTGTACTGAGAGGTTTGCGTGGCGGCTTCGAATTATGACTTGGGTCGGCGATGCAATTATGGAGAATGGCGGTTTGGAGCATGAAGGAGAAGGCAAGGAGACTAGGAGGAGGATGGAAGGAAGAATGGAAGGCAATTAGGAAGATAGAACAGGCCGAATAGAGTGAGTTGAGGACAAAAGGAGAAGGACAGAAAGGAGGTATTTTTGCTGTTGGTTAGCCGATCAATTTTTCGCCGCGCTTGAGGCTAGTCAGCAGAGTGTGATCGAATGTCTAGAAACAGAAGTTAGGTTGTCATGTGAGCTCGAGAGGTTAGTACCAACAGTGTGGTGGACGAGCTATAGTTGAGCCATCAGCTTTAGCAACTGTGAACTTGTGATATCTAAATGTTGGGTGAATCAAACAATGTCATTTACAGATGCATTCGAGGCAGCATGATATGCCTCTGTATATTTTGTGAATAAAATCTGAGTTTTGAAGCCATAGCCAGAATTGCGTTTGAGAGAATAGATGCACGATATAATCTGTGTGAGGAGCTGTGCATTGTATGAGATTCCGGGTCTTACTACGGTGGAAGTGTCTTGTCAGGAAATTTGTGAAAGTTGAACTCTGAGATCACTGTTGAGGTTGGAACTCGAATGTTATGGTCTGCAAGAGTGTCTGTTGTAAGATCTAAGGTGTCTGTTGTATAATGGCGCCCTCTCTTTTTTGGCTACAACATGATAACTATGTTAAAAGTTCTAAAAGTTTTTTTCTTTCCCTAGGTTCCTTTTTTCCATTCAATGGGTTTTGTTTATGAAGTGTTTTCACAAAGAAGTCAAGTGATTTCTCATATGTGTGCAATTAAAATGGCCAACAATTTGATGAAATAGAATAATAATGACCCTTTGACTAATTCAAAAAATATTATTCAACCCTCTTAATTTCATGAAAGTGCAATTGTTGTTAGTTTCTAACTAATTAATATTCAACCTCTATCAATTGCTAATTAATATTTCAACCTTTGTCAAAAAAAATTAAAAAAATTGTAATTGAATATTGAATTGAATATTTGAGAATTAATTAAATATTTGACAATGAATTGTTGAATTGGCCAAGGTATTATGGTATGTCAATGCAATGTTTTTCAAGGATTTCACATTGCATCAATTATATGTTGTTTTTTATGAATTTTTTATATCATTGAAAACAATTAAAGTTCATATCATGTTGAGAAAATATGTTCTATGCTAGATTTGTGTACACATGTACAAAGTAGTGATCTATGGATGGCTTGAAGATGAATGGAAAACAATTGCTGGAATTAATGGATTATTGTTGCCCAACCTACTTAGGACCATCCCAAAGCTTGGGAAAAACACAAAGAAAATGCTACCCAAAATTGGCTTATGGGGACTTTTTTTGGGCTATTGATTATTCATTTGATTCAAAATTGTGCTTATGTACAATCAAGTGCATGAATGCACATAAGCACATTTCTGAATCAAATGAATATTCAGTGTGGTTAATAATAAGCTATTTTTGTTTCAAAAACTCAAATCAACTAAATGAGATTGCTAAAAAGTTTCAAAGCACGAGTGAAATATTAATTGTCACCACTTTTATTACAATATATAATTCCAATTTTCTCTAAAAGTGTGTACACTATACCATGCATTTATGCAACATGACAATGAACTTGAACATTACAACAAGACTACCTATGCTAGATGAATATCAAGGTCATAGGTTGTTGCAACAAATTGAGTTGGATAAGAGACAATTTAAAGTTCAACAATCCATTGAGCAAGTGAGCAAAGTTGAACAATGGAGGGCCATTGACAAGAAGGTGAAATTTGATAATGTAAGAAAACTATGACATTGCGATAGTGTTTAATGTGATAAAGTGATAGAATTTGTGAACCACTATTTTCATGTAATAAAATATAACATCTCATGCTAATGTTATGATACCATGAACTCGCCTAAGTCTAACATGCTTCCTAAAGTGAAAGCAAGAGGGACCCTTAATTTATGAGGTTGGGTATACCAAAAAATATATAATTTACAAATAAAACATAGGATGTGACAGAACAAGGAAAAATGGGGGTAAAAGTAAGCATTTACTTAAAGAGGTTGAAAGCAAAGACCAAAGGTCTCATTTCAATTGAACTCTAAAATGTACACAACTTTCCAAATTAAGATGACGAAAATATGACACTTAGTGCCTACGAAATAATAATTTGTGCCCAATGGGAGAAGAGTGTGGGAAATAGGACACTTGGTGCCAATGAGAAAATGGGCCAACACAATTCTACAAAGTACATGGAAGGAAAAAAGTTCATGCAAAAGATTAAGGAAAAGTTCCTCTCGAAAACACATGGGTTTGAAAGCATGAACAACCTATGTCCAACAAAAAGAATACATCCAAGAAATGGAAACCCCTTCTTCCCAACCCCAAAAAATGAACCCCAGTTCGTATATGAACAGGAGGAGGAGTTCAAGCCAGCCCAAAACAGAAAGATCAAAGGAAGAAAAAGACAAAAAAGAAAAAAAAGAAAAAGAGTAGGGTCCTTGGGATAATTTGTTGACAAGCAAGAAGTTACTTGGTGATGGGACCCACGGTCCAGGTTTGGGCAAAAGTCCCATGCAGGGAAAGAGGGAGGGAGGGAGGAAGCGAGGAATTGGGCGAAAGTCCCATGGAAGGGAGGGGAGAGAGGAAGGGAGGTTTGGGCCAAGTCCCAGGGAGGGAGGGAGGAAGGGGGGGAGGAAGGAGGGAGAAGGGATGGGTTCCAAAAATAGTGTGGATATTTGGGAATTTTGACCCAGGGAAACGGAGGCAGGAGGAGGACCCACCTCAGGACTCTCCTCCATAAAGCAAGCAGCAGAAGCACAAGTGCACACCTATTCCTACCTACAAATTGCCCACCGAATTCTCCCCCACCGCCTCTTTCTTTCTCTCTCTCTCTCTCTCTCTTTCTCTTTCTCTAGACTTTCTTCACAGCCCACATCCGTTTCTCACGCTTGCTCGCACTTGTTCTGTTCTTACTTTTCCTTACATATTACCGCTGGCAACCACCAGACAGATTGCTCCATCTCACAGTTTCCAAACATCATGTGTGCTTGTTGTACGAGTTATTAGTGATTGTGCAGTTTCAATTTCTTGTTTCAGCAGATTCTCGTTCTAGTACCCGCCTGGATTTGTTATTATTAGCAAAACCCCATTTATAACCGGAGAGAGAGAGAGAGAGAGAGAGAGAGAGAGAGGGATCTTCAAGTCCAGACTGCTGTGCAAGTGCCGCACTACTGCTGCTGTGCACATCAGCTTGTCTTTCTTTAAGTCACTACTACTTAGTTTATACCCCATTAGTTTGAAGAATTTATGTCTCCTGTTGTGTTGTGATGTACTAGTACTGCTTTGTTCCTTTCTGTTGTGTGTGCAAAGCGCCCCCCCCCCCCCCGCCCGCCCCCAGTCTGCGTCTGATCAGTCTGATTCAGTACTACTCTCGCCTGCTATGTACTAGTAGTGATCCCGATATGTTTGCAAAGGTGGTGGAAGGCTCAAGCTGTTGTTCATAGGTTTCATATTATTTTGTGCAACTAGTTATGAGTTTTCTTTTAATATGAGTGCGTGAAGAAGAAGAAGAAGATGAGCAATTGTTAAGAAAGTCTGGTCCAAAAAGAAGGCTACTAGTTTTGGGTTGCTGTCGCACTTTGTGCCGGAGTTTCGGTCAGCTGTTGTTGACTGCACGTGTTGCAACATCCTCTCTCTCTCTCTCTCTCTCATCAAATCGAGTCAAAAAGTCCTGGAAACCTCGCAGCTTCGCAGACTTCCAAGGCGCCGGTCGGAACAGATTTTGAGGTGGCTTCAACGTCGTTACCAGCCTGCAAGATCAAGTATCTGAAGGAACAAGAATCTTCTGTAGACAAGAACAAGATTGCAGCGGCAGCAATGGGAGAAATCGCTACCGAAGGCGAAGCAGGCATCATAACGTCGACGGAGAGGGTAAACCACACGTCCAATGGATCATGTTCACAGCTACTAGCAGCAGCTGCAGGTGATGGTACCATGACCACCACCAACGGAACGGTGCAGCAGCAGCAGCGTGTCAACAAGCGGTGCCTGTGGTTCGAAGAGGAGCTGGAACCTGACCTGAGATGGGTGTTCGGTGTTTCTAAGTAAGCCACCGTTTTGCTCTCTCAGTTTTTCCTGTCTCTCAACTGCAGTTGCAAACTTTTGACATATTTTTGCTCCTGCAATTTCGGATTGCTAAATTCTGTTGTTGGAGGCTTTCCTGCAGTGTTTCTCTACATATGATTTCAGTGCCAGATAATTTGGACCATATCTGTGTCTCGTTTTTCTCTAGAAGAGAGATACTAAATTGGGTCTGGCATGGGTTTTCTTAGTCTAATCCTTTGTCTAACTCCTGTTCGGATAATGTACGTGGTGCTGATTTCTCCTCCTGTCTGCCTGTCTGTCTCTCTGTCTTTCTGTCTGTCTGTTGGTCTGTCTGTAGAACCTATATCTATTCTAGAGTTCTCTGTTAACATTAGGATGAAAGACTTTGAGGGAGCTGCTTCCTGTAGCCACAAGAGCTGATCCATGCCAAGAAGACAAACCCGCTCTCCTCTTTGTGGCTACATGAAGCAGCTTTCTCAAGAAGACAGAGCCACTCTCATCTTTTGCTAGCTGTTCACGACTAGTGCAATGTTCAACATGAGATGTAAACAGAATTAAAAAGAAAAAAAAAAACAACGAACAAACAAACAATCTCCAAGTCTTTGCTTTAGTCTAGACGTTGTTACAAGAGCAATTCACATTGGTTGTGGGGAACCAACTTAGTCGAAGTAGCAGCTACAAACGCGAGTCTGCAACGCGCCGGTGGCTTTGTCTACCGAAGCCATGAACTGATGCGTTCCAAGAAGAAGCATAACAGCAGAATAATGGACACCGTCATGTGTAGCGAGGAGCTTTTCAACTAATCCCTCTGCAAAAGTTAAGGTGATAATTTGTCCAACCGCTTTGGTTGCTGTTATCATGGTGACTTCAGCTAGACTTCATCCAGACTTTTGCTATGATCACAGATCAATTCATGAAATAGCAATAATATTTAGGTAGATGCATGAACCAGCCGGCAATATTCACCATATGTTGGTTCATGATTCTGGGTTAAGCTGCTCCAGGGGTACGTCGTAAGCAAAGCTGGGCTCATGATTCATAACAGGAGTCATGAGGATGCAGCAAGATTCCACCCGCCCAGAACTCTTCAAATCTCTGTCCTTTCTTTTATGGGCTTGTCGTACACATGAGAAATGTTGGAAATGTTCAGCATGATCGTAGCAGCTGCAGCAGCAGTAATGGTAGTAGTACTGAGAAGAGGAGATAATAATGATTTGTGCGACACTACTCCTCGCGGACAGTCGACGAAGCTGCTGTTGTACGCGAGCGCATGCCCGAGATACTTTTTTCCGTGTGCGCTAACTTTGCCAGAACGATCATATAGTTACTTCCCAGAATAGAAGCGGTAGATATCTCCGTATCAAAACCGCCGCGCTCTGAACACGACAGCAAATGACTGGCTGCTGTAGCAGCAGCGTCATGCCATGCGGTGTGCTGCACGGTGGATACTTAGTACTTTCTACAACCACCCTCGCGTCCGTCCGTTGCTTGTTGGCTTCCTAAACCCCGTCGTATAAGTATTGTACCTGTCAGTTAAAACTTGTGGTTTTGCTTGGACTTTGTCGTAACAAGGGCGAGAGCGCTTGGACTTTGTCGTCACAAGGAGGAGAGCGCCGTATTTATTGTTTGTTTGTTTCTGAGTGTCCTTGTTGTTCTGCAGCAACTGCCTTTCCTTCCGTAAGTACCAAAGGCTACTTGTTATAATTGATTACAACCTACTTCAAAACTTTCTCATAACTAACACTAACGACAGCTAGCAGCAGCAGTAGCGATTCCTCATGATCTGAAAAGAGAAAAGCGTTCCGTTCCATTAGATAGTCTGAGTATCTAATAATTCTTTTGTGTGAGCAACAGAAAAAAGCTACAACCACTCTCTCTTAGATTCATGAAGCTTTTGCTTACCTGCTGCAAAACTTTCTTCTTGACTTCAATTCTTGTTACAACATGTAAAATTCTAAAGTGCAAAATATTTCTCTTCTTGGCTCCAAATTGATCTTACAGAAATCAAAGTGCAAAATCCTCTTCTTCATGACTTTGATTTCTTCACGACTTTTTACACTTGGTTTTGCGAAATTCTCTTATTTATGACTTCAAATTCTTCTTACAGAAATGAAAGTGCAAAATTCTCTCTCTAATTGACTTTGAATTCTTCTTACATGAATCCCTAAGTGCAAAATTCACTTCTTGACTTCAAATCCAAGTGTGATTTGAAGGTGATGTAGTAGTAGAAATTAGAGATCTGCATCTACATTGACTGACCATGAAATATGAGGGCTCTTCTCTTGTGCAGAATTTTGCACACAGGCGAAAGTGAGTTTCAAACTATCGAGCTTGTGGAGAGTGGACCATTTGGCAAGGTAGTTAAGCATCATTGACAAAGTCCTCTCTTTTTAAAAAAATTCTGGACTTGGGGGTACTTACTTACATCAGTGTTGGTTCTTGTTTAGCCAAGTTTGGATTTGTTGTTTCTGGGGTTTGGAAAAATCCATTGATGATGATGGCCTTCAATTCAGAATAGATAGTAAAGCAGTGCAAAGCTAAATTATAAGTCCTTATGTTTCCTGCAAAGAAGTGGCAAAAACACCAGCATTACTATAAAGTCCTATAAATCAGCCTCAATAGTTTTGTTTCTTCATGAATTTGGTGTCCTTGTTTTGCAGGTCTTGCTGTTGGATGGAAAGCTTCAAAGTGCAGAGGCTGATGAGTTTGTGTACCATGAGTCCATTGTGCACCCCGCTCTCCTTTATCACTCCAAGTCAGTCCTGAACTCTAATTTCCACAACCTTCCAAAACAAACCCAAAGTCTAGAGTTCTCCCCTGTGCTGCAAACATAGAAAGGTTATGTGCAAAATAGAAAGAAAGCTGGCCATCAATCACTTAACTTACTCGTGAGGTCTTGTGGATGGTTAGTTTATAGCTACCATGGAAAAAACCAAAATTCAATGTGTTCTTTTGGTACTAGGTAATGGCCATTGGTATGGGCAAATGGTAGGTGGTCACGATCTGGGACTGACCAATTGCCCTGCTTCTTCTGATGGAATTGGTACTCGGGAGAGATTCTGCCACATCATTAGGAAACTTTGTTGACTCTTTGCTCTAGAAGACCCTCGTGCATGATGCTCTTCTATGTACCGGTTGCAATGCATTTGAAAGAGTTTCTATAGTTTGTGCTATTGTTATATCAACTGACCTTTCTTCTCTTATTCAAAATACTTGACCTATTGGTGGTGGCAGTCCCAAAAAAGTGTTCATAATGGGAGGAGGTGAAGGCTCAACAGCCAGAGAGGTTCTGAAGCACAGCAGTGTCAAGAAAGTGGTCATGTGTGACATTGATCAGGTTTATGACATTACCTCTCTCTGTGTCCTCTCATGTTCCTTTCTCCTGCCAACCTTGTTATTGTTTTTCAGCTTTTTAACACACGGATCTCAGAATATACAACATGGGGGGAGTCTTCACAAAAATACCTGATCTAATACTAGCTTCCAATCTCCCCTCTGTTTGTTTCATTTCATTTTGGCTTTTGTTGTGATCCACAACATCAAATGAGATGAAGAGGAGAAAAATTGCAAAAACATACCAAAAGAATTGATGCATGATCCTAGCACAGAATAAGTGCTGTCTAGTAGCAGTAGTAAGCAATTAGCTACTGTTTTTGGAGGTGTTGTTTTCATTGTGGAATTTTATGGTTGGCAGGAAGTTGTGGATTTTTGTAGGAGCAATCTCATTGAAAATGCTGAAGCTTTTAGCAGCACCCGTGTGGAGCTTGTGATCAATGATGCCAGGTATCCATAATACCGGTTAATACAACTGCTGCAGATTTGGACCTGATTATACCTAAACTTTCTAGTGAATGGATAATCACACAATTTTGGTTTGTTTGACAATAATTGGGTCTTTGTAATTAAAAGATTCCATTGATTTACAATGAAGTCTTGTGCCTCTTCTTCTAGTGGTGAAGACTTAATTATCTTATTCATTGTGACCCTTAGTCTCTTTGCTTAATAGTAAGAATATTTCTAGCTCGTTAGCTCACATTCCTTAATTTCTGGCTTTGAAAATGTGCAAATGAACATTATGTGAACATGCAGGGTGGAGCTGGAAAATCGCAATGAGAAATTCGATGTTATAATAGGAGATTTAAATGACCCTGTGGAGGGAGGCCCTTGTTTCACACTCTACACCCACTCCTTCTATTTGCACATTATCAAGGCAAAACTCAATGTGGGCGGCATCCTTGTCACCCAGGTATTGTGCTCCATCATCACATCCTCTTCTCCGTGATTTTTTGGTAGGGATTCAAGGGGAAATGTTCATGATTCCAATATCTCAATCTTGTCAAATCAAGTAAAATAGTGGTTGTGATCTTTGCATCTTTTTAGAATGACCTAATTAAGTTGGGTTCGGAGTCCTATGTACTCAAGTACTCATTGAAAACTTTGGACCAAGAGGTTTTTAAAAAATCAACATATGGTGTGTGGTAGTATACTACTGAAGTTCTACAGTAAGTCCCAAGTGTCATATCTTATTGCAAGTGGAACCAGAAACACTACTAGTAGTCTGCTTCACTTTCAGAATTCAATCAGCATCTTGCAATATCATAACAAAAATATGTGTGGATTCCAACTGTCTGGGATTATAGTAACAATGTGAAGTCACGTGTGGGGAATTGCAGGCTGGACCGGCGGGAATCTTGTCTCACACCGAAGTCTACTCCTCCATTTACAACACCTTGAGACAAACATTCAAATGTTGGAATTAGTAACTCTACCCTTGCATTCTTTTTATGCAATATGTTATTAGTACCTTATCCTTGATTTTCTTTCCAGTTTGTTCCTCCAAACAACTTATTGGTGTTGATTATATAATTTGGGTGGTCTGTGGCAATCTAAATTGTCCTCTTTGTTCCTATGCTGCAGACGTACTGCCATATGCAGCACATGTGCCTTCCTATGCTGACACCTGGGGCTGGGTCATGGTAGGTACACTCCTCCCCGTTCCACCCTTAAAACATTGACAAATTTTTAATTCTAGTCGGCTAGCATGGGCCTTCCAAACAATCGAATTTTTTTTTGCTTGTTCTTTCTTAGTTTAATCACAGGGAATCATTGAGTCTCCATGGAAAGTGATTTTCAGAGTGGACAGATACCTAGAACATGGGGAGTGGGGATCAAATCTGACCTACACTCCTGGCTTTCTGGCCAAAAAGTGAACTGATGTACCCTACAAGTCAATTGTTACCATTTCCCATATGGATATACTTAAGTTCTTTAGGTTCATGACTTCCTACATATACACTTTTAAATACAGAAGGGAGGTGCTCAATCAATACTTATAATCGCTTGCCAACACAGAATCAATCAATACTTCAGTTTTGGAAACTTTGATTATTTCTCCTTGAAATACAAGGGCCTCTTATGTATGTCTAACCTTGTGGGTTGTGGAATGAAAATTGGGTGAAGCCCAAAGCACAAAGGTTTTAGAATTGATGTGGGAGAAAAGAATAGCTAGGACATGGAATGGCTGTCAATTAGGAGAGTGATTGGATGGGCGGGATTGATTGTGCAGGCGTCAGACCAAGCATTTCCCACAGTCAATATAAAAGAGACGGACTATAGAATCCAGAAACGCATTCAAGGGGAGCTTCACTTTTTGGATGGTCAGACATTGTGTGCAACACTTGCTCTGAACAAACATGTTCGAAAAACGTGAGTGAACCTAAAAACTGCACGTCCACCTTCTGCAAGACTCTAGACCCTTTGTTTTGGGTTGCAGCTTTTTATTTTGGTGCCATTTTTCTGGTATACAGATATTATTATTGTCTGTTATTTCTGGCTCATTTTATGGTTTATGTATGAGAAAGAAACTTGTTCACATTATATTTTCTTATTCATTTTTGATGTTGTCCCCAATAGTTGAGGTAGCTACTTACCAATTGCTTCCACTAATTCTCCTTGAAAGGTTTCAAGAGAGTTTGGAATTTGGATCCAATTTGATGGAAAATTGTAGAATTGCAACGCTATAGTTGAGCGCAAGGTTCTTCAATAGCCTTACCAACAAAGTGTATGAATCACCATAATTTCCATCACCTAGTTTTTGTCTTAATGTACCTCTTAGGGTTTAGGGTGTATAGACATCAAGCTACCAAACTGTATTGGAAGGCTGCTGGCTTTGAAGATGACAAGTTGAATGTGTTGGATTTGCATAATAGGTTGGCAGAGGAGACCCATGTTTACACAGAGGACTCCGCAAGATTCATTCATGGATACAGCTCAGGCCTGAAGAATCAGAATTGACATGCTTTCTAATCAGCCCTGGATATCATAACCCATGTTCTTTTGCATCATCATCATTGGCTCGTTAAGAAATGTGGCCTTGTCTCTTGGGTTGATGTGCGAGGTTTCGATGAGCCATGTAAAAATTTGTCACCCAGCAGCAAATTTTTCCATCCTTGCTGAGTGTGTTGAGCAGACTCTGCAGAAGCTTTTTTCTTTGAACAATTGATTGAGCTTCTTTATTCTGGCTCCATTGTGCCGTCACTTTATTACACTTTTGAGAACAGACTGAAACTTGGCACTCAAACTTTTGATTTATACAAATTTTCTTTTGGTGTATTTCATTCTCAGTTACTTGCTATGTTATGGACTATTGCAATGGTTTGCAGTTCTTTACCTTCGGTCTTGAAACGGGGAATCAACCTTTTAGTACAAAATCTTTCCATATCTTCTTACTTCATACTTGGCTCATGTACCTTTGGTGTTTTCCACGATCATCACTTTTGTGATTTGAGTGGCATACATCTAAGAAATAGGACACTCAAAAGAGCAAAATGATATCATAAATGGACCAATTGAAATGAAGTTTGTCTTCACTGCTTAAGGTGCCTCCACACTTGGGTGTTAGGGACTCTAGTGTTGAGTCCCCTAACACCATACTAGTCATTGAGGACTTAAACCTACTTACCATGAAAATTGTATGTTAAGTTAATATTAAGTTATTGGCCATTTAACATTGGGTGTCACTTAGGATGCCACCTAGATTTTCATTTAACGCTGACTTAACATCAAGTGTGAATACACCATTAGATGATGAGTAATCTCACAAACACTTATGGTGTCTTTGTATAGGGAAGTCTGCATTCTGAGGGACTTTCTGGAATGAGGTCATGCCTACAAGGTTAGGCTAGTCCTGGAATGAGGCCGGGAACCCTGTGTGGGTGGGGCCGAACCACTCCCGGAAGGAGGCCACGCCTACAGGGTCCAGTAGCCTGTGTAGGTGGGGCCGAACTCCGGGAAGTCACTTTAAATGTGTGAAAATTGTGGAATTTTTTCTTGGAATTTGGCCCAGTAGCCTGTGTAGGTGGGGCCAAACTCCAGGAAGTCACTTTCCCTGCATAAAAATAGTGGAATTTTTTCTTGGAATTTGGACCTTATGGCATTCCCAAGGGTGTAACGTGTAAGGTAGGGCAAGTCCTGATTCTGCAACAGAACCCACCTTAGAAATACACATGAAAAAAAATTCAAGGTTGTCTAAATTTTTATTGTGTTAGAGTATCTTCATTGGCAACAGTAAAATCAAAAATCCGGCTTTAAATTAGTACTAATCACAAACTCACCCTTTCCATGTATC
This sequence comes from Sphagnum tenellum, assembly GCA_963921925.1. NCBI lineage: Eukaryota > Viridiplantae > Streptophyta > Sphagnopsida > Sphagnales > Sphagnaceae > Sphagnum > Sphagnum tenellum. Next base: position 12,918,364 of record OY998157.1, read on the forward strand.
TATGCTCTTACACAACGTTTTAACAATGTGTTCAAGGTTAAGTGCTAACAAAATGTTGATACAATCATTGATCTGATGCTGTGAAGATATTGTAATACAATGATCAATTATCGCAACATGTTACAATGCCATCACAACGCCATATTAATGAATTTATGTTGATAAGCAAAACACATTGTTAAACTGTTCTGTAAAAGCACAAATGCATAGAGGGGACAAATTTGTGATTAGTAGAGTGGGTTGAAATGCTCTAACTAAAGTGCCACATACTAACTGTAACACTTCCTTCAAGCCAATTGCAAAGAACAGATAATATGTGCTTGGCAGCAACACCACCACCTATCTCACTTCACCCAAGTAGAAGATGAAATTGTTGTATGTGAAATGAAATCACTAATCAAACATTAGCAAGAACAGGTTTTGGGTTGAGATAGGGTAAGCATGGCTATGGCCAACAGCGGCAGGTAATCAAACGGTTCTTTAGTACAAGCCAGACCCAATGATAGATTTTTTGATTGTTGGTAACCATTCAACAAATTGTTTAATATCAAACATCCAGTAGTTAACTATTGTGTTTGGAGAGTTTGAAGGACTTGAGCAATCATGGGTCGTATGTTGTTGTTTGGAAATGGGTAAACAAGATAATTCATCAGGATACATCTGATCAATGTTCACAGAGTTATGTTTGATAATGGGTATACTTGGTCACTCAAAGCATCACACAATTGATTGACAATAGGGTCATATGGTCATTTTGGCTGGCATGAACTCAATTGATTTTTTTTGCCATTTATACAAATCTAGGGTTTAGGATATACAAATGTGTTTAGGGTACACAAATCTAGCAAGGAAGTGACTGTAGGTTCTGTTGCCTGCACTTGCAGGACAGTAGTGATTGACCAGACCCTGGCTGGCAATGGATATGGTGCAACCTTGTGTACTATGACCAGTGTTTTTTTTTCCAAATTTCTGAAGTAGGCAGGTTGTAATCATGCACAAGAGGACTTAGCCATGTCTGGGTAAAGGTCAGAGGGGGAAGCACAAAAATTGAGGTTAATTTGGCGACTTGTTACTATCTAAATATGATGACTTTAGATTATTTTTTTTAATAATGTGATGACTTGGGCCAAAATTTGAGGAATTGCCTGATTACCAAAGAAAGTATGTGAGAGCCAAGTCATGGGTGCACTATAACAAACAAATATATAATCTTAAATCTTCAAAATATAGTTGACACTCTATAAAAAATAAATGGAGACAAGTTGTTAATTGGGTCAACTGTCAAACTTACTCTGCATGGAAAATGCATTTGTTTATGGCTTGTATCTTCAATCACATTTGACTCTATTCTGGCTGAAACCTTGGTGAATTTGCAAACTGACAAGAGAAAAAAAAGGAGGGTGCAAAAGGTACAAAGCCTGACTGTGGCATGGAAATAAGGCTCAGGAGTTTTTTTGTATGAAAAGAGCCATGTCAGGGTTACATTTTGCCCTGACTGCTTTTGGGTGAAGGAAAGATGGAGTGGCAATCATGATCGTCATCTAGGCAAAGATGGCAGCTGATGGTGATGGATGGGTTTGAAGGAGGGGGATTGCAGCGATGTCTTGGATTTTTGTGTGCTGCATGTGTGCTGTGTGTCTGTGCAGGATTTATAACTAAAACTAACTCTTGACAAGCAATTGTCAGTACTACTTCAGGCACAAAAAAAATTCCAATTGCACTTGACTCTGCTATAACCCATTTCTAATTGCAAACAGAAAAAATCTACACCCACTTTATATGATCTGATAAATGATGATGTGAAAGATTTGTGCAAAGAGGACAAGCATACATGGCCATTTACATGATGTGCCAACAAAATTTTACACACATGACATAATCAGTTTCACCCCACTTGCAAAGGTAACATACCATGTACCATATCATGTTACATGTCACCAATTTGTGGTTTGATGATTTCTGGCAAGCCTTTAGACTCAATCAGTTGAAAAGTCAAAAAAATGCAAGCCTCCTTTGAACAAAAGACCCAAAAAAGGAAACAAAAACAATTTTGATTCAGACTAAAAGAGTGACTGCAAAAATTCCTGCATGCTGATGAGAGCTTAGATTTAACATTGTGTGTGTGTGATTCCACAATTAGCCTACCAACACAATCACCAAGCAGCAATGATGATGTTCCACTAGTGGCTTGTAGATCTAAGCATTTGTACTTGTGTCGTTTGTGTTAAGTTAGCTTTACTTAGTGATGAGGTCAACTTATTCGTAACAAAAACATGATGGAAAATCTCAAAATCAAAGAATCAACCCATTTCTCTTGAAGAATCCTCATCTTCCCTACCCAAATGTGAATCTAATTAAGCATATCTCTCTTTGTAAGAGAAGCTTAAGAAAACTGAGCAGACAATCTACTAAGACCTCCTGAGGAAGATGGAAATAGGTTGGTTTCAGCTTCTCTATGATGAAAGCAAACATATATAAAGTTCTCAACGCCTGGAGCTTCATCATGGCATGTGACATCCAGATGATGGTCTTTAGTCTTTACCACCATCTCATTCATATTCTGCGATTTCAAGCTCATCTTGCTGAGGAGTTCTTTGCAAATTGCCAATGAAATCATCATCCTCCCTGTGTACCCATCCATGCGCTCCTTCCACTGACAATTATCACATATCCACCTCTCTATTCTTCAGTCAACTGGATTTAGAGTTTCATTACTCTCGTGCTTGAAATGTAAAGCAGGGTCTGGAGTCGGCACCAACAAGAGAATGCTAACTAATTCACCCACCTTCATTACTATGCGCATCATCCCTCAAATGTTTTTTCTTTGAAGTGAAGGCCAGTTGCATCATTGGTTTTCAGCACCTCAATTTCAATAAGATGCGTTCAAGCCGGTGTTCAGGACTCAACACAAACGACTTTAAAACCGGACAATCACTCAAACTCTAGTTGGAACTGATCACAGAAGAAGAGCAACAGATTTAAAAGAAAAGGATCTAGAACTTGTTATAGACTGGTGTGCTTGTTGAAGGTTTTGGAATAGATTGTGCCAGTAGACAGGTCAACACCAGCTGTCTCAAAAAAGATGCACTGGCACTGGTTTGAGACTGGGTAATGAGCAATCGAAAAATCCATCCAACACCCATCAAGATTTTTCTCTGATTGCGCCCACACCCAGTTTGCGAAGAAAAGCAAAGTTGGTAACGCCTCTTGGCATAAAGCATCCTTGCAAGCCTCTAGATAAATACACACAGCAACATAACGAATGCATCACCAATCATCAAACAGATTCCCAGCATATGAGAAGGACGATCAAGTATATGATTCCCGCATATGAGAAAGAAGATCAAGTCACTGCATAGGTATACGAACAAACAGTACCATGCGAAGGAGAGAAGGAAAGATGGCCGGGACATCAAGTCAAGATCAAAGACCACGAAAATGCAATGTTCGGGAGAAGAAGAAAGCTTGTGAATTAGACGCCGCCTCACCTCTTCTCGCCTGAACTTTATAAGGGTGTAATCCTTGTCGGGACTTGAGTATTGCTTCCAAATCCTAGAGCCCCAAACCCTAACGCAGTCGTAAAGCACGATGATTTTTTTCCTTTGTATTTTGGGTACTCTCACTGGCCCTAAGATTGCCAATTTAGGTGTCAACTTCTCAGGGTAACTTTCAGCTGGCAGCATCTCCAACGGTGCTCAGTATGTAAGTCTGGACAGTAAAATTAAATGTCTAAGTTTAGCTGTTTTGTTTTTGGCAACCCCACCAACAAAACTGAACTGGAACTGCATATAAGGGGGGACTACTAGTAGCAAACCACCTGGACCAATCATCGATCAATTAGAAATACTGAGTTGCAGCCAGGTGCAATTCATTACACTCTTTTTGGGAGGTGCACAACTGTGTTGCGCCTTTTACCAGCCACGGCGAGCTGCACGAATTTGGTGCAGAAAAACCAATTTCCTGAGCTAAACTGGTCCTAAGATTGCCAGTTTAGGTGCCTTTGCAGCAGGATAGCGTGAATCGTGCTGCGCTCCTGTATTGATGTCAATTATGCAGTAGTCATTTTAACCCTTCCAAAATATTTTTGCTACTATGGAGTTGGACAGTGACTATTACTGGTCCAGATGTAAGGACATAAATGGTCTTTGAGTGTTTAAAAGGACTTTTATGACGTTTGTGGGTGGGGACTCTGATCATTAAACACTATTCCATTTTAACATAAAGGAGTTGTCTACAGTTTTGTGGTGGAGATGCTCTTAGAAATTACCCATCAACTTGTGGGGATAGTTGATGGGGATAACTTCTGACTAAATGGACGTTACCCTCCAACCTATCCATCTTTTAAATTTTTATTGAAAAAAAATCTGCTGTACCTTAGGTAGATGAAGGTTTCAGATATAGGACCTTCCAGATTTTCGGCCCCTTCCCTTAGCCTACCAATATAGGGCCTTCCAGATTTTTGACAACTCCACTCGGCCTACCAACCTTGGTACTGAACCTCAAATCCAGAAGGCCCTATATGTGGAACCTTCTCCTATATGGAAAGAACCCGTGCAATTTCAATCATGTATATTTTGGTCTGTGATGGAGCATAATATTCTAGTGCACCTTCCAAATTGTGGAAGATCTCAAGCTGGCTAAACCGATGTTGCTACACAAACAAACAAGAGCATGTAGAGACAACTTCGTGCAACATTGCCATCATCTCTCCGTCTCAATGGCTCTGTCTTTTTATGTGTCTGTATGTCTAACATATGTAAGGAAGCTCAAAAAAAGATCAAACCTAGAGCAATGAGGAAAAAACAGAAGAGAAAAAAATTGGTCTAATGCAGAAGGGAGAGACTTGTGTCTGTGTCAGTCTATCTGTGAGAAGCTCATCAGGATCAAAACTAGAACAATGAGGAAAAACAAAGAAGGAAAAAATTCATCTAATGCAGGAGGGAGGGGAGAGAAGTGTGTATGTGTAAGTCATCTGTGCAACAGATGTAAAAGAAGCTCATGAAGATCAAAACTAGCACAATGAGGAAATCAGAAACAGAGAAATGCACAAGCAGCACCAAACAAAAAGATTGATGCAACTTTCACCTTGCTGCACACAAAAAAAGGACCAAGAGATGGCACAATGAGGAAAGCACACAAGAAAAAAAAGAAGCAAGACTATACAAGTGCGTGCAGTGCACAACAAACAAAATGAGAGCAACAATGACACTCAAAATGATGAAAGCAGAAAATGACAGCAAAAAGGGCAGAAATATAACTTTAAGGCAGAATTCAGAAAGAAATTGCACTTGTTTCTTTATGTAGGTCAGAGACCCTTCACCTATACAGCCAGCCACACTATGTCATTCTGGTTCCCTGCCTTTCTACCCGTGCAGCTGATCAACTGCATAATCCCTTTTGCATGAGGGTTTTGATAACACTCATGTGGCAACAATAAATAATTGCCCGATCTGAACAAAGACTTTCAACAATGTGCCAATTTGGCTGATGGAAATTGAAGAGAGAAGAGGCAGCAGCAGTTTTGTATCTCCTGTTTAGGAAGATGTCTGAATAGAGAATCTACTATGGAAGGCAAACTGAAGACATGGTCTCAAATGACCATATGTGCTCCTTGTTATCAAATGTAACTGCCCTAATCCCAGTTCTCAGTTGTATAATTTCATGTTCTCTAGCTTGATTTCATGTGTGCAATCCATGGAAGCTCTGGTGGGAAGCTTATATTTCACAAGCTTATGTTCCACACCAACATCTGGAAACAGCCCTACAGATCAACCGAGCTCTTTCAACCAATTGCAACATGAGCACAATACCAGAAAGTGGTCTTTCAAGCTAAAAGAGAGGCATTTCATTTTACTAAAACAAACAAAGATGATAATCGCTCTCTGTATACACAGATATGGTTCCATTACACTTCAAACAACTCTCTATGTGCAGGCACTCCTGTTACTCAACTATACCTGGTAAAGCTCTTATGTTATGCTCAAAAGCCTTTGGAGGACATGCATGGGGACAGTGATAGAATCAATAGAAGAATGTCCTCCAGCCTGCACTGTTTTCCTTGCCTGGTCATTATTGCCCATAACAATTTTCATCACATAGGTGCTACAGGTTTCAATGATTGAGATGAGAATACAGCTTCTACTCTTTATGTGAAAAAACACACTCTACCATCATGCAACTTGTTGCTGCAGGGTTGAAGAAAATCATCCTGCTGGAGGTGACCACTCCCCAGAGAGGAATGAATCATAGAAGCTTGAACCTGAGGCTACTGCATAAAATACTAAACCACACACACACACACACACACACACAAACATTCATCAGAACAAATAACTCTGCAATATAACAGTTTATGAATGAAGGCATATCAACTATTTGGTTTCAGCATATCCACATAATTGCAATTGAAAGAAAAAAGTTATGTTGCAGCTCAAAAGGAAATGACAGGAATTGAAAGCTTGACAATCAAGGAAGTTTGAAGTGGATTATGGAGATGTAGGTAAAGAGAAGAATTTGGAGCAAACTATCTCATCCTACTTTGGGTGTCCAAGAACAGACCTGGTATTCCAGGCACTACATGGTCACGTCGTGAAAGCACTGAAAACAGTGTGGCTTTTTCATCCACCTTGACCCACTGTTGCTTTTTAAAATCTGCAAAATTCACACAAGCAAAAGCTTCACTTTTATAAGAGCCAGAAACAGAAGTTGATAAACTTTAGTATTCATTCATTGAAGTTCACATTGTTAAAGACACAACTACAACCAAAGTAACCTTATACTGTAAAGAATATATAACTGGGCCAAATTCTGTGGATATTGCCATTGACAGAAATCTACAAGCAAGAGTTGTTTTGTAGAGTACAACAAAAGAGCAAACAGAAAAGGGACTTCACTTGCCTGGTCTATCATCCATGTCATCATCAGTGCCTGCAGTTTTTGTGCTGACATCACCCTCTTGTAACCACTTTACCAGCTGCTTCTTTGAAATAGCTGGAGCTGAATTTGCCTGCAAATTTCACACAGAATTACAGTTACTCCTTCCAGTTCTAAATACTACACAACATGGAAGAGGTTGAATAAAATTGACCCAAAAAGTTCTTCCAGTGGACCCAAACCTGATAAGCATAAAAGAAAGTTTAAAAAATCATTAGGGGAAGCTTCAGTTGCAACACAGGCAGCAGTGAGGTGATTACCATTGAACAAAGATATCAACTGGATAAGAAACAAATAAAATATCAGATGTGAAGTCCAGATGATTCAAGTCTCTAAAATTGAAATGGGTGCAGTGAATTTGGTGCAAGATCACAGAATCACATCCCCAACAATTGGGTGGAAATTCTACAGATTGACAGGTCTTCAAAATGCAACTAGTGAGATAGATGTACCTGATAATACAGCTCCACTCTATTACGTGTGTATTCATTCCTTGTATCCCAACTCAATGGTGGCAAATCGCCACCAAACATGTAAGGAAATTAAGGAAGACTGCCCCAGTTGTAAACCCCTTGAATATGACGGCACTCATAGGACAGAGCTACACTAACATTTGCGTGACCACAGGGTGAAACCTTTTGTAACCAATGAGAATTACATCACATTTGAGACACTCATGAGAACAATGGAAAGCAACCTCAGTTCCTCACCAACTTGGTAAGGTACACAGTCCTGGAAATCTTCTACCCTAAGGGTTCATTTGCAGGAACAAGGAAAGGATATAAGGTCAAGGTGAGTGGAGAACATATCGGTCTCACAGAAGTCTTCAATAAAGTCAGATGCCATCACTTCCCCATAAAGAAGGAGAACAGGCCAATGCAGCATCTGAGACTTGTCTAGCCATGGCTTGCGTGCACCTGTCAATTGCTTGTATGTTGCCCTTCCAACTTTACTCTTTCTACTCTCCAACACTGATGCCAATGCCTGCAAGAATTCTACACAAATATCTTCATATGTATTGAGAGCTTCATCAACTTCCTATTTTTAGGTCAACCTGAATAGAATTGGGAGATGAACCAATAATATAAAGTTATAGAGATTTCATCCTCCAACATATCAGCAAACAAAGAAATAGAGGAGATCCAATCCTCAAGAACACAGAAAAAAACTCAGTAGTTTGAACTGCAACAGACATACGAATGTTCTGTTACCTTCAACAGCAACATGTATGGTAGTAGTAGCTACCATAACATCCTTACTGACTTCATCAGTTCCCAGCATATCTAATGAGATTGCAGAGAAATCTCCACAACAACACTTCATCAGCTCCCAGCAGTATCTGAATGTTATGTCATACATTAACAAATGTATTGAGTTCTAACACAAAACCAGCAGGAACAGGAGACTCAGGCATGATGGTTCCCAGCTCAATAGAACCTAAATGAGCGGGAGATTGCAAAAAAAACCAAGAAGAAAGACGTACACAGAAAGAAAAAAATACAAAGAAAAAACAAAAGGAAACAGGAGGGCACATCTCAACAGAACTTGTGGCCAGATGAGTATTTTGCAGTCTCATACATTACACTGCAATTGGCTATAAGGAGCACATACAACTTGTTAGTGATCATGCTTTTGGAGCTCATATTCCACTTTTTTCTGTTTCATTAACTTTTGCAATCTCTCCCAAGGATAACCCAGTTCAGTGGGTGCCTAATAATAACTAGAATACAAAGAGATATGAGGAAATTTGAGCAAAATGGACCTATATTCTTCTATACATGCCCTGAGTGAGTGTTAAGGGCTTACTTAAGCAGTCCTCAAATCTTTCCCATTTTAAAAACTCAATGCAGGATTTACATTAGAGAAAATTTTGAAGTGTTGCAATACCTCTGCCCTGTGTTGTTTTTCCAAAGCTCGCTTAGAGCGAGCATCCTCCTCTGCCAACAGCTTCTGCATTTTGTCCCCTATCTCTTTGAGCTCATCATTTTTGGGGTCAAGCTCCAAGCCCTTGACGCAGAAGTTTGATGCTTCTGAGTGCAGTCCAAGTGCCAAAGCAGCTTTTGCCCCTCTAAAATAAGCCTGAAATTGGCATTGGGGATTAAGGATGTAAGAGAAATCCCTGTCCTACTTCCCATTCAAGCAAGGATCTGCTTGATAGAATTCTTTCATCACATTCATAATCAAGCAACATCACAGTGCATGTGAGGACTGTTAATGAGGTGGTCCCTGGTTGGTGATGGTGGGAAAATCCTAAATGCTTCAAGTTCAATCTCATAACATAAACAGTAGAAAAAATAGAAAAATCAAAAAAAAATTCAGGAATCATGAGACCAAACCCACTTTAATATTGGCAGGATTTGCTTTGATTGCTTCTTGGGCATCATTGTAGGCTCGTCGGTTATTTCCCAAAAGCAATTCCACATGTGCCCTATTGGAATAGCAGATTGAATTGTGCAGAGGATCTGAGCTTTTCTGATCAATTGCTCTGGTGTAGCAATCCACTGCTTCCTTGTAGTGTATTTTCCCCATCTTCACGTACTCGTTCCCTTTCTCCTGTCATTGACCCATGAGTGAGTTCTAGAACCAAATGAATTATTAGATCTCTAGAATCTATCCCCACGCCATGCCGCATGAGGATCATACGCTAATTTAGGACAGAGAGAATTCTCACGTCAGAATCTATAAACCTAATACTGTAGAACCCTAATACTACTACAGACTTTGCTCAAGAGGATCAGGATTTTGATTGCTTCCCGAAAGTGGCCAAAATATTTCTTGCTGTGGATGAGATCAAAACTATAAACCTTGAGTTCAATCGCTGCGCTTTCTCGCAGTGCTATGATTGCATCCAAGTCTGCTCTCTCTTCTGCTGTTTCTGGCTCCTCCCCGGGTTGCAACCACAGAGCCATTGCTAACTCTAGCTCCAGAGATTTCCGCAACAAGTCCACTAAAGATTTGAGAGCATCGCTTACTCTGTGGGATTTCTTCTCGCACTTCTCCTGCTCGAGAGATTCATAACCCTAAAACACACAAACCTCCTCCCAATACACAATGACCAACCATGAAACCTTAAACCCTAACCCTAGACTCAACCTCAAACTCAAAAGCTTCAAGCCTCCTAAACCCCCAGGGACACAACCGGTAGATGAATGAGACCCCCAAGGATGAATGATATTTGTAATTCGGGCTTTCTGTTGTAGATGAATGAAACATGCAATTTTGTCAGTCCATTGTGGATGAACCCCTAACTCAGTTCATTGGCATTAATCACGTTTAGGGCATTATACTTACGAACCAAAGGCCGAGCTTGAGGTTTACATGTGTAATGCAAGGTTGCCAAGGCATTACCGGATGTAAAATGCAAGGCAACTCTTTCCTGCTAGTACAGTGGGAATTACAGAAACTGTATAATTCCCACTATATTATTGGGAAAGGTTCTCGTACAGGGCCTCTCAATCTAAATGGAATGCTGGCCACAGATGTTTAGTTGTAGGGGAGGTTCTTATAGGAGTATGTTCTCTTGAGGGAGGGGCACCTGAGGGCGTGAGTGACATGCCCTTCTAGGTGGACCCTCTAGTGTGGGGGCTTGCCCAGTCAAGGCCCAAGTCCGAACCACTATGGGGCGGCCCCGTGGCGGACTTGGGTTGCGAGTCTAAGTGTTGGGTTGGGTTCGACTCCTGGTTTGACATATTCGTGAGTCACATAGTTGTTGGCGAGTGAGGGTTCGAGGAAGGGAGCCTGGGGCATTGGCCGATGTGTACTAAGTCCTTGAACTAGGCAAAGTTTGCATTTAGGCCAAAAGATGAGAGATGGTAATCCCAACCAACAAGGTCATGGACCACTTGGGAAGTTTACACAAGTATTAGTCCCACCTATCCAAAGGTTGGGGTTAGCCCAAGGTAACAAGGTAAGTGTACGTGTCGAAGCTTACGAAGTGCATAGTTTTCCATGTGCAAGTAGTGTAGGTGTTTAAAGTGGCACATGAATGAAATGGCATGATGTAGGAGTGATGCCAAGGTGTACAAAGGTACAAAAGTTGGTATCATAGCAAGTTTTTAAGGTCAAGTGTGGATTATTTTAAGGCATCCGGGGAGGTGAACATTTGAAGGCAAATGGCCTTGAATGGTTTGTTGCCCAACAACACATGTTGTGGTGGAACCCAAGGCCAAAAAGAAGTACAAGACCAAAAAGGAGAAGGAAAAGGAAAAGGAATTTGTCGTGGAAGAGCTAGTAATCGTAGCCCAAACCATGGTTGGTGGTGAACTTCATGATGAAAAGGCCCGAAGTCTAAAGGACTGGGTGGAGGAGGCTATCAAGCATGCTCCATGAAAATTTAAGAAGAAGATGATGGGGAGGGATGAGGTGGGTTCGAGCAAAACAAGGGCCCATGAGAAAACTCCTTCCCTTATCAAAGAAAGGAAGGAAGTTGATGAGGTGAATGTGGATTCACCTGCAAAAACTCCCACAACTCCTTGGAAGTAGAAGGGAAAGGAAAAAGTTCATAAACCAGTTATGGAATCCAATGAGTATGTTGACTTCCACTCCTTGGAATAAAGTGGAGGAATGAACTCCTTAATTGCCCTTTTGGGGGTGCAAAGGCAAAAAGGGGGCATGCAAGCGTTTGAACATCTAATTGTGGACTGAAAAGTAGGAGGAGGAAACCCCAAGGGTGGGGAGATCATCCAAATAATCTTTGGTGGACACCTTTCATGTGTTTGTGGTCCAACAAGGGGAAACCATAACATAAAATTAGGAGACACCCAAGTTGATGAATTGAATAGTAGAAAATTTGGGTGCCATAGGTAGTGGCCCAAGTGGGGGCTTTGCCAAGGTGACCATCAAGGCAAGGTTGCCAAATTCTTTTGTAGGGAAGGAAACAAAAACCAAGCGGGTGTGGCTATGGTTGCACCACGTGGAGGTGTATATGGAAACCCAACATTTCAAAATTGACAAGGAACAAATTCATTTCATTCAAACTTTGTTAAAGGAACACACATGGGAATGGTGGATGTCCTAGAAGTAGGAGACACCCAACCTACTTGAGACCCTCATTTGGGAAAAGTTCAAATTGTGGATGGACAGGAGGTTCATGCCGCACCACTTAATGTTTCAGGATGGCATGGAACTCTTGGAGCTCACCCAAGGGGACGACATAGGCTCATTGGCTACCTATGTCCAAGACTTCAGTCGCATGTTGACTATGGTCCCTTTAAAAAATGAATATGTTTGAAAGTTAATCTTCTTGCATGGACTTATGCCTTGGGTGCAGAAGATAGTATACCAACGAACTGATATTTTGAAGATGTGTCAAGGGTTGATGAAGATGGTGGAGTGTATGGAGAATGAAACTCATATGTGCCCCAAAGGTGAAATTGGAAGCAAGGTCACCTAGAAAAACCAAGTTGGCCCAAGAAGTGGGAGCAAAAGGTCATAACAAACGGAAATGGGGCCAAGGTAAAACATGGCCTCAAAATGACAAGGAAAAGTTGGCGAACAAAGAGTTGTTGATCAAAAAGGCAAAACGAGACTTGTTTAATGTCAAATATTTTAATTGTGATAATAATGAACATTTGGCGAAGGATTATCCCAAGCCACCTTGGGTAAATGAGTGCATTGTTCAAGGAAAGTTAATTGTCCAAGGGGGCTTTATGGCCGAAATAGGGCACATGAAAGCAAAGCCTCCAATTTTTAAAAATTGAATTGTAGGATAAATGACAAACTTATGTATTGTCTTTTGGATTTAGGAGACACAAATTCATTCATGATTCCATAGGCAACGAAATGACTTGGAGTCAAAATTGAATTAATGGCAGACCCCATCATGGTGCAATTGGCACAAGGCATAACTAGACCCTCGTTTAATGTAATGTTAAGAATCAAGTTTTTTTGTGGGGGAGTTCAATTTTTTGAGAATTTCACCATGTGTGACTTAAATAAATTTAATGTAATTCTAAGAAACACATTTTTGGATGCCTATGAAGTAGACATCCTTCGTAGGAGAGGTAAGTTGAAAATCCATGCCAAGTATGCCTTTAAGTTAATGAACTTAAATTTAGATTATAATTCTACATTGGCAAAAATGGGAATGAATTTGGTTACTTTAGCTAATGAGTTAGAATTGTTTAATTTTTTAGTTTTGATGTTTTTGAGAATCTCCCAAGGGGAGCCTAAGCCATAAGGGGTGAAATAACCCCCTATTGTATTTTGGACTCATTCAATAAATTTTCAAAGGTTTTAATAGATAATTGTTCAATGCCTTTCTACTTTATAGAAAGGTTGACCATAAGATAAAAGTGATGTCTGCATCAGCCCCACCGCCCAAGGCACCCCATAGGTTAAACCAAAAGGAATTGGAAAAAATTCAAAAAAATTTAATAACCTCTTTAGTTGAGGGTATATTTGACAAAGGAAGTTGACATATGGGGTGCATGTTTTGTTTATGGATAAAAAGGATGGCAAGTTGAAAATGTGCATTGATTAACATGCCTTGAATAAAATAATAATAAAAAAAAACAACTATCTTTTACCCCACATTGATGATTTGCTGGATCGACTCAATGGGGCCAAGTATTTTAACCAAATTGATCTCAAGTTGAAGTATTACCAAATTTGCATTCGCGGATGAAGGTGTAGAAAAAATGACAATGAGGACTAAATACGACTCCTATAAGTTCATGGTGATGCCATTCAAGTTATGTAATATTCTGTTGACATTCACAACCCTCATGAATTTTAATTTCCATGAAAAGTTGGATGAATTCATGATCATCTATATTGATGATGTATTGGTGTACTTCAAGACAATGAAGGAACACACAGAACACTTAAAATATGTTATGAATAAGTTTTGAAATAATGAACTCTTTGCCAATAGGGTAAAAAATGAATTTGCTCACAAAGAGATGGACTTCCTAGGGCATATTTTGTCATGGGAAGGGGTGAGACCCAACCCTAAAAAATTATAAGCCATACAATACTGGAAAAGGTTAGTCATGGTCAAAGGAATTTGATCCTTCTTGAGCCTAACTAATTTCTACAAATATTTTATAAAAGGTCTTTCGCAATTCACGAAACCACTTTCAAACCTCCTTAAAAAGGAATCATCCTTCGAATGGAAGGAGGAATAATAAAAGGCATTTGAGGACTTGAAGAATATTTTATCATCCACCCTTGTGTTGAGATTCTTGGACTTCACTAAACCATTTGAAGTCCACATCGATGTAAGCGATTTTGCTATCGGTGGGGTGTTCATGCAAAATGGACACCTAATTGTTTTTGAGAGCAAAAAACTTTGTGGGGCCTAACTACGATGGCCAACTCATGAAAAGGAGTTATATGTCATCATGTGTTGCTTAAAGTCATGGCAATACTATTTGGGGATGCATAAGATTAAGGTTTACATGGACAAGGTTTTTTCGTGATATTTTAAAATGCAGCTAAGGGCCTTGGCAAAACAATTGAAATGGCATGACACATTGGCATTGTTAGATGTGGAGTTAATCCACAAGCCATGTTGGGATAATGTAATCTTTGATGCATTAAGTAGGAAAGAGGAATTCTAATTAGAAAAACCCTCAACCAAGCCCTAAGCACTAAGGGCCATTTTCTAAGGCGAAAGCAACCTGGAATGAAAAAGAAGGGAAGCCTACATGTAGGATTCCCTTGCCCAATGTTATTTTAATGAATTGCGTAAACATTGGAGGGTGAAAAGCATCACCTTAAACAAAGGATTATTTAGTCCCAAATATATGTGCTAGTGAGAAAATTGCACATGAAAATCATACGAGAGGAACATGATGTGCCCATGGTAAGACATTGTGGTGAAAAAACCACAAGAGTGGTCGTAAAAAAAAAATTTACTAGCCTGAAATGAAGTAAGATGTAAAGCATTTTGTGCACATTTGTGTCAAATGTCAAAACATGAAATCTATTTATAAGAAGAAATATGGGCTATATAAACCTCTACTAATCCCAAATGAACTCTGGAAAAGTGTGTCCATGGACTTCATGACCCAACTATCCGGATGGAATGGGATGGATGCCATTCTCATGATAGTCAATCAATTTTTCAAATTGGCCAAAATGGTCCAACTAAGACAATTGCAACAACTTTTGATTTGGCTAAATTATTCTTTGATATGTGGGTTAGGCATCATGAGATGCCACAATTTATTGTTATTGATAGAAATGCCAAGTTTACGATAGGCTTCTAGAAACATTTGTTCCAAAAAGTGGGGATGAGATTATCGTTCAATACGACATTCCACCCACAAACTGATGGCCAAATAAAAAGGGTCAATGGGGTGTTAAACTAATATCTCAAATATTATGTTGGTGTCGATTAAAAGGATTGGGGTGAACATTTAAGCTTGGCAAAATTTTACTATAACTCCATAACGCATTTGGTGACAAAGATGTTTTCATTTGAATTAGCGATAGAAAAGGAAACTAGGAAACCAATGGACTTAGCCATTCCCATGGGATGTAAATATCATTCCAAGGAAGTTGTAATGATGGTCAAAGGGTGTGAGGAAAAATACCCCAAGCTAAAAAGATCTTGGAATAGGCTCAAAAACAATATGAGAAACATGCCAACAAAACATGAAAGCATGTAGAGTTTGAGGTTGGGCAACACGTGTGGTTAAACATGCAAGATTTCAAAATGCCCATTGGACTCACCCCCACGTTTCATTGCCAAGTACACAAAGCTTATAAGATTTTTCATAAATTGCATCCCAATCTGTACACCTTAAAGTTGCCAACTAATTTTGTGGCACATTTGACTTTTCATGTTTCAAAATTCAAGTTATTTTTACAAGATGATCAAAGACCAAACTGGATACAAAAGGTGCGGCTAGAAGTGGATGCCATTGAACATAGGTTAGTTGCCAAAGTCAAAGGCATATTTTGTACAAATCAAACATGTTTTTAAGGTAAGGGGAATTTGGTGAAATATAAGGGTTGCTATCACAAGGAGGTAGTATGGATGAAACCTGCTAACTTAAACCATTTGCCCAAAATTGGAAACAAGTTTGAACAAGGAAGGGGTCATAAACTTGGAATGAAGAAGATTCAAAAGAAAAAGAGAAACCCACCTACAAGCAACCTAAGTGTTGATGAAGACATCAACCTTTAAAGTGGGGGAGAACACCCACAAAATTAATTATTCATTAACAAGGGTTAAAGGTTTTCATGAGTGTGGTTGATTGTGAAAAAGCTAAGGTTCACGAAGAGCTAGTGGTTAGAATAGGCAAGGGAATGGCAACCAATGAAAATGGACTTGGAGTTGAACTCGAATAAAAAAAACTTCAAGGCTTGATGAGGCTCGATCAAAATGGTGGTGCATGTGAAAAAAAAAACATGTCCTTGAATGGAGAAGTCAAACTTCCTACACATCAATTCATGATTCATGTTCCGGTTAAGTAAAAGAGATTTGGACCGTAGAGCCTAGTCCAACAATATTTGTTGGTGTGTTTGCAACCCTCATCCAGCATGGTGGTCAGAACTCCTAAGGTAAAAACTCAAAATGAGCTTCAAAGATGAAAGAATCAATGGTTGAACAAGGGGGATTTGATGGAAGAAGTTAAGTGAATACATTGGGTGAAAACAAAGACACATTTAATAAAACCTCCTACATTGAAAACACAAAAACACAATGCAAATGGGCTTTTTCAATTAGGAAATAGCTAATCCGAGAAGGGGTCAGGAGAAAAGATGGCAAAAATACTTGGGGTGGTCACTTTGGAAAAACGTCAATAGGGACGTTGACATTTCTAAAGTGGGGGAAAGTAACATGCCCTTTTACACAGATCCTCTAGTGTGGGGGCTTGCCTAGTTGGGGCCCACATCCAAAGCACCATGGGGCAGACCCTGTGGTGGGTTTGGGTTACGAGTTTAAATGTGGGGCTCGGGTTTGATTCCCAATTTGACATATTTGGGAATCGCATAGGTGTTGATGAGTGAGAGTTCGAGGAAGGGAGCTTGGGGCATTGGCCACAATGTATTAAGTCCTTGAATTAAGCGAAATTTGTAGTTAGGTTAGAAGACAAGAGATGGTAATCACAAGCAATAAGGCCTTGGACCACTTGGGAATCCACAACATGTATTAGTCCCACATGTTTAGAGGTTGGGGTTGGCCCAAGGTAACAAGGTAAGTCTAAGTGTCAAAACTTACTAAATGCATAATTTTCCATGTGCAAATAATGTGGGTGTTTAAAGTAGCACGCGAATGGAATGGGCCGACATAAAATCAACATTAAAGCATAAAATGGTGCAAAAGTGAGCCCTAGTATTCTAGGGGTATTCTTGAAATAACTAGCTTTTAGGGGGCCTATTATTTTGAATGTCTGTTATTTTGAGAGTTTAAGGGCCTATTTTTTGGGAATGCCCTAGCCTCCATGTTTTACCTTACATTTAGTTAAATTCAAAACAATTTTGCTCTAGAATGACCCATTACGGCTGAAAGCCAAAGCTTCCAAACTAATTGATATAGAAAGTTCCCATCTATTGCACATTTGGAGAAAGTTAAAGCAAATTTCAAACTAAATCAACAAGAGAATGGTGTATAATGCAAAGAGGAGGAAGGAAAGTGAAATGATGATAGGAGAAAACATCTTGAAAAGGTCAATACCACAAGGCCCATGAAAGTATGTTCTAGGAAGTTAGAATGAACCAACAACCACCAATGCACTAATTGGTTGTTCTATCCACTGGATGGGTTGCATTTTTTCATTTGGCGCCAAATGGGGTTCATCATAGTCCATTTCTTTTCATTGCAGACCATTATATATATATATATATATATATATATTGTTGTTTTTTCCTTGGATTTACTCTCACACATAGCTACCCGATTCACCTTCCTACCTTCATAAGTATTGTACCAACCTTGGTACCTTACTAATTATCCCCTATTAACATAGCTACCTTAATAACTAGTTATCCTATTAACCTAGCTACTATATTAACTACCTACCTTACTAACTTAACTTCCCTACTAACTTAACCATTGTATTAATTACCTACCTTATTAACCTAGCTACCTTACTATTTAACAACCTTATATACACAACCACCTTATTGACATAAGTATTTTACAAACCTAACGACCTTGATAAAGTAGTTTGTTTCCTACATACTAACTTGCCTAGTACCTTGCTACCTAGTTACCTTGCTAATGTAACTTGCCTACCTACATGCCTACCTACCCTTGTAACCTATTTACCTTGCTCCTTGAATTTCCTTTTTACTTATTAACCCACCTATTACCCCAACTACTTACCTATATACCTACTTAACTACCTATGCCCCCACCTTCTTACCTATCATTATGCTTACTTACCTAGGTATGTTTTTTACATAACCAAATACCTAATTAATTACTTACTCATTTTTTCCACACCCCCCCCCCCCCCAATTCTACCTATCAATTTATTAAGGTTCAACCTAGTTCATGGATGATGAACATAGGTCCCCATATGTGTGTATACAAACATTTTTTGGTGGAAATAATGTCATAATTGTAACCATTTTGGTTTAATTAATGCATGTTTTTATTAAATTTTGTTTATTAAATTTATTTATGGAATGGACATTACAATACATCTTTTCATGTAATTATTATAAATATGTATTATGTTAGACATTAGTTAAACATATGTGAAATAATACATTTTCATTCTATATTTTCATCAAAGATAATGGAATAAATTAGCTACGAAAAATCACGCAAAGGTAAGTGACATATTTTCTCTTTTGGTTTTTTACAAAATTTATTTGATTGTTTTTGAAAATGAAGGTTTTTTTCTTTTTTTTGGTCAATAAAGGTTTGTAGTTTAAAAACTTTAAATTTTGGTTTCTATATTTTTTCCTATGTTTTTAGAAAATAAATTGTTTTGCATTATATAATTTGTATACTTTGTATAGTTTTTTGGGTTTAGGGCATATATCATTAAGACTATTTTTTGTTAAGGTTTTTATAATTAGGGCTTATGGCCAAATATCATTTGGATTTGTAAGGCTATGCCTTATGATTTAATGTTTAGGAATTTGGTTCATATATATCATGGCTTAAGGTTTATACTTTCAACTTTGCTCATTATATTGGTTTTTAATCTTATCATTTGTTTAGATTTATAATATAATTATGAATCTCCTTTGTTTCCATATGTTCCATAATTGTTAAACTTCAATATTTCCTAACCCATTTTTGTGTTAATGCAATACCTATATCATATTGTGATAATTCATTAACTATGAAACATAAAAATATTTATTAATCATATAATCCCCCACCAATACATCATGAAATTCATGTTTTCAAAATGATTTGTTCACCTTATAGTATGATCTAATATATAAAAAAATGAACATAATAAAAAATAAATCACATTAATGGTTTAGGTTTAGAGTTTGGGACATATAAATTAATTAACATTTTTTTTACAAGGTTATACTAATTAAAATAAATCTAAGGTGCGTTTTGGGTGAAATTTTTAGGGTTTAAGCATATGTAAAACAATGCGTTGTCAATTTATATATTTTAAAGAAAGTGAAAGAAATCAACTTGGAGATATTACCAAATGGTAAGAGACATAATTTCTTTTGGGTTTTGTTACAAATCTTATTTAATTATTCAGAAAATTAAGGCCAAATTTTAAGTTGGTGAATATAAATACGTGTGTGGATATTGAAAAATTATATGAATACATAACCTTAAACGCAAAACCCATATTTAAATTCATTTTAATATAACCCATAAATGATTTATATAACTCGAGGTGGAAATTCAACCCTAAACCCAATACCCACATGTACGGTCATTTCAAAATAACCAATATTTAGTTTGTGTGGCCTTTGAATGAAAATTAAGGCTTATATGCAATAATCGCATGTAAGTTCATCGCATGTAAGTTCATTCCGAAATAATCCATAGGTGATTTAGGCAACCTTAGGTGAAGAATCAACCCTAAATGCAATACCCACATGTAAGGTCATTTCAAATAACCAATAAGTGGTTTAGGTACCCAAAATATGTCTTTTTACATAACTAAATTAAATTTATGACAATTAATTATCTAAAATAATGATTTGAATATTTTATCAACATAAAAAATATAATTATGATAATAACTTAAATATCGAATTATTAATTTTATTTTTAAATTTTAATTTTAATTACCTAAATAATTAAAGTTCAACTAAATGATTTGTTAATTAATATTTAAAAAACGATTGTCTAAATATAATAATAAATCATTTACATTATTTGAATTTTTTTTTGTAATTATTTAACTACGACATTATTTGTTAATACTTAGATTAAATTATTATGTCATATGAGTCCCATAAATATTGTAATGGAAACCTATATGTGGGTATTGCAAAATATGTTTAAAATCAACAATTATTTATGAACTTGTATGTGGGTATTGTAATGGATGTAAAACACCAACAACTATTTACAAAACATATATGTAGGTATTGCATATTTGAAATGAACTTATGGAAGTTAAAGTAAAAAGGATGTAGGTATTGCATGTTTGGTTTCATGACAATGCTAATAAGTTATTAAAATGTGGGTATTGTTTTCAAAATCTTTAAGTGATGTGAGTCCTAATATATTAGATGTAGGTATTGCGTAATGTTCATTTTGATCTTTGTAAACCCTAGACAAATTAATTTTAAAATGTGCATAAGATTATTTAAATTTTGATTTTTACATCTAAAACACTAAGAAGATGATAAAAAAAAAGACATATATGATCAACCATATACCCATCAAACAATAAGTGTGATTAGATAAAAATATTATATTGATAAAAGATGTATAGAAATGGGTGGATAAAAAAATGTTAAAGAACCCAATGAAGAAAAAGATTTTTATAGTATATCGTAGGATCAAAGTTAAAAAAGTGGGTAGTCCAAAAAATGAAAAGGTTGAAAAAACCCAACTAATTATATAAAGTGGAAAGCCTAAACCATATCACTATTTACAATGCCATGTTTAGTTCAATAAACAACTGTTACATTTATAGCCCTTACCACATGACAAGTAGTGTACATATGGTGGCATTACATCTCAACATGAATTGCATTTATATCAAACTCCTCCTTTGTTGTGCTCTGAACCCTATAAACATCCAAAAAACATCAAATTAAACCCTAACACACCTTGGATGAAACAAAATTATTTAAAAAAAACATAGATTACTATTTTTTCTTATTTTCCATGAACCATTATAGATTCATGGAAATCCAATCAAACTATCAATTCTTGTGTCCAACTCGCTTTGACTTTCAATCCCAATTTTTCACATCCCATGCCATCTTTAATTGTCGTGCATATGTAAAACATGTGGATTTGATCATCTTTTGTAAATCTTCAAATTTTTCCATTCGTGATGTTGCATTTTGAAGCACGTTTCCCATACCCTAAACATTAAGACACAACATTTGCAACATTTTCTCTGAAGTTAATTTGACCAAATTTGGTTTTAGTAATGGTGGACATTGTTTTACGATGATTACTTGTTTGTCCCATTCGCATTAGGTTTTGGCAAGAGCATGATTACTAACCTTTTGATCATTTCACATAAACATGGCCATAGGATTTCTCAAGATGGTTCATTTTAGCATGGTCTTAATATCAAGGACCTCTTTCAAAAGTTCAATGCCTCCCAAGTTTGGTCTTTTTTACCACTAAGCCATGCACCTCCTTCAATTGTTTGGTGAACAACCATTTGATAGAATATGTGACAATGTAAGTGCCAACTTTACACTTCTATTTCAACCCAAATTTCATCCATTTTTTGTCCTTCCAAGCCATATTAGGTGGACAAGGGGGTGCTAATAGTTGAAAGCTTGGTTTCAAGCTTTAAACTTAAACCAAAAGCTATAAAAAAAATAAGTCTTTACTTTATAATAAAAATCCCTAGCCTTAAAACCTTAGACATAAAAAAATCACATAACAAAATGTAGGTATTGCAAAACATAAGATCACATAATAAAATACAACTACAGCAAACTCTAACCTCTTTTAGGTATTACAATAAAAGGACTTTGGAAAAAAATCTTGCACCTTCCATCAAATGATGAAAGTGTGAGTAAAATTAAACTTAAATCTTTTTGTACAATTTTCTTTTCTACATTTAATCTAATGTATATAAATTCTAAAACAATTTAACCCATCATTTTTTGATCAAAATTTCCAATCTACATTGGGAGGGATTTCATCATTTGAATTATAAACAACCACCATTGCCAACTCTGAGCCACATGGATGGCTTGATTCATCAACTCCTAGTTCTAATGGAATAACATTATGTTCCCCAATTGTTGGTTATGATGAAACAATAGTTTGCTTTTGAACTTCCAAATCACTACCAACTTTTTTATGCTTCCTTTCTTTAGTCATTATAACTTTAAACATTTAAAAAAACCACAAGATCATTGTTAATTGTCAATTATGATGAACAATTAATAATTCTTCGTAGCAAAAGGACTACAAAAGAAGAAACAATAAAAAAAAAGTTAAAAAAAGAGAAAAAGTTGAGGGCTTGTTGTTGTCACCTTCTTTGCAGTAAAACATTTGAAGAAGGCGACAACAATTGCACTAACAAAAAAAAAGCTGAGAACAACAAGCTTGTTATCGTTGTTTCTTTCTCTTCAAGTAGAAAGAAGAAAAAAATGGGTGACAACAACAAGCTTGTTGTTGTCACCTTGTTCGTAGCAATAACAACAAAATAAAAAAATGTGACGACAATAAGCTTGTTGTTGTCACCCATTTTCATTTCAAGCATAAAGAAAGAAAATGGGCATCAACAACAAGCTTGCTACCGTTGCCTTATTTGCAACATAAGGAAAAAAAAAGTGGTAGTAACAAGCTTGTTATTGTCACCCATTTTCACTTTAAGCAAAAAGAAGAAAAAAATGGGCAACGACAACAAGCTTGCTATTGTCGTCTTCTTTGCTTCAAGCAAAAAGAAGGAAAAACTTTGCAACAAAAAAAAAAGGTGATGACACGTTTTTGTTAAAGCCTTCTTCACTTCAAGCAAAAACAGAAAAATGAAAGAAGAAGATGATGGCAATGGCCGTCATCTTCTTCTTCACAAGTAGAAGAAAAAAAAAGAAAACATAGAGAAAAAAAATGCAGAGAAGGGAGGGAATTTATCTTTCTTCTCTCACTTCTACATTTGGGAGAAGGGAGGGAGTTTATTTTTCTTCTCTCGCTTCTACGTTTGGGAGAAGGGAGGGAGTTTATCTTTCTTCTCTCGCTTCTACGTTTGGGATGAAGCGCTCCTCTTGCCTTCTCCTCTCCACGCTCCAATGTTGAGCTCTCCACCTTCATCAAGCCTTGTGTCTGGCGTCTCCTCGAAGCTTTGAGCTACTCAAGCTGGGGAGCTCTCCCAAGCTCTAGCGATGGAGTGAGCGGGAAATGAGGTGAGAGAGGTAGGAGGGGAAAATTTTGGGGCAGAGAAGGGAGCTGAAAAATCCCTGGGCAGGGGAAGACGTTGTGTTTCTGGTTCATCCCCAAAACAGTTGAACGGCCGCATCCTGAACTGGTGCACTGGTGGCTGCTGGTTCACTCCAGCCGCTCCCCATCCCCTTCCTTGCATTAAGCATTTGAAGATTTAATGACCAAGATGTTAGAGTTGACATTGGTGTTTCGAACTTGCAGACATTTTAACAGACTATTCTTGGCTTCTGCATCTGCACCCATGTCCTTGCTCACTTCTTCCTGGCTCACTTGCAGAGTAGTTGCCACTGATAATCTGCAGATTTTGTTGAAACATTTAATTGTTTCAAACAAGGGGTCCAACATCCCTAACTTGAATATTTCATAATTTCAAAAGTGAGTTTAAGAAGGCAAGGTCCAACAAATATTTTGAGTGTACAGTGATAACTGGCAAACCAGTGGCTTGAACTGATTTCTGGGTTCAGCAACAACAGAAGATAATATATACACTCACCTTGGGGATTTCTCAGTTTGCACTGCATTCTGTGTTAAGTAAGTTCAGAAATCAATTCTTGAGAAACGCTCACAGTGTCAGCGCAAAAAAAATTGTTTCTTACAACTGGGGCCTCTTGAGAATTATTTAACACCAAACATCAGTAGAGGTACTCTGTCTTTTGTATGTAGTCACTTTCATGTTATGTTATACAACCCAAAAAGACCGAAGGGATGAACTTGTGACTCTTTGATGGCTTCTTTCTTGGGTTTCAGTGACACAAAAGAGGACATTCTGTACACTCAGCTTTCCATGGCACAGAAGAAACTTGTACTGCTCTAATGCTTTGTATAGATGCTTATGAATCCTTGTGAATACAATATGCCAGTCTAGTGAGTATGTGCAAGGATGCATACCACAGCTCAATTATATGTTGTGATCTGCGACCTCTTGCTGTTTCTTTGGTCCATAACCAACTCCACAGGCTGATGGGCACATGTCTCATCTTGATTGGGCATCTACATGTTGCCAGTTATCTAGTCCATAACCAGCTTCAGGGGCTGACTCACGGACACGTCTCATACTGATAGGGCATCTACACCTTGTAGGTTATCTAGTGCATAACCAGATTCAGGCGCTGACTCACTGTTGTGTCTCATCCTGATTGGGCATCTAGGCCACGCTGGATATTAGTCCATAAACAGGTAACTCATGTGAGTCCTATATTGACTCTCATAAGAACCCCAAGCTCCTGGAGTTTTTTGTTCTCAAATGCGTGGTGGAAGGAAGTTATTTCTGACAACTCTTCACACAAAGTGATCATTATTTGTACAAAAACGCCCATGCTCAAGATATGCTCACAATTTGAGTTCAAAGAGCTGGGTTTAGGCAATGGTGCATCAAGCTCTAGTTGAAAATGCTACATGCGTATCCTGAGCATTTGACCTGATCACAAATTACTTTGCAGATTTTGTGAGAAATCATCTTGCACTTTTGTTTGTTGGGTGTAGAGTTGCTTCAAATTTCTTTGGTCTACTGCATGATTTAGAATATTTTTTCCTATGTCATTGTCATTGTGAAGGTGCCTTGAGGCTGAACCATTCTAAGCAGGTGTGTAATGGTGCAGGTAATGGTAGCAGAAAGCTCTCAACACATTTCAACGCCTGAGGCTAATGCAGCCAAACAGTAGGGACTTGAAACCCACCAAAACTGCAAAGCTTACAATTGCAGCACCACCTTGTTAGTGTCAATTTTCTCCCAAATTGACCTAAACACAACACCCATTACAGTCATCCCAAGTTCTGAAGCTCTTCCAAGAGCTAACAGCTAATATAGCGAGCCATTCAAATGATGCCCAAAACCGTATTATCCACCTACTCCACCCAAGATATATGGACTAATTTACCAATTGATGGTTCCTTGGAGCAACTCCAATGATAACCTTACAATGATGACATGTACACAATACTTTGGGTGAAGTACATCCATTATGTATTGTGAAATTGAGTTTGGACCAATGTTGGGTGGACACTATATTGGAACCCAGATATATAGATCAGTGATAGGATATTTGGTCTCAAAGAACTGACCAGATTGGTATGACCTGAGGCAATATCAACCTTGTACCAACACATGCTTTGTAGGGACATGAGACTATCTCAGCCTCATACTAGCACCAGCTTGGTAAGGACTTGAGGTAATACCAGCTTCATACCAAGGCTATACCAATCTTAATATCAGGAATATACCTGTCTCATACTAGCCAAAAATCAGTCTTGGACTCTAATATGAGGACCTGGTATGAAATTCATTGAAGAAAATCCAATACTAGTGCCAGGCTTATGTGAAATCTAAAGGAAAGACCCAATTCCAGTATCATGCTGGTATGAAACTTAAGGAAAAGATCCAATACTAGTACCATGCTAGTATGCAAATTTTAAGAGGATCCATTACCTATACCAGTTTGGAGTTGGAATATGTGAATATCCAAAGATATAATAATCTCCAAAAGAGCCAGTAAAAATTATTACTTTCGGTTGGCCCAAAGACTTGTCACCCCTAAGAGCCTGAGTCCACCTTACAATCATTTTATCTCTATTTAATCCTTACTTAAAATAGCTTCATCCACAAATTGGATTGCAAATCCAACCCTTGAAAAATCTCATTACAAATCAAACTATGAGTTTACAAACACATAATTGTTTGAAAAAAAATTCAGCCAAAATCAAGAAGGATGATGAGATACTAGAACTAAATTGAGCTCATACAAGATCTGCCAAGCTTGGAATTGAAACTTTGCCAACCAAATTTTTGAAGGTAGATTAATGCATGCATTCTAACATAACACTCACAATGAGTGAATTAGTTACTCACCAAAAAAAAAAAAGAGCAATTTTTCAAGTAAGAAAGAAGCCTTTCAAGTTCTGGAATGAAGGTGTGACCGTGAAGATCCTTGAAAAGGGGTAGGGTAGACTGGCTGGTGACCGAACACTTAAGGTAGGGTTTGATTGTCAATTTTGTAGGAGGGCCCATTGTTTATGGTGTCCAAAGAGTAGATGGAACCCTCCTCTTGACACATCTATTGCACTAAAAATCGACAAAATGGACTAGAGGTGAGAAAGTTACAACCCTCCAAAGTAGGCAGCAATCATTTGTACAAAAATTTCTCAATCAAACAGTTCATAGCCTATTTTCGAACCCCTCAAAAAATCCTTAAATATTACTTTGTTACCCTTAGAGTTACAAGATAATTCAAATTGCTCAATTTGAACCAAAAAAAATGAGAAAGTTATGCATTGATGAAGTAGGAGGGGTCAAAATGTAGAAAAATGATTTTTTTTTTTTCCTGGGTAACTTGAAGAAACGTATTTTCTTTACTGCTCTTTTTTGGCTGCTCCTTCGGCTTTGCGTTTTAAAGATGATTTGTACAGCTTGAGAAGGTGCTCCTATAACATTTTAAATCATTGAAAATGAGGAAGAATTGAGAAAGATCTGCCAAAATGTTCAGTGATAAGCTAGTGTTCATGATGACTTACTCTACCCTAGCAAATAATAATAATCTCTACTGTCTAGATTGATTTGAAATATTAAAAAATCATTTTTGGTTTATTACCATTTAGAGTTAATTATTCTCTCACTTTATATTGACCAATTTTTCATGTTTATGGGTGGGAGACAATGGTTTTCTTGTTTTTTCCTCTAAAGTGTTGACATTGTGTCATATGCAAGCATCCCAAGAACAATTTAGCATTAAGTGGTGACAAGTTTGTAAAACTTGTCTAAGATGTAAAAACTAGGTAAGAAAAATACCCTTGATGTATCCCACCCAAAATCCAAGTGGAGCTGTGGGAAACAAAATTTAATTTCAAAATTTCAAAATTTGGCTATTTTTTCTCCTAGGCAAAGAGGGAAAAAATCCCTATTAACTTTAATCTTTCCCATTTGTGTGAAATTTCTCACCAAGAAGAAATAACTATGGAAAGAATGGGAGAATAATTAACAATGCATGTTGCATGCGGTAAACACTAGCTGATGCCCAAATTGGGGGTTTGGGTGGAGATGCTTTATGGTAGTACCAAATTTGAAAGATCAAAGTTACTTAAGGGAGAATTTTAAATTCACACCTTTTTTGGTTAAATTCACACCCTTAATCTAAGTCAAATGAACATCAGGGGGGTGTGGCAGACACACTCAAATTTAATCTGCATATAATCGGACGCGCAAAGAAAGGGTGTGAATTTAACCAAAAAAGGTGTGAATTTAAAATTTTCCTATTTAAGTGTCTATAAAATCAAAGAGAATACCTTTTTGAAACCCAACTTGAGCAGATAATGTGACTTGGAACATGCATTCTACTAAGAAAGAAATGCTCTGCATGGGCATTGAGGAAGAAGACTAAAGAGTAGGTACTACTTTAGTGGGTACTATTCTTCAAAAGTGTTACAAAGGGCTGGGACCACATGCTTGAGCCCCAATGCATGCATGATATTTTTCTGGACAATCACATGACCTACACTTGTTACGTTGACATGAGCTATGGAAGGGCTATGCAGAGGAGGTGACAATGGTGGTGGTGGTAAAGGGGACCCCAAAATTGAACTCATGAGTCTCTTCAAATGTAAGTAATATGTTTGTTCTCTCTTGCCTTTATTTCCTTGTTTTGTTAGCTCATTGCTTCCGTGGTTAAAGAATCTTTGATGTGCAAGTTGGAACTCGTTTCTCTTTTGTTGAATGATGGGATGGACAAACACTTGTGGGTGGAGAAAAATATGAGTTATTAATATTTGTGAATGCAACAAAACAAGCAAGTTCTTCTTTTTGTGGCACTTGTGAGTTGCACCACCCAACAAGGGTCAAAAGGCATCCTCTTTGTTTTCACCCAAACATGTTTTAATGCTTGGAGTTTTATTGAAGTGAATGATGTCATGAGTTTTGAAAAAAGTTTCCCAACATCACATTGAGCATTAGAAAATATTCATACACATAAATAAGAAAATACAACACAATATTGAATATGGATGTCAAATTGTCCAATTATTTGAATGCAAAATTTTTGTTGAAAATTTCAGCACATTCATTATATGACAATAACTGCATTTCAATAGTGATATTTTCATCCCAATTCCATTTTTCAATCAATCCTAGCACAGATCAATTTTGAGTTTCATTTGTGAAATTGATGTGTGGTTTGCAAGATTTTTTTTTCCCTCCCAATTCTTTGATATCGAAGAATTGGCAATAAAAATTAGTCAAAGTTACACTAGATAACAAAAATTCTCAATCGGTCAAAAAGCAACGAAATTTGTCCAAAAATAAATAAATCATTGTATTCATTTGGTACCAAAGAACATCCAATCAACCAAATTTAACTACCATTTAATGTGGCCATAAAATGCCATGTAGCGGCTGCACTGAACGAGCACTCACCAGTGCACCATCCACTGGATGCCTGTTATTACTCAGTTGTGGATGAACCTCAACTGAGTTAATATTTGCTTTCACCTTGGTAACCAATTTTCAAGAAATAGGTTTCATATATAAGTAGAGAGGTAGAAAATTAGGTTACTATTAGGTAAGTAGATGGTTTATACATACGTAAAAGCAACTCAGAGCTAACCACCATGGTTAGCTAGGGAACAGGATCTCAACAGAAAACTGTTTCCTGACCACTTACCATTCATCCTTCATGGTGCACTGGTGGGTGCTGGTTCACTGTGGACGACCCATACAGCTCCATGTCCTTCACTACATCCTTAATTGGGTGGAACAAAACTTGTAATAGCCCTTATGTTTTCATCAGATGGTACTACCTTTGTGCACATTTGGCTACCACCTAACTTAAATAGTGCAGTGATGAAACCCTTGGCATTTGGATCATCCCACTCTGGAAGGATCTCTTTCCATTGGGCTGCTGTGATCACAACACTCGAGCCTAATGGAAAGCCACTGAAATGGGAGCCGCCTTTCTTGCTGCATGGACATGCACTTTTCACTTTCCATTGGAGAGCTGCAATCAGGCTGAAATTTTATTGGTGATTAGCGATGTTGTGAGAGTATCCCGTTTGAATGGTAAATACTGGGGATTCAGGTCAGCTTCTTGTGACCAACATCTGAGTTCACATCATTTTGTTGGAATGACACGAGAATCCCATCACAGAGAAAATGTTTAGCTAGATCAAGAATCAGAACCATGACAAAATATTTTTGAAAACAGGGTCAGGATACATTTGTAAAAAAGTTGAATTAAAAAAATAATAATAAGTAGACTGAACTTTACAATTAAATATTAATTCTAGTTACTTGTTCAATTTTACATAGACTCTTATTTTAATTTGTTGTAAAACTTTGCACTTACATATTCTTTAGCATTGGGAAATGTCCAGTGTGCGTGTGAAATTGGACTCAGTTCAAAAACTGGGTCCAGAGGTTCTTGAATTTGAAAAGATGTGATAAAACTGGACTTGAAGGGTCCAAATTTTGAAAGAACCCACCTCAAACCCTCACCCGGCGAACCTTACACATAAATTTTTAAATGTCACAATGGAATGGAATGGAATGTTATCTCAAAAAGAAGAGTCGTACAACATTGGTAAGTAGTGTTAAGAATGTTAAGAACATTTCATTTGTAAGGAACTTTGTTGAGAACTTAAGGGAACATATTATCCCATAAAAGATGATGACAAGTGTCAGCTCCTAATCATTCAATGATAAAAATTTGAGTTTTTAGTGTTTTGGCCCAGCATGTATGGCAGGCAAAAGACATTGTATAGTTTCACACTTGCTCTCGATTGGTCAAGTAGACCGATTGGTTCAGGTGGTTTGTTATTAGTAGTCTTCCGCCTTTTACAATCCTCATTTTCATGTTCATGTGTGAGGATCAGGAAATAGTAAGACGTCACCTAGGATGTTAAAATAATATTGTTGAAGGCCCAAATATCATACCTAAGTATGAGCAGAACTGCTCTTAGATGGAATGAATTTAATGGAAAATTATTCTTGGGGTAAAATTTGTGATCACACCATCTCATGGAAAGAAAGAAACCTAAGTTCTTGGGTCTTGGTTGCTTATGGAACTTCAAGGCATAAAAAATTGATGGGGCCATAACAAATTATTCACAAATATATGTAAAGCTTGCAAAATTGGTCACTTTTGGGATTGATAGCAGGTAACAAAGTTAGTGTTGGTCTGTTCTTGCTTTTTGAGAGAACAGTTGATCTCAGTTTCAACTTTTTTTACAGTTTGAAAGAACTTTCAATTTTGCTTCAAGAATTTTTATTTTTTTTATAGAACCTCTGGGCTGTTTTTGGACCTAATTCTTCACATTTCAAGACCCTTGGTTCTGGGTTCTCAGAAAACATTCTTAGACAGGCTCGTTCCAAACTGGATATGGTTCTACCTAACTACACATAGCTCAAAACTGATTTTTTTTCTTGTTAACAACGTTATGCTACCTATAAATGTGACCACCTACATCAACTACATTCCTAAACTCACCCAAAATTTTAAAAATAATTGCATACTTAAGACATGTTTTAAAAGTAAGAACTACATGCTTATTGCCCACGCATCACCAAATTATTATTTTAAAAAATGTCATTGTTATTATTCAAAATTGTGATTTTTCTTTCAAACTAATAACATGTTTAGCCTTAAAAAATATATAATAACAAAATTTTAAAAGAATTTCAAAACCAAACCTAAGGAAATTGAAGAAAAATCATCTATATAAAAAGATAGGGATGGGAACCCATCCATAAAATGTATTGTAACCTAAAAATGTGTTAGTTTTTTTTTCAGTGTGAACAAGACCCAAGTAAAGATCTGGATTAAACAATAACCTAATGGATGAAGAGCTGCGATGGATGCAACTGACAAAAAACATTAAGGGAGGGGATGGTTGGCCATCATGAACTTTAGAGGAGTTCCATTTTTCTTTTTGATGTTTTTGCTATTTTTTTGTGTTTTTGTTATTTGCAAGTAATGAAGTTTCATTTGTTGTTCTTCATGGAGTGTTAGCACCTAGATCTAAAGTTTGTGGTTGAACGTTGTTTTCGATTTTTCTTTGGTTGTGTGATAAAAACAATGCAAAGTTATTGAATGGAGGATGGGGTATTTGGTGGTGGAAAGGAATAAATACCAGACAAGGATGAAAACTAAGCACTTTAGTTTTTGGATTCTGATTGATCTCAATTTAATGATTGTTGTTAAGAACTTTCAAGATGAATGCATGAAATTATTTATGTGAATTTGTTGTTCATTTTGTTTTATAATTTCTGTTGTGCTAAAGCTAATGAATAGAGCACTAAGAGTTAAGGAATTAGTGGGGACCTTAAAGTAGAAGTGATGAAAGGCTCAAGGGGGTTATTAAGGTTGGTCTTTGTGGGGATCATGTTCAAGTTGAACGTGCTTGAAAATCTTGTGGGAATATGGGGAAGATTGAATACCTAAATGTTTGGGAACTTCAAGTAGATTTGTTGTAATGGGAAGTCCTAGGAAAATCTAAGAAGATCATTGTTGAAACTGTTTATCCATGTCTTTTCCATCTCCAAAATTAATGTCTCTACCAATTCGGTATTAGCTCTACAAAATTTGTTTATTGTTCGGATACCCACACTTGTAAACCAGGATAATTCTCACAACTCTAATCTTGGGCTCGCGACCAAGGCATGGGCTTGCAAGGGTGCGGGCCAGAAGAGAAGCCTGGGAGTCACATCTTATGCTCTTGAAAATGTAAGAGAATGTGAAGGAATGAACCCTCACACTCCCAAGTGAACTCCCACTTTTGGAGTTGGAGTCCCGATGCACTTTTGAACTTTCAGAAAGCAATTTTAAGGGTCAAAATTCATTGGATTAAAAAGTTCTTTATATCATTGGAAAGCTCTTGGAATTTAAATGTCTAAAATGGTCTCGCATGACCCATTTGAGCACTTCAAACACAAGTTATGGACAAAAGAAAGGCCAGGAATCAAATTGGCAATTTGACTCCTGACCACTAAAAGTTGGGAATTGCCTCGATTTTGTTGCTTTTAGGTGGCGTGCAACATATCATTGGAAATATCTTAACAAGGGCTACAACTTTGCTTTAGACCTCATTTCAGTCAAAGATCTGCATGCAAATTTATGGGCCCCCAAAGTCGCGAAAGTCCCAGTTATGCGAATTTCGGGACTCTCACTTGGGAATCCCAAGACAAAATGGCATTTGGGTGCTTGTCCCAAGGACTGTGCCTAGTCATGGGACAAGCATAGAGTATACTATTAGGAGGAAGGCAATGGCTTCCCCCAAGTCTAGGCTATGGTGAGTCTTGTGAATCCATGTTTGCCTATGGTTCGTTCGTGCACTGAAATGCTCCAGCTACACATTAATTAACTTGTTTGGTTTGTGCAAGTCTGTGTGAGTAATTGATGTTTGTCACTTTTCGTAGTCCCCATCCTGGAGCTCCAGCACGCCTTTTTAGCCCCAAAATGCTACGAGCTAGGGAACATGCTTTAGCTTTTTATTATTCCATTATTTTTGTCTCAAACTCACATTTGAGTCTATCAAGGAGCTTGGGAGCGCATCAATAATCCACATAGACAAGAAATTTGAAATGAGATGATATGCCAAACTTATTGTATCACCATGTCATTAATATATGTAATGTTGATTCTATTGAATGAATGTTTTTTGGTTTGATTATCTTGCGATATTCAAAATACATACAAATTTATATGTACCCTTTTTTGGTATTAAAACGTGTTGATTAAAATAGGATGTAAAGTATAAAAGTTGTTGTATTATGTGGATCCAAACTTTTTAAGGTGTACCACTAAGGACAAAAATGACCTAATATATAATGGAGTCTTTTTTTGTCCTATATTTTGATCCCAATAAATATCAATGAGTCAAAATGTGTTAAGTATTTTATAAATACCATATTTTAGAGCGTTACAATTTTAGATTCCATCAATCTCATCCATTTTGTGTTTTTACATGGTCAAATAGGACTATGTAAAGGAGAACAAAAACAATAGTCCATTGTGAAAATATTTTGGTACTCTTTAAAAAATTTGGACCTTAGTATAGGTTTTGAATATGCATAAAAGATGTTAGATTCTAGTAGTAGTGAGCATAATCAAAATCTAACTACCCAAAAACTATTTGAACATCAAATTGTCCATAGGTTTGACAGCTCATGCATAAAACAAAATCCATCCTTAGGATCTTAAATACTACAACTACATGGCTTTGGTGTAATGAACATTGTGGGAATAGATCCAAGGGAAACATTGGTTGGAAATTTTGTGGTCAAAATCAATCATAAAGGGTTTGATACGTATGCACAAGTATGGATCAAAATTTGTGATGGAATTGGAGAGTGGAATAGCATTGCACAATTCCATTGTAGTTTCTTTTTCATTTCATACATTCCCAAGTGTTGTTTTTTCAAGGTTTGAGGAGAAAAATGAAATCCCCAAGGTTCGGGATATCTAGATACCCAAGCTTCTATTTCTCTTGATTGTTTTTTAGATTCTTCATACCATGAGTTGAAAAGTTGTCCCAAGAAGGAGATAAAATTCTAAGGGTAGAAATTGGTGGAGGTATGTCCAAATTCATAAGTTGGAGACTTTGTTTAAGATCATATCAAGGTCAACTTGAATGGCAACTGGAGGGTGTAAATGAACATTCATATGCCATTCAAATTTCTAACCTACTTAGTCCCATGGTTGAAGGAAGACAAAGTATTTCTTTGCATGAAATGTTTCAACAAGACTATTTAATGATGTTGATGATAAACCATGAACAAAAGAATCCAATTTGGGGATTTTATTTTTGATGAGGTAGAATTTCCAACAAAACAAGGTATAGGACAATAATCTTGAAGGTTACAAGATTTACATACAAGCATCATAATTACATAAGGTTTGATCCAACAATTACAGAAATTGATGATATTGCAATAAGAGTTATACATGTTGGCTTCTTTATGAAAGTAGTTATTTGGTTGAAAATTTGTTTAGATGTCAATGGGCAACAATGGTCCATCTTATAAACCTCATAAACTAGGTTATTTTTCACAAGTTATTAACCCTTTGAAGCATCTTGAGGTTCAACGAATAACTAGGGAGAAAATTACTACAATGCCTAGGGTAGGAGATGTTTGGATTCCAGTAGATTTTGGCATAAAAATTGATGTTCACAATTCTACATACTAAAATCAGATAATAAGATCAAAGAAAAAGACTGCATTTTGAGAATTTCCAGTTTTGGTAAGGATTCATATATGCTTTGTTGGTTCTATTGCACTTATTTATATTATGGTCATTTCAGTTGGAAATATGCTAGTAGAACTGATATGGATTACAACATAAGAGTAAGTAGCAATAGGCTATAATCTATTGAATTTGAGGAAAAGAAATATGAGGTTGAAATAGGAAAATTGAATATTGATTGGGTGTATGTGTTGAAAACCTTCAGTAGATAGGATGACCAATCTAAAAGGTATGGACATGCTCTTTTGGGGCAAAGACATGGAGGATGTTTTTCATTCAATAAATCAAAAGCTTCAAATGGATTCAAAAGTCAAAGAGTTGGATGAAGACAAGCTCTTCAAAATTACCAAGATCAATTTGAAAGGTAAAGCGTGCAACTAGTACCATAAACTTGACGCACCACTAGATGATTGGAAGACTTTGCAGGCCCTACTGCATTTAAAGCATGGGGTATATGATAAAGATGAGTTAATAATTAATATGGATGCAGTGCATCAAGAACCCATGTAGAGGGTCCAATTGTACCATGAAAGGTTAGAACATTTTTTGGTCAAAGGTCACATTCCGAATGTAAAGAAAAGAAGATAGTTTTTAGCCAAATTGCAATTTGAATTGAACAATTTGTTGGAGGTATGCGCCTACTAGAACATGGATGAACTTTTATCAACTGCAATAGAAGTGGAGAAAGTTTTGAGGGAGATAGGAAAAACTCCATATGAGCCTCTATAGTAAGAGAAAGGGAAGAAGAATTGGCACTAGGTGAAACTAATACTAATAAATTGTTACAACTACTCAATGATCTTTTTATTAATTCTTTTGGATGAAGAACAAATGGCAAGAAAGGACTCAGTCTAGGAATGACTAGCATAATCTAGTTGCAACTATGTAGGTCATAAGAACATATTATGTTTACATGTGGGTGTATTCACAATTGGCTACCAAAAAGGAATGATTTATATTTAAAGGATTACAAAGGATAACTTTGGAGGTTTATTTTAAATTATTATAGTTATAATGGATTATTGTATGCCAATCAATAAAATGATGTCTTGTTCAATTAATAAAAATATTTAAAAATAATTTGGATATTATGTGAATGTCATTTTGAGTCTTATAAACTAACTATATCAAATGTCTAAATTGCACTTTTAAAAAAAGGAATCAAAATAAATGCATAAAGTCATACAATTGATTTAAAACTTTTTGTGTAACAAAAACATGCCCCTTTCTATGAAAATACATGTTCATTATATGAACTTGATGAAAAATCAAATTATATAGAAATTTCAAAGTTTTAAAGAAAGAAAGGGCTACAAAGGAAAGGACTCATTTTTTCAACCATTTGACAAAATCATTATGTTCAATGGGCTCAAAATGTCTAACTTTGAGTGAAGATCACATGTGCAAGAAATAATGGTGCTAAAAAGGAAAGTTTGGTTGTCCATTAAAACTCATTCTGGGAATTTTTGGGAATTTCTATGTTTTTGGCTATAAACCAAAATGTTCACACACAATTATGTATGAATGTGAAAACTCACCACCACCACATGAATCATCTTAAATTAGAATATTCAACTTTTCTCACTTAAATTTGTTTCAAAATGTTATTACAAAAAGTAACCCCACAAAAATCCTTAAATCCTTTTTTTTTTTTTAGAACCCTAATCATGAATAAGCCCACATGTCCTAGACTCACTTCCATTAAGGCCAAAGTGCGCCAAATGTGGTGGGGGGCATAAGATAGATAATTACAATTTGAGGTGTTCTTTTTATTCAAGCATGGGGCACATGGAAGATAATTTTTGGAAAAAGAATGGCAAGGGCCCATTTGCTAGTCAATGATGAGGAAGCCACATTGACTAAATTAAACTGGCTATGTGGAGTTAAACATAATGTTTTCTCTAAAGTTAATATGCAAAAATGCAGATTACCTATACAATCATCTACATCTAAAGTAGGGATAAGAAAGTACATGAAGAGGAAAACAAAATCTAAAAATGTTGGGGTAGATTTAGAAGCATTAGATTAAAAACATTCTGTCACATTTTGTTAAAAGGAAGATCTTTTTAACACCAATGGAAACCATCCTCATTATTCTTAAGGAATTGGAATATCTTAAGGGCCTAGTGAAACTAGTTAGAAAGAGGAAGGATGTTCAAGTAACCCAATCATAAGTAGTTGTTATCATGGCTACTTTTACAATCAAGTGGGTTTGCATCAACAAAATTCACTATAGAAAAACTCTTTATCTAGTTGTTGAAATCAATCCAAACACTGATTGAAAGCTTAGTTGATACAAAGACATCAATGTCGATCATGGTAGCATGTGTGGTAAAAGAGACTAGTATAATGCATTTGGCTTCAAGTCATGAAACATACAAGATTGTGTCAAGTACAATTACTTAAGCGTTGGGAAGGATCACTAATATCCTTATCATAATTGGCAAGGTGGTTTGCCAAATGATCTTCTTTGTTGTAAACACTAGCAATTATGATATACTATTAAGGTTGGACTTTCTCATGAAAATTGGAACTATTGTAAATGTTGAGAAAGGAGTTATACAAGTTTGGAAAGGACTTGGTGTAGCAGTTGAAATTCTACCTCTTAATGTTATCAATATGCTTCAAAGGATTGCAATGCTAAAAGAAGTAGAACACACCAAAATGAATAGGGACTTCAACAAAATGAACTTGGAATAGTTGTGTATAACTGAAGGATCTTCATGGGATTTTGCATCAATAATTATTGATTCTGCTAATTGTGTTAATGATTATCTTTCTAAAGAAGACCTGAATGAATCAAAGGAAATTGTAGATGATAATATTGATAAGATTTTGTCAATGGAAGAGATTCTTATTGAATAATTGAATAATCATGGTATGAATTAGGTAGTGGATGATGAAACACCAATGCAAATGTTCAATTTGGTGTTGTAGGAATAATAATAGAAGTTGTAGAAAGACAATACACAACAGATGATGATTATGTAAATTAGATTTAGTGTGTTCAAGTAGAGGAAAAATAGAGAACCCAACATTTTGCAAACAAGTATTTTGAATATCCATTTCATCTTTTTTTAGTATTGACATCAAAAGGAAGGGAATCCAAGAATGAGGAGGACAAGTGGATTGAAATCAAAGTGAAGATTACCTTGAGTAATTATCTTGATGAAAGGCAAATAGAAGAATTGTTGTCTTTGTTAAAACAATTTCAAGACATCTTTGTATGGCACAATGGTGAACAAGGTCATTACACCATTCGTGAACATACAATTGACACACAAGGGTTGCCACCTTGTCAAATGACACCTAGAAGACTATCTTATTGGGAAGAGACAAAGGTCAATAAGCAAATTCAAGCATTAGTGGATTTGGGTAAGATGCACAAAAGTGTCTTAGAATATGCATGTAGCATTGTTCTACCAATAAAGAAGGATGGTAGTAGGAGGTTTTGTGGAAATTATTGTCCTTTGAACACCTTAGACACAACATGATTCATTTCCCATGCCTCTAATAGATGATGTGTTGGATTAACTAGGGGAGTTCGCTTGGTCTATAACACTAGATCTTTATTAGGGTTTTTGCAAATT
Source organism: Sphagnum tenellum (assembly GCA_963921925.1). Classification (NCBI taxonomy): domain Eukaryota; kingdom Viridiplantae; phylum Streptophyta; class Sphagnopsida; order Sphagnales; family Sphagnaceae; genus Sphagnum; species Sphagnum tenellum. The sequence continues at coordinate 12,956,586 of OY998157.1, forward strand.
CCAATGGTTCCAAATGACATCAAGAAGATTCCGATCATCACCAAATCTAACCTTTATGAATGGAACATCATGCCATTTGGACTAAAGAATGCTACTAGCACCTTCTCTCAAATTATGGTAGAAATTTTCAAAGATTGGAACAACAAATTCTTGAAGGTCTTTGTTGATGATGTCAACATATATAACATGAATTGGATTGATCATTTGCAACACATTCAAATAGTGCTCCAAAGGTTGAGAGAGGTTCACTTGAAACTTAACCCTAGCAAATGTTGTTTTGGAGTTCAAAGCATCACCTTTTTGGGTCATGTTGTAAGTGTAGAAGGATCTCATCTTGACCCCACGAAAATTGCTATGATAAAAAACTTTCCAATCCTAGAATCTGTAACCAATGTTAAAACTTTTCTAGGATTCAATAGTTTTTGTAGAAAATTCATCCCTAGGTATCCCAAGATTATAGAACCACTATTTGGCTTTATTAAGAAGGACGATAAATTTTTGTGGACACCCATCTACCAAGGAGGATTTATAACTTTGAAAATGTAGCTTGTGGCATCCCCAATGTTGACAAGACTAAATTTTTCACAACCATTCATCCTAGATGTGGATTAATTTATAAAAGGAATTGGTGCCATTTTGTCACAAAAGTTTGAGAGGCAAGAATAGGTCACAGCTTATGCCAACAATGGATTATCTCTTGTGTAGAAGAGCTTCCATCCAATGGAAGGGGAGTGTTATGCTCTTGTATGGGGCATAATGCATTTTTATCAATACTTGCACCAAATTTTCTTCCTTTTAAAAACAAACCATAAGCCCTTAGAATGGCTTGTAACTATCTCAAATGCATATGGACGTGGAGGGAGATGGATCTTTATGTTGCATGACTTTCATTTCAAGATAATCCATAGGGCAATCTAGCTAAACATGTCAATGTGGATGCTTTGAGTAGAAACCCAATTGGTAGGTATGAAGTTGATAAATTTTTTGGAGGTGAGATTTAGGATTTGGATGGGATTACACAAGATTTTTCCATCTCTCCCACTACTAAAGGAAATGAAATAATCAATAATCTTTTCACATTGATTATAAAAGAGGATGCAACATTGGACCACACCAAGGACAAACTCAGAAGGGAAAAGATATAATTATTTATCAGGATGAAGAACAAGATCAAAGGATGCTTGTTAAACAATAGGGATTAGAATACACTTTACAAGGATACTAGAATCTTGCCCATGAACCACAAACTTTGGTTGATAAGGCCAAGATCAAGATTATCATGGAATGAGAAATGGATGGGGATGAACCAAACCATTTTTTGGAAGTCTAGGAAAATCCTTTGAATATGAAACTACTCACTAGTGGTTCATTAGACACAAATGAATGCACTTCTACTGACATTGAGAGAACAAAGAGGAGAGTAATGATATATTATTGGTAAGAAGACAAATTATATTTTAAAATTTGGTGGTTTTAAGACCTAAGGATAGGTTTTTTATAGTGAAGAAAATGCATAATGAGATTGGGCATTTAGGTGAAGCAAGAATGCTTGTTGAAATTAAGAATTGATTTTTTTGGCATGATAGGACATACTCTATTAAAAAGTTTGTCAAAACGTGTGACAAATGTTAATTGGCCAAATAGATTGGCAATTTAAGGTTTGGGGTGGAAGGTATGAAAAACATATCTATGTGTGATCTATTTTATCAAATAACACTCTATACTACAAGACCTAAACATCAAGACATCTAGTGGCAATAAATATGTTTTTGTTGCTATTGACCACTATTCCAAGTGGTGTGAAACATGTCCTATGAAAGAGCATGACATAGTCACTATAACCAAGAGTGCCCAAATATGTTCTCATAGATTATGGCAGTGGGTGGATGAAGGAGTTGATGCTTTGTGTCAGGTTTACGGTGTTATACACCAATTTATTGCACCAACATGGCCAGAATGTAATAGCATGGTAGAATAGTTAATACAAACCATCAAGCATGGCTTGACTCTTTTATCTTCAACCAATATACAAGGATGGGACATTCAATTACCAAGAGTACTATTTGGATATTGTTGTGGTGTGTAAGCTAGCATGAGATATTCACCTTACATGGTGTTGACAGGACGTAATCCCAAACTTGCTACTAACAATAGTTTGAATGGATTATGTGATGTGGTAGGTGAATAGGTGGGACGTGAGGCAATGGTTGAGCAAATGATATGGAAAATGTAACTAGTTTCAAGCATTCACAAGTCTATGCTTGAAAATGTTGAACAAGCTTAAAAGAAGCAACATAAGGTTTATGTTTCTAGGAAGGGGTTACAAATGTTTGAAGGATTTGAAGGAGAGGGCATGAAAGTCAAGACTCAAAAACCTGGCAAGAAGAAAAATTGTTGATATAGTTAAAAAATGCCTTATGTTTTTGTTGCATACAAGGATGGGAAGGGTTTTCAAGAACAAGATGAAGATGGTAGGACCTGTATCATAAAAGACATGGATGAAAACATTGGGAAAAAACAAGAAGGGACTTACAAATCTACCACTTTTGACGCGTTCCCAAGTCCCAAGTTAGGCCCAAGACGGGCCTTGGTTTCTGAAATAGCGAAATTGTGGGGACTTGAGGGCACGCTCCCAGCTCTCAGCATTAAAAGGGGCAGAGGGGCATGCTGAAGCTCCGGGATGGGATTAGGAAGAGGGATAAGCTTTAGTTACTTACTCGAACCTGCATCAAGCCAACCAACAAGTTGGTTAGTTCGCATTCTGGAGCACCCTTGGTGCTAGGACAAACCACGGGCAACTCTGGACTCACAAGATTCACCACAGCCCGGATTCGGGGGAAGCCACCACCTTCCCCCATATAGTATTCTTTGCATTACTCTGTAGCACTCACATCCGAATGGCTTTTTGTCCTGCGACTCCCAAGGAGGAGTCCTGAAACTGTCCCAGTTTGGACTTTCGGGACTTTGTGAGTTCATAACTCTTTGCTCAGACCTCTAATTGGGATGAGGTCTAAAGCAAACTTGTATCTCTCCTTAAGAGCTTTCCAAGGGTGTGTTATACTCCATCTGCACACATCGGGGTCGGGTCGATTCCTGACTTTTAGTGGTCGGGAGTCAAACTACCAGTTTGACTTTTGGCCCTTCTTTTTGCCATAACTTGCCAAATGGCTCATGCAAGGCCATTTTCGACATTTACATTTCAATAGCTTTCCAATGACATGAAGAACGCTTCAAGAAGAGGTGTTTAGACCCCTGCAATTGAACCCTGAAATTTCAGGGAGTCCCGGAGGATTCCTAAGATCCCCATTTTGGGAGTGTGACTGTCATCCTCACACTCTTCCAAAAGTGGGGTTGCGACAACTTTGTAAATTGATAACAAATCTATGAGGTCATAGATATATAAGAAGGGAGTGGTGGCACATGTAACTTAAAAATGTGTTAGTTTTTTTCCAATGTGAATAAGACCCAAGTAAAGGTCTAGATGAAGAAGTAACTTAATGGATGAAGAACTGTGATGGATGTGATTAGCAAAAAATGCCAAGGGAGGGGATGGTTGGCCATTATGAACTTTAGAAGAGCCGCATATTGCTTCTTGATGTCTTTGTTATTTTCTTGTGTTTTTGTCGTTTGCAAGTTATGGAGTTTTGTTTATTGTTTTTCATGGAGTGTTAGCACGTAGATCTAAAGTTTATGGTTGAATGTTGTTTCTTGGATTTTTTTTGGTTGTGTGGTGATAACAATGTGGAGTTACCGAATGGAGGATGGGGCATTTGGTGGCAGAAAGGAATAAATATCGAATGAGGATGAAAGTTAAGCATTAGTCTAGTTTTTGGATTCTAATTGATCTCAATTCAATGATTGTTATTAGGAACTTTCAAGATGAATGCTTGAAACTCATTGTGTGAATGTGCTACTCATTTTGCTTTATAATTTTTACTATGTTAAAGCTAATGAACAAAGAACTAAAAGTCAAGGAGTTAGTAGGGACCTTAGGACATAAGTTATGAAAGGCTTAAAAGGGTTATTAGGGCTGGTCTTTGTGGGGATCTTGCTTAAGTTGAACATGCTTGATAATCCTATGGAAATATGGAGAAGATTGGAAATGCTTGGGAAATTTGAATAGATTTGTTGTAGTGGGAAATCCTAGGAAAATCTAAAGAAATTGTTGTTGAAATTGCTTGTCCATGTCTTTTCCATCTTCGGAACCAACATATCTAACAATGGGGTATTGACTTTTTAAAAATTGTTTATTGTTGGGACACCCACATTTGTAGATTAGGATAATCCCCATAGAGAGGAAATTTGAAATGAATTGATATGCTAAAGTCCATACAGTAATTTTATCACCTTATTGTTGATGTGTGTAGTGTTGATTTCGCTAAATGAATGTTTTTAGGTTTACTATGTTGATGTTTTTAATCATTATTTTGTAATATTCAAAGTACATACAAACTTGTGTGTACCCCTTTTTTAGTGATTGTATAAGGAAAATAAGAGCTTGAGAACACAAGTCATGAAAACACACAACAATCAAAACATCATTAATACATTAATAAAATTGAAGATTGTAAATTTAAAAAACATCATATACTATAAATTGGCTAGTGAGGTGCATTAGTTGCAACATGTGGAAAAAATAAAAATTGCTTGCTAAGCATAACAACATGCTAAAAAATCATAATGGTCTATGTGCACATTGGAAGGCTATGGACACAAGCTATCGATAATTACTTATGGATTTGCAAGCATAGGGAGGTTAACTATGGTGTTGAGATACTTTTGAAGCATTGTTGTGACAAAGGATCCACAAATGGAATAAAACCCATTGGTGCACCCAAAATATGAAAATTTGTGCGGGGTGTAAAACAACCTGGAGAAAGTGATATGGACGGGCTTAATCCTTATGGAAACCAAACTACACATTTCGTTGGTTGAATGGAAAGTCTTAATGTTACAAACTTCGCTTGTAATTGTAAAAAGGTGGGTACCATATTTAAAATATAACCAATAATATACGTATCATTAGTGAACAAGGGATAAACACAAGTAAGATGAGCTTTTATAGTAGGGCAAAAAACATGAAGATGTGTTAGGGCAAATAATGTTTTGCCCAAAGGATCCCCCTATCATGTACTAAATTAATATGAAATGACTATGAAATCTTTGTGTTGAATTTTTTTTGAGAAATATAATGGGGATGGGCACGCATAAAATTGTTGAACAAATGGGAAAAACTGATCTAAGGTGCATGTGGAAGATTAACTTTTAAAAAATGGCTATTTGTGATACGAAATTGAAGGCAATATGGACATCCACTTGTATTATGACCCAATGTGGATACAAATACAACATATCGCAAACCTCATGGACCACCTTTTCACACCCACCCCATGTTGCCACACCAAATTAGTGAGGATTAAAATGTTCCACAAATGTATCTTTGAATTAAATGCTAAATGTGTGGGCAATTGGTTGATATATCACTTCTGTAATCACTATGGGTCAGATGCCGTTAGTCTAATGGACCACTAAATGAAAAATGTGGTGAATGTGCCAAAGTGAAAATAAAGGCTTCTTCGTTTAAAGTAACATTTGTCTCTTGATGGAAGTCATTGACAAAAAAGGTGAGTTCAACGTTTGTTGATGGGTGAAAAAGGTAAATGGTTGTTGTGATCTCATCAAATGAGATTGTTGAAATGCTTGGAACCAATGCATGCAATGTTCAAATGTACTTTCCTACATGTGAAAATGCCCATGCACAACATAGTCATGTTGATGGAGGTGGAGAAGGATCTGAAGCCATTTTCAAAAATCTCCAAGAAGTTAGAACCTAGTATGTAATCATGTGTTCCTCATGTAATGTTTCTAATCACTTGTTATGTATTGGTAGAAGTGGGTGTGAATTTCTTGGTAGCTTTTTTCACCACCTCATGAAAGAAAATACAAACATTAAAAAAGAAAAAAGAAAAATGCATGCCAAGTTGCAATGTCAAATGGGTTGATGGCATACAACTAAAGGAATACATAAGGCATGTTAAACATAAACACAAAGAGCATATGGAATATGATGATATGAACAAGGGCGTGGTAAGCCCAAATGGAAGGGATCAATGATATTTATCCATGCCCAAATGAAAGAAGGGGGAAATTTAATAATGTTGAAGGCATCGCAACCATTATAATTAATGAAAATCTATGAACAAAACATGTTAATTAGTGATGACCTAATATTTCCTTTGCTATGTAAAAACAATTGTTAACCTAAGGTTAATCCTATCTTAACCTAGGTTTGTTATTTTAATTAGATGGGCAACTCAATAAATGTTTTTATCGATAGTAATTTTCATTACTATTTGGGAGGTGATGCCCATTAATTAGTTAATATTTAGGTTGGTAGGTGAAAAGTCAACCAAAACCTTTTAAAAGGTGAAGGTTGGTTAATCATTTATTTAGAATGTGGGAAAAATTCTAGGAAAGGAAATGCGACCAACTAGATTAACAAAGGTTTTTTTAGTTATTCTTTGGGGGAATTGGTAGTTAGGGGTCAAATGACTCTTGGGGAAGGAGGAATAAGGGTGCCCTTGCCTTCTAATGTGGAGGATTTCTCTTTTGTGGTTAATTTTTAAAAAAAATTCTTTGATTTTTTTGATGTTATGTGTCCCTCTACCCTTACCTCTGTTTTCACTTCCTTTAATTGTTTTTTCCCTTCTCTAGGTGGAAACTTTTTAGGTTGCCCACTTTGTCTTCTTTGTCTTATTCTTTTTCTTTCCCCTCCCAACCTTTTCAATTTTTTTAAAACTTTTTATTTTGATTGTGCCGATGGAGAATGAGGGGAAGACAAGGTGGTATGAACCTCTCCATCATGATAATAAAGAAGTGTTCATATTTCTTGGGATCCCCCTGTCTAATTTGTTGGTATAATTTCATTTTTGAAAGGATAGTTGACATGCGAAATAAATGGTAGGAGTATGGGGTAGATGGTAGGAGGCTTGGAGAAAAGGTAAAAAAGTCCTAGGAAAGTCATATATTTTCTAAGGTATTAGTTTTTCAGGTATTTCACTTCCTAGAAAGAGCGGACCTTTTGTTGTCTTGTGGTGGTAATTTTAATGTGAGGTAGAATTATTGCACCTACATTTTTATACAAATTTCTTTTTGTTGTTATTATGCCATCATACTAGGTTGTTGCCTTTTTCCACATATTAACAAGGGGTAATAAATGGGGGCAAGGTGGACTCTCATTTAATGGACAATTTCTTTCACTTCATGTATAGAATTTTGTTATTCTTAAGTGATAAATTGTCCCAAAGTAAATTAGGAAGTCACCAGGTAAGAATTGTTGAACTTCCTTTCCCTAGTATTACATCATTTTGGAAGTAATTACTAAGGTTTAATAAGGGAAAATTTTAAATTCACACCTTTTTTGGTTAAATTCACACCCTTTCTTCGCACGTCCGATTATATGCAGATTAAATTTGAGTGTGTCTACCCCACCCCCTTTGATGTCTAGATGAAACATTATTAATAAAATTATGATATATTTGGAAAAAATTGTATAATATAACTTCCTAAATCAAATGAACATCAAGGGATTGGGGCAGACACACTCAAATTTAATCTCCATATAGGACGCGTGAAGAAAGGGTGTGAATTTAACCAAAAAAGTTGTGAATTAAAAATTTTCCTTAATAAAGGGCCTATTTTCAACAATCACATGCGGGAACATGAAACAAAAGGCTGTAGAGAGGGCTACACCATCAACACTAATGGGTCATGAAGAGCAGCTCACGGCTGATGTAGGAAAAAAAAAAAAGGTAAATGTGTTACCCTACTATGTGAGGGCAAAAACTTGGTTGAAACAAAATAGAGGGGATGTAAATGATAGGATGATGAGGTAAAATTGGATTGCAATAGTCCATGTGGGCCATCTCGACATTGACCTCTAATTATGATGCTCGTTGCCATTTCAAGGTTAGTGAAAAATATGAGGTTTATCATTCTTAACAACGTCAAAACCACCCCAACTAATTGAAACCCTAAACTTTCATCTAATCTAGTTTCAATTGAAAATTGTAAACATTAAGCCTAGTAAAAGAAGTTAGATTGAAAACTAGACTCAACCAAAAACCAAAACCAACCAACATTAATCCAACTCCAACCCACAACATCAAATTTGATTCAAAATCTACTATTTGTAAGCAATAAATCTTAACTTTAAAACCCTAAACCTAAAGCAACTAAACATGATCACGACTAAAGTTAAGGATGGGAGAGGTTACAATCAGTACCCAACAAACATGTTTCTCCTTCTAACCATGGAGGTTCTTAGTGATGGTTTTTCTATGCTAGTTGTGCTTTTAGTGATTTTTCTCTTTCCTTATTTGATATGCTTCTTGCAACCGAGGAAAGTTTTGGTACTTGATTTGTTGCCATTCCCTGTAATAATTCGACCTGTTTGAAATCCTCGTCCTTCCATCTTGTACCTTTTTCTCCCCCTTTGTTGGGTGCTTTGTTTTATTGATGATTAGAAGGTTTTCAAGGACTTGTTTCCTAAAGCACTGGGCCATGGGCCAAAATTCTTAGTGTATTTTGGATGTTCCATTGCAGAGCTTAAAAATTTGTTGGGCTTTACATTTTTTGTAAAGCTTGATGTCATTTTTTGACCTTTTTCCTTGTATATACAACCCCCCCAACAAAAGATTCCATGTTGAAAATGGAACAATCCAAAAGATTTTTTATTTTCCTTGCAAAAAATTTTTGTTCTCTAAAAAAGATATTTTTATGAAAACTTCAACATTTTTACAAATAATTTAATTTTGTGTAGAAGCGGCCAAGGTAAGTACAGTATTCCCAAAATAGGAGGCATTTTCACAAGTGCCCAATGAATTAGTGGGCGGCGGAAGTAAAAGAGGGAGCACGGAGGTCAAAGAGAGGTGTACACCATCTGTCTCGTTTCGTTAACGGTATATGCGATTCCTAAGGGAAAGTCCGAGGCGGAAGTAAAAGAGTGACCACTGAGGTAAAAGAGATACACTATCTTTTTCGTTAGCAATATACGCTCTCAGGAAAAACCATGCGCACGGTAAAAGATGCCTTCTCTCTGCCTGCTCTCTCCTGTGCGCACAGGGACGACGGGAGACGGGACGAGAGAAGAGATGCGGAGAACGTGAGTTTTCGGGATGGATTTCTGCTTCGATTCGGTGCAATTCTGCTGTTGCAGACCGGGGATCTGCGGAATGGGAAGAGGTACAGCAATCGAGCCTGAAATTCTGCCATTTTTTTGGTTTGGTTTGAGGAAGACTTCGAACTGTTTCTTCTTTTTTGGTTATCACCAAACAACGAACGACTGTCTCTCTCTCTCTCTCTCTCTCTCTCGTTGCTTTTCCTTTTCCTTTGTTGTTTGTCGTTTCCTTGATGCTGCTTTTTACTGAGCTTCCCGTATAATTTTGTCGAGAATTGGTGGCGTTTTCTTCGCGTCGGCGACGTTTGTGGGAATTGCGTTCTTTGTCGTCATTCGTAACCGTTGTCTCATAGAAGATTTGTGAAATAACTAAGCTGTCCTTGTGTATGTGCGCGCGCATGCGCGCTTGTGTATTTTGGAGGTTTGTTTGTACAACATGTGAATCCATATTTTCCCGTCAACGTTGAAGTCTTCAAGAGGTAGCGGAGGAATTGACATACACTCGTTATTCTTGGAAGGGAATAAGAAGCTGCGTTTGTTTCAACAGAAAGGCTTCTCGTCTCTTTCCAAGTCGTCCTCCTGACAATTTGCTAGGTCGTCGAGCGGGCATTTTTTTTGTGAAGTTCGCTGTGGAGAAGAAGGATGTATTCGCAGTTTTGCATGTAACGATGTAATGCCGGCTGAAGATTCTTCTTGCGGTAATCTGAGGAACTTATGCTCTGGAAACCGCCGTTGCTAAAACAACAGCGAGAACAAGACCTGCTGCAGCCGGGCCTTGAGAGCGTTTTCCAGTGAAAGGTTTGTTTGGTAGCGAGACTAATTTAAAGACGTTCCTCGTCGAGAGAGAGAGAGAGAGATGACGGACACTGTGGACGACATCGCTGAAGAGATTTCGTTCCAAGCATTTGACGACGATTGCCATCTGCTCGGGAACCTGCTCAATGACTGCTTGCAGCGGGAAGTCGGACAGCATTTCACTGATAAAGTCGACAAGGTGCGTCTCTTGGCGCAGAGTGCGTGTAACATGCGAATGGCTGGAGTGGATGATGCCGCCGAATGGCTTTCCCGGCAGCTGGAGAGGGAGCTTTCCAGCATGGATCTAGAAGAGGCCGTTCCGCTTGCACGAGCTTTCAGTCATTACCTGAATCTGATGGGAATTGCAGAGACGCACCACCGTGTACGAAGAACAAAGTTACCAGGCCATGTTTCTAAGTCCTGTGATGATGTGTTCCATAGGCTCATTCAGAGTGGCTACTCTCAGGATGAAGTGTACAATGCTGTTTGCCAGCAGGAGGTGGAGATTGTGCTTACTGCACATCCAACTCAAATCAACCGTCGCACCTTGCAGTACAAGCATTTGCGCATTGCTCATCTGTTGGAAAGAAATGACAGATCAGACTTGTCACAGGAAGACAAGGAGCAGTTGATTGAAGATTTGGTGAGGGAGATCATCTCACTCTGGCAGACAGATGAGATCAGAAGACGGAAGCCAACCCCAGTTGATGAAGCTCATGGAGGACTTCATATTGTTGAGCAAACTCTGTGGAAGGCTGTCCCTCAGTACTTGCGACGAGTGAGCAATGCCTTGAAGAGACACTCAGGGAAGCCACTGCCTCTCACCAGCACACCCATCAAATTTGGATCCTGGATTGGTGGAGACAGGGATGGCAATCCCAACGTTACTGCTAAGGTCACAAGAGATGTCTGCTTCTTAGCAAGGTGGATAGCTGCTGATCTTTATCTGCGAGAGATTGATGGTCTGCGATTTGAGCTTTCCATGATGACTTGTAGTCAAAAACTGGCTGATTATGCCTACAGTATCATCTCAAAAGAGCATGATCACGAGGAACATCACCACATAAGCTGGAAGCCACGGGACAAAAGAGAGCACTCTGAGTACCATGGCCCAGCCTTGCCTCAGCATCTACCAGTTGGGGCGGACATGCCAATCTGCACAGGTGCTGACGGGGAGTCTGCAATGCCAATTGTGGAGCTTCCAGTGAAGGATGACATTGATATGCTATCTACATTTCAGGTGCCCTCAAGTGTGAACACAACCCCAAGCTCTGCAGTGCACTCCAAGGAAGGCTCTCCAACTGCTGTCAAAGCTGAGAATGGTCTAGCTGGATTCAATTTTAAAGAGATGGCAGATGCCTCACAACCAGCAGTAGTGGCCCCCACAACCCCAACACATGCATCTGCTGTAGGCTCCTTCAAAAAGAAGACTCTTCTGGAATCAAACCTCAACAAATCAAGCATGGATAAGCTTTTGAATCCAAGCATGATTGGACGCCCTGACATTGCCCCTTACAGAGTAGTGCTTGGTCATGTCAGACAGAAGCTTGTGAACACACGACGGAGAACAGAACAGATGCTTGAAGGTGCACCCTGTGATTATGACCCAAATGACTACTACGAAACGGGTGAGCAGCTCATAGAGCCCCTCTTGCTTTGTCATGAGTCGATGGAAGCCTGCAGCTCTGAGATACTGGCAGATGGGCGTCTCACTGACTTAATCCGTCGTGTGGCAACTTTTGGCATGACACTTATGAAGCTCGATATACGTCAGGAGGCTGATAGGCACACTGACACATTGGATTCGATCACTCAATGGCTTGAGCTTGGAAGCTACAGTCAGTGGGATGAGGAGAAGAAACTCAAGTTCCTCACAACTGAGCTCAAGGGCAGAAGACCTCTTGTGCCACCAACCATAGAAGTGAAGCCTGATGTGCGAGAGGTGCTGAACACATTCCGTGTGACTGCTGAGCTTGGCACAAACTCACTTGGTGCCTATGTCATCTCCATGGCTGCTGAGGCCAGTGATGTTTTGGCAGTGGAGCTGCTGCAGAAAGAAGCACGGCTAGTTGTAGGTGGGGAGCTTGGCATAACATGTCCTGGTCAGACACTGCGGGTGGTTCCATTGTTTGAAACTGTGAAAGACTTGAGGGGTGCTGGCACTGTGATTCGCAAGCTGCTCAAAATTGATTGGTACCGTGAGCATCTCATCACCAACCATCAAGGCCACCAAGAAGTCATGCTGGGCTACTCAGATTCAGGCAAGGATGCAGGGAGATTTACAGCAGCTTGGGAGCTCTATAAAGCACAGGAAGATGTGGTAGCTGCTTGCAAGGAGTTTGGCATCAAAGTCACACTGTTCCATGGCCGAGGAGGCAGTGTTGGCCGGGGAGGTGGGCCTATGTACCTGGCTATTCAGTCACAGCCCCCAGGGTCTGTGATGGGAACCCTGCGTGTCACAGAGCAGGGAGAAATGATCCAAGCCAAGTTTGGTCTCTCTCAAACAGCAGTGCGGCAGCTGGAGATTTACACTACTGCGGTGCTGCTGGCAACACTTCACCCACCTGATCCTCCCCGGTCTGAAAGCTGGCGCAATGTGATGGAAGAGATTTCTGATACCAGCTGCAAGCACTATCGCAGCATTGTTTTCCAGAATGACCAATTTCTGGAGTACTTCCATGAGGCAACGCCTGAAGCAGAGCTTGGAAACCTCAATATTGGGAGTCGTCCAACTCGCCGCAAGAAAGCAGGTGGGATCTCCCAGCTGCGTGCCATCCCTTGGATCTTTGCCTGGACCCAGACTCGATTTGTGTTGCCTGCTTGGCTAGGAGTTGGTGCTGGCCTTGAAGCTGCATTTGCACGTGGACATGAGGAAGAATTGCAGGCTATGTATAGAGAATGGCCATTCTTTCGGTCAACTATTGATTTGATAGAGATGGTTCTTGCCAAGGCTGACATCCCTATTGCCAAGCATTATGATGAAGTGCTGGTGTCTCCGAGCCGACAGCAGCTGGGCATTGAGTTACGTGAAGCTTTCTATACAACTCAGCGAACTGTCCTGGATGTCAGTGGCCACCAGAGGCTATCTGAGAACAACAAGACCCTGCGACGATTGATTGAGAGCCGTCTTGCCTACCTCAACCCTATCAACATGCTTCAAGTGGAGATTCTTCGCCGACTGCGACAGGATGCTTCAAACCCAAAGCTTCGTGATGCACTTTTTATTACCATCAATGGAATTGCAGCTGGCATGCGCAACACAGGCTGACTCTATCTTCACTAACTTGGCTGGCAAGGTTTCTGAAGCTCTGAGACACATGTTGTCCAGGTGTGTCAGACAAATACTACAAGCAATAGCAGTTTTATGAGATCTTAGTTGTTGGTGTCTTTGGCTACATTGGTATGAACAAAGAATTACAATAGCAACAGCTGTAGTTTGACAAAATCTGTGTTGATGGTAGAGTTGGGGTCTGGCAGTCACTTGAAAAAGGAATAGCCCTATTAATCAGCTTGTCAAAACTGATTTCCCAATTACAGTTTGGGGTTTGTATTGCTCTCTTTGGCTTGAGAGCTGTACTTGCACAAGCAATCTTGGAGATGACCTCCTGTTGCATATTCCCTTTCATTGCAACAGTTTCTCAAGGTCTTATTGTGCAGGTGGAAAAGCTTGAAGGTGATGGAACATTAATGCTTACTGAAGCATGGAATTATATTTTCACTTTGCAATTATGAATTTCAATGTTTTGGCCTCTGTGCACTCTACTGTTAGAATTGGTTTTTGTCAGATATGCATACTCTGCTTACACAGGTAGAATACAGTGTGGTATTGGCTGGAACATCGTCTGACCACTGCTTGAGCCCTACTCTTACTCCTTACTCCTGAGTGGAGGTACGTGACTGTTGCCACTGATGCACAAACTTTCAGTGTTCCATTCATTGAAAGACTATCTGATAGGTTTTGTTCTTGTTCTCAGCTTATTTTGAATCACACCCTTGGTATCTGAATGTGCTAACCTTAGGAGGAGAGCAATCCCCTTAAATTGCATATTGAACTGCTGTGGCCCACTTTACAAAACCAAACATGCTAATGTTATTTTCCACTTAGCTTAGAGCAGGGGTAAATAATCTTTGGAGATCATCCTCATCCAGATTTCTTTAAAGCAAGAAACTCTCTCATTGCATATGCAGTACTAACAGCTGATGAGTGATGTTGGTGCAGTGAAACATCTTTGGCGCACTTGGCTATGATACCTGATATGCACCTTCCAGTATCTGCTCCAAGTTTAATACCATTTAAGATGGATTCATTATCCCAATTCTCAAATCTAATAGTATCACATAACAGTATGCTGTGAAGTCTTTTACCACTTATTCAAATGATCTTTGATTTTCAGTGATGCATGGAGAAAGTGGACCATGATCCTGGAACCTCCTCTTGTCAAATTATACTGAAAAGGTTTGCACCCAGGGAAAATGGCAAGTAGTGGATTAAGGTAAGGATCTGATTCACTGACACAAGCAGGAGAGAGCAACGTGTTTGGAGACTTACTGCAAAGTGAACATAGTTCTGATGCAGGATTGTTGCTAAAGGAATGAATGAAAATGGGTGTAATGGGTGAGGCTTGCTCTTCTCTTCCAAGGCAACATCCTTGTCAGCTTGAATTCTGAATTTTCACTAAATTCTTCCAAAAGATTGTGGTATTAGGTGCTAGTACCACAGATTTGGCTACAGTGAAGTCCTAGATCCCCTTGGGGTACAGCACCAAGTTCAGGCATTGAAGGACAGAGTTTATGGAGTGCAAGCTGATGAGGCTCTAACATCTGTGCAATTCAAGAACTTGCACTCTATGAGTTATCCTCTTCATTTTGAGCATTCTTGATGTCCTCTACTCAGTTTTCCTTTTGAGTACAGTTCTCTTTGAATTGGTTGTCCTGGGCTGTACGCAGTAATCTGAAGACAGATAAAAATTGACTAAATGGACAATAAATCAATACTCAAGAGTGGGTGCTTCTTTATCCTCAAATTTCATGGATGAGTCTCTAGCCACTTTTTTCCAGTCAAGATTACAGTCAAGATTGTGGACTGGTTACTCCTTACAGTCTTGGAGGAAAGGAGAGCTGAACAAATCTGCTGTCATGCTGCTCCACACTCCACCCTTGCCAAACTCTTTCAGCAAGCTGCTTTCAAGACCACCTCCATAAAGCTGGCAACCAGGTCTAGAACATTTACTTTTAACTCTGGACAGGTGTTGTATTTTGGAATCAACCTAATTTTTTCTCAAATTGGATTTTGCAATATGATGTCTGCAAATTCCCATAGTTTCTGGTATGATATGTGGTCCTCATCAACAGGCTGGCAGACTTCCATATGATTAGCATCTTCAACCTTGATGTACTCATTGCGTGTCAGCACACGACCTGTTGCTGTTGGTATCAAAACCTACGACACAGGAACATTTTTTTCTTGAACCAGTCAAGAACTTGAACCACTTGTATCACAACACAAAGTATGAGTATGATGATGAGCACATCAAGATACGAGTGGCCAAATGCCCAGTTTGATTAAGGTTGATTAGGAAGTTCTGTACCTGGCTCCCCATTGCTTTGCCTTCGACAATAGCATAGAGATTCATGTCAACTTTGATGGAGCCCAAAAAGTCAGTAGTGAGCTGTGCCATTTCACGATTGAAGTCACTGATGCACCTTGTCAACCCTTGTGACCGGTCACTAGGCTTGAGGAATGGCACGTTGTTGGCATCTGTGAAATACTTCTCAAAATCCTTGGAAGCCCCTGAGTGTGGCACACTATAAAACACAATGCCTTTTAGATTGCGCATGAAGGCTCTGCAACTATCCCTCCTGGATCTGTCCATGCCATTCTTGCAATGCTCTTGGGTAGTCTTCTTGGCTTCAACCACCAAGCTCTTGATCACCAATCCTCCAAAGCTGTAGCCCACCAGCACTATTCGTTGTTGATGATCAGCCTTAAAGTACCTTGAACTACATTCAATACACAATGTTATAAAGCTATTATCAGTGAATGCACAATCGTTCCAATTGTTCCGTAAAGACTGCCAAAAATTTACTAGTGTATTTGGAGGGCATGTTTTAAATGTGGAATTTGACCTTCGAGAAATGCCAGGGCATTCCGTTTTCAAGAAGGGCTCTTCTGCCACAGCTGGGAAGTATCTTCTATATTTTGGAGGTTATCTGTTATCTCCAGTTTTCCCACAGGGATCTACCATTGTAGATGATTGACCTTGTGATTTCTTGGATGATCTCATCTGTAGAATATTTTTGACAATTGTTTATGTTTGGTAACACCCTTGACTGAGGGCATTACCAAAAGTGGGGTTGCGCTCAGCTCCCACATTGGGCACGCACTTCTTCTGGTAATGCCCTTGACCTCAGGCCTTACCCTACACAAAATGCTTCACCTATGCAATTTGATTATTTTGTAATAAACATTTTGATAAATCTTCCAACAAAGCTTTCCTTAGATGATGCGTGGTGTAATTGTAATCATATTATCTGGTTTAATCATTGTCTTGTAAATGACATTAGATTGCAACCCCACCAAAAACACTCTACCTCCTAGCAAGTCATGAGGGCAAGGATATGAAGCTGAGCTATAATGACAAACCGGAGACATTAAGCTCTGGGGTGGCAGATTATGTCATTTTGTTGACCATCGTATGACATAATCGTCTGGTGATGGTCATATAACTCATAACAATAATGACCAAAATCTCTGTAGAACATGGATTATTTAAAAAATGGGAGACCATTCCATGACATTAAACCCTACCCCAGACATTAATGTCATGGAATGGTCATGCACTTAGGATACATTCTGTACTAAGAAATGGTCAAGCGCCTGCTCATTATGTTGGGTAAGGCGCTGGGTGAGCCCCCTTATTGCACATTAATCTGTTGGGTGCATCAGCAAGCTCGCCCTAAATGGGCTCACCTGGCGTCTTAATGGGCAGGGACTTGACCATTTCATAATGCAGAATGTATCCTAAGGGCTCATTCCCTGACATAACTGGGAGGGAGGAGGGGTAAGGGGGAAGCGTAGGGGGAACAGGCGCACTCACTCGTTCACCAGGGAGTGCACCAGGTTCTTGCCTATGTCCTCCACGCTCTCGTGCGCGCCTTGCGGATTGGCGTCGAAGGACACGGACAGCACCAAAATGCGACTACCCAGTCCCTTATCTTCCTTGGATCTGGGGAGCCACTCTTGCGGCCAGCAGACTTCGGGATGCCCGCGCTGGATCCACGTCGTTTCCCAAACGGCCGTGTCGTTAGAGTAGCCGTGGAAGAAGATGAGCGTCAAGTCGTGGTCATGTTTCAGAGGCCCCCCCTCAGGCCGCGGATACAATTGATGCACTGGATAGATCTGCATCAAGGGATTATGAACCCCGGTCCAAAACTCATGAATCGGTTAGCAAGCAAGAATTGGAGCAAGGAATACAATCGAGTCTAGTGGTACCTAGGCCGATACCGTTTTTGTCCACAAGGATCTTGAGCTCTCTTCAATATTAGACTACTGTGTTAGCTCACAAAAAGAGTTTCGAGGATGTGCAATTGTAGTTCCAATCCCACGAGAATTTAGAAGGCTCTGAATGCCGGCACTGTTTAGATTGATTGCACTTGAATACCGATTTGTCTACAGTCTTTGGTCTGAGCTGCATCCTTTTTTGGTGCTAGGAATTCTTCTATGTGGAGGAGGGAAAACCATATGGCCTTCCTTCCTCATCGACAGTTAAGGACGCAGAAACTAAATGGAAATTAGAGGTACTACCCGAGACATGATGCCTGAGCTATTAAAAACCAGTTGCTGAGAAAAATCACGAGTCCATCAAATGTGAACTAGAGATGCCCGCAGCTATAATCTCTAGTCAATCCTCCAGACCAGCACCCACGAGATCACAAACTTCACAAGAGATGAGGAGGAAACAGAAGACTTACTACACCAGAGCAGCTCGATCTGGGTCGACCCATTTCACTGTTAGTCGATATACACATAACTAATCAATCAGGACCCCAGGCCCGTAACTCGATCTAGCCGAAACCTTGGTCCCACACTTCAACAAAGTTCTATGACTCACAGTCTGGACTCTGAATTATCCTTTGCTGGGGTTCTGCGAACAAATTTTTTTTCATCTTGAACTCCACAACACTAGAGCGATAAACACGCGCATCTAGTGTTCCGTGTGCTATATAAATTCAGGCTCTGCAAGTCGTAGTACTAGAGGGAGCTGGGATCTGCACTGCACCTCTTACCACAATCACTCGCTTGAATCGCTGCTGATGATCAGTTCTTTCTTCACATCCAGAAAAGATACATCATATAATAAGATCTACACACAATCCTTTGCAAAAAAGAAATAGACGAAGAAGAAGTAAAAAGCCCGCGCTTGCTTGGGGAACGATCGCTGAGGTTGCCTTGAACACGCGGACACCTCACTTGGTCCGCGTCCGCTCGTCCGTTGGTACCAACGATTGTCTGACGTTGTGGACGACGCGGTTTTGTCGACGCGGTTTTGTCGACGTCGTCGGCAACGAAAACCCTGGAACTTGTTTACCAGTGTCGGCCGGTTATTTGTTGTTTTCATACCCTCCGGGTAGGTTATTTTCAACAACAATTGGATGACAATCAGGTGATCAATATAAAAGTTCAAGTGTTAATTAAGTAATCAATATATTGAGTAATAACCATCGGTTATGCATAAGGGTAGGTTACTAAGTAACCAGTTGATAACTGCCAATTACCTATTAGCCGGTTCCAGGGGTTTCTACAAAGTTGAAACTAAATTTGTTTTTGTTTTTGTTTTTCTGTTTTTTGTTTTTTTTTGCTTTCTATCATAAAACTGTTTAGTATTTTAGGATTGATAACCTACCTGAATGGCAACTAGGTCCCCTGGGTAGGTTCCTGGTAGGTTATTATATTTTGAAATTTTAATACCAGTCAATTAGGTTATTAACCAGTTATCAAAAAAAATTCAGTAACTGGCTAACAGGTCATTAAAAGTCAAATTGATAACCGGGCTGATAACTGAGTCAAAACTCAATAACTGGCTCACACTGGTTATTAGCATGGTTTCCAAATATATATATATATGTATCCGACTTTTTAAAAATTGGACCCGGTTCTTTCAGGGAACCGGTGGGTCTTTGAGGTTTTTGAAATACACCAGGGGTTCTGTTCTCCTTTTTTTCTTTGGAAAACCCAGAGCTGATGGTTCTCTGATTTTGCAATATAAACAAGAACCGGCGGTTATCATAAACTCAAGTCAATTGGATGGATGGTGGATGGATGGTGGATGGATGGGAAAAAGCACGTTCCTTTTGGGTTCAAGTTCCCTAGCTAACCATGAGGGTGTTTCACTTGAGCTGCAAGTTATACTGCCAGCCCCACTAGCCTCTACCTAGATACTATTCTTCTACTCGCATCTAATTACCTAGTAGTCATCTATTGTCCTCCCTACATGACCTATTTTTAAAAGGATTCCTATCGCCTAGGGTCAAGTTTCAACATTGACAAAACAAATAGTTATTTTTTTCAAAAATATAATTCATATTTAAAATTTGAAATTATTGAATTTTCCATGATCTATTATGATATTGTGACATGAGTAGTGAAATTATTCAGAGTGTAGCATATGATAATTATAATGATTTTCAACATGTCAACTTCTTATTTTCACAAAAAATAATTTCACTATTTTGATGATTATTTAAACCTTAGGATAAGGTATTAGTTTCCAAGGTGAGCCTCAACACCATTAGTCCTTACCTATGTACTAACCATTTACATGCAGTTACTTACCTAATAACTACCTATTGTCCTACATACCTACCTAATAAGGTTCTAGTTCTTGTAGGGTTATAGAATATTAGGGTGGAGTTCAATGTCAACTCAATTACAGTTCATGCACAAGTTGAGTCAAAACTCATGACAAGCTTCCAATGGTGGTTGGTGGCTGTTGGTTCATTTAGGCTAATGCGATTTTCTAGTGCATCTTCCTCATTCTTAAAATTGATCTAAACATCTTGTATTGTGTTATTGTCATTGTCTTCCTAAAAGCCTTCTCTCTCTTTCCTTTTTTATCCTTCTTTTCCTTTTTCAAGTCATATTTGGAATCTTAATAGTCTATATCTGCATTACTTATATAATCTACTGTGTTGTTGTGGATGAAATTAGCATTTCAAGAGTCTTTTAACTAGTGTCATGATGTGTGTTCATTGTTGCTTAGAATTGTGCATGATGTTGAGAGGCCAAAGTTCTTATGAGTAGGGTAATGCTCGAGGAGCCACAATTTGAAAAATTACAATCATGATTTTAGAGTTTCTCTAAAGGACTTCATATTTTATTCTTTTGTCTCCTTTGTGGTTGCATAACGCCAACTTAATCACATGTTTTGTCGATGTCCACTTGTATTCACATTAGGTTTTCTTTTAAAGCAATCCAATCCATGTTATTGTTTTACATGGGAATAAGGTGTGCCCAAAAGTGCTTGCATGATTTCAAATGGCATAGTGTAACTTGATGAAAAATTGGTGGACTTTTAATGGAATTTGATGAGTGATTTAACATTGCAACATGTGAAATCATTTTGAGAATCTTTGAATAACAAATGGTGTTAAAAAGGTCTGAAATGTTCCAATTTGTGGGGAATAAATCCAATCAAATTTTTTGAAGGAATACACATGAAGGTGTTGGAAAAGCCCAAGTTGTTATAGTTTCAATTCTCATTGTTAGGTTGTTATATATAAAATTAGCTTTCTATAAAAACAATACAATTTCCATTCTATTCCAACATTTTGCATTTAATAGATTTTGACTTTTGAATTAGTATTAATGGGTATTAACATGTGAACAAACAACATGACAAATGATACTCATTTGTATATGGTTCTCCATTCTTTAGTATTCATCAAGCCAAAGTTTGTTATGCTTGGTTATGATCAATGTTTTTTTCAAGGGAAAGTTTTTGCATTGTGGCAACCAAAAAAATCCAATGTGAAGGGTAGAAAGGTTTTTTTTAGAAAAAAAGGGCCAAAGTTGCCATATTTTGAAGCGAAAAAGTTTGAACTCACCACATTTAGAAAGCACATTCATGGAGGTTGCCAAAACAAAGAAAGATTTTTTTTTATTATTACTTTTGGCCTTTACTTCTAACCAAATTTGACTCATTCCTCTTGTGATGACTGTGAGTCCATTTCTTTCCCTGAAGTGCAAAAAAACAAGTTGGTTGTGATCCGTGATAATTATACAATTATCAAATGTAAGTTTGAGTTCTTCTTCTCGACCTTTGAGTTTGAGGTTGGGCTTGAGTGTGAATGCTAGTTTGAGTGCCGCTAAACATGGGGTAAGGTCTCAAATTGATAGGAGATTGTGGTCTAATCGAAAATTTTAGGTGATGATTGATTTGTGGGAGGAGAAGCATTAGGGATATCAAAAACAACCAATGATTGCAAAGGATTGAAAGGAGCTTGCTGACAAAATCAATGCAGCATTCCCTAATTAGGTGTCACACAATCGAAAGCAATGTTAAGACAAAATCACCAAGATGAGAAAGAAGTATGTTGAAGAACATAAAGCGTGCAATGCAATAGGTGCTCCTCCTTCCTCTTGGTCATGTTATGAAAAGTTTCATAGCATTTTTGGAAGAATGTCGAAAATGATACTGTAGTTGGTGGCATTGATCAAGGTTCTCGTTTACCACATCCTCAAGTAGTAAACTTGGATGAACATTCTAGTTCTATTCCAAAAACACAATCAATTGAAAGCCCTAAGTTTCAAACCCCAATTTTTGTTGATAGTAATGATCTTGTCATACCAAAGCACACATTTAACCAAGCACTTGATATAGTCTCATTTAGGACAAGGGCATGTAATTTACTTGGCACTAAAGGCAAACCCAACAAGAAAGCTACAAGCAAAAAATGGTATTAAGTTGGGGAGTCTCCTTCCATTGCAAAAGCTATAGAAAATAATTCATAGTTTGCAAAGGAATTAGAGCTTTCAAAAATGCAAATGACAAATAAATTACGACCCAAATTCTAAAAAGTGAAAAAGTTGAGAGGAAATTGTTATTAAAGGGTCAATTACAAATGGCTATTCTTTTTGTTGAAGTTTTAAAACCTAGAAATCTAACGAGGTCTAGTTCTTGTAGAGGTGGTAGCATTTGACATCATGTTTCTTGAGAGTAATGACAATATCAATGTCAATCAATGTTGTTGTATGATGATGAAATAAATATATTCCAATTGATGTTCAAAATACAATGCACAGAACCAAAACCCTTCAAGATGATCTATTACCCACTGTTCAAACAGAGCCCTTCCAACACACATGTGATCCATGATAACTATACAATTATCAAACTTCAACAAAATCCTAAAAAGCATAGACCTAAAAACAAAACAGCCCCAACCTCCAATAAAAAACCATTTTTTTTTTCAAAATAAAATCAACAATACAAAATCACCTTTAAAAGGTGGAAACCAGAAAGAAAAAATCAAAATATAAACTTTTAAAAAACCAGTGAACAAAATTAACAGAGAGTTTTCTGGCCTTGCATAGAAGCTCTCAAGTCTCTGGCCTTGGGAGCCATAGTAGACTCTGTTGAGAAGGAAATGACTTTTGAAGGCTCCTGTGAGGAGTTTTCTCCCCCACCTTTGTATTTTTTTGAGAATTTTTAGTAGAATGCTTGGATTGGTCCTGCTAGGGAACTGCTGGGACCTCCTTCTTCTTGTTAGCCAGCAGACGAAGAGGCTTATGGGGTGTGGCTTCCAATGCATGTGCCCAGAGTAAGTTCTTCAAAGTTTCATTTTTGTTGAATCCTTGTTTGAGATCTTAACACCTTATTTCTCACCTTTGGGATCCAATTTGAAACCTGAAATCTTCAGTTAAAAATTCTAGCACACATGTCCTTCAACATCTTAGTAAGGATTTAAATCATATTAACCTCAATTTAACATTTTCCCCAAAAATTGTAAAAGTACTTTCTGGCTCCTTTCTCTTCGAGCAAGTCTATTGTGGATAAATTTTCACAATTGTGTGGAACTTGTCAAGTGTCGTCTCTTCCAAGGCTGTTGGATCTTTCAACTAGTATTCCTTGCAAATCTCAACTTCCAAGTATTTGGTTGCCAATGAAAACATGGATTTCCAATCTTTCGTACAACTCATGGCTTTGTTGTGACCCTTTGTTTAAAGCTATGTGTGTTTACCTTGGCTTTTCGGAGTCTTAATCCTTTGGTGTTGTCCAGCACAACAAGGATGACCAGGCTAGAAAGGTCTCCAAGGCATTTGTTGGTTGATCTTTGATATTTCACTTCAAGGTTTCAAAAGAACCAAGAGAACCTTGGAATGTACAACCAACTTGCAAGGTGGCTATGAGTTACTTGCTTGATACAAACTCATGCTTTTTGGTTTGCTTACTTGGGAAAAAATGGCACCTTTGAAGAAGCCCAATACTTTTTTTATGTTTCAATCAAAAACCTAACAGCTTGCCCATAGATCCCCTGGACTATGGTCGATTGCCAAACACAAAGAGCTACATGTATGAACCCATGTTGGCCAGTTATTGAGTTTTGACTAGTGTTGGGCGATTCTCACTTTTTTTGAGAACCATCTGGTTTTGATTCTCTCATGATGCAACAGGAAAGAATAAAAGCAATGGGAAAAAAGTAATAGCAACAGGAGAAGAGTAGCAGTCCTAAGTGAGAAGAAGCACAAGAGGAACCAATAAATGATACAGAGAACTCTGAGAACCGGATTTGAGTTGTAGGAGAGAACCTGTGCGGTTCTTCAAAAAAATATAAATGTATACATTTGAACCGGTTCTCGTAACCGGTTCTCGATCAGGTGAGAACCTGAGGTCGGTTTTCAGTTCGGTTCTCACATTTAAAAGTGTCAATCGATTCTCATTGTGAGAACCGGGTCGAGAACCGGGTCAGCATTTGAGAACCTCCCAACACTGGTTTTGACCTGATTATTGAGCCAGTTATTTATTTATAACCTATCAGCTGGTTCTTTGATTTTTTGATAACTGATTAAATTGATAAGTGCCTGGTATTGAATTTTCAAAATCTAGTAGCTTACTTTGATGACCCAATTATCATCCATGTAGGTTATTAGTCTTTAAAAACTAATAAAATTTTCTAAATAGAATAATAATAATATTATTATTATTATTAAAACCCCTATAACTGATATGTAACCAGCTCGTTAATTGGCAATTCTCAACCAGTTATTTGATAACCTACCTCTAGTGGTTATGAAAAAAAGGCAATAACTGGCCAATACTGGTATGAACTATGAACTGCAGTGCAAGTTTGAAAATGCTTCTGTAATATATGGTTGTACTCATGATTGGAGTAAGCATTGCATAGCAGTTTTAGAGCTGTGGAAAGGTGGGTATGGTTCCACATAACCCACAGATAAAATTCCTTGCAGAAGAAATTTGAGATGGTTTGCTAAAGAGTGAAGTGAATATTTTTCAAATCTTAGATAAGCAAATCTCACATCTGTTCCACATAACCAGGCCCAATATTCATAGTAGAAGCCTATTTAACCTTCTCTGCTAAAGATGGAAGTGGACACCTTTAAATAGGCTAAGCAAGTTTTGTTCCTGTTCTACAGAACCCACATGTAAAATCCTTACCAGAAGCCTCTTTGACCTTATCTGCTCCAGATTGAAATTGACACCTTTGATTAGGATAAATAAGTTTCATATTTATTCCACCTAACCCACACCACCAAATTCATAGTAGCATTTTAGGTTTAAATGGACACCTTCAAGTAGGATGAAAAACTTTCATATAGATGGTTCACATAACCCACACATAAAATAATCCACTCATAAAATTCATAGCAAACCTCCATTCAAGACCTAATATTATGCTAAAGAAATTGAAACATAGACAACCCTTGAAGTAGGGTAAAAAAGTTTCATATTTGGTCCACATATAAACCTACACACAGAATTTCATAGTACTTAAAAAGCCAATGTGACCTAATAGTATATGCTAAAGATTGAAATATCTCCAAAACCTTCAAGTAGGATGAATCAAGCTTCATATTTGTGACCCACAAAGCCTACATCTAAAGTGCATAGGGAGAAGCTGCCTATTTGACCTAAATATTATACTAAAGATTGAAATTTGGATTCAAACCTTCAATTAGGATGAACCGAGCTTCATATTTGTGACCCACAAAACCTTGCGTCTAAAGTGCATAGTGAGAAGCTGCCCATTTGACCTAAATATTACACTAAAGATTGAAGTTTCCAAAACCTTCATGTGGGATGACCCAAGTTTCATATTTGGGACCCAGAAAACATGCACCCAAAATGCATAGGGGAGAAGCCCCTTTGACCTAACATTATGCTAAAGATTGAAAATTAAACCTAGATGGTTTAGTTCACACCTAAGTCAAGTAGGTAGTCCAGATATGAAACAACAATATGAATAATCTTTTTTCATATCTGGTTAATTGGCCTCATCAAATATTAAGCTGAAGATTGGGTGTTGTCAAATCTGACAAGTTGGCCACAATCATATGTTGTCACCCCGAAGACTGCAGACGCACGGAAAGTTAAGGGCAAGATGACCTTGTCACGAAGGAAACAAACCAGACTGGAATCCCATCCCAGAAAACTTCCAAACAAATGAGACTTCACTGTGACGACAAAAGTCCGAAACCTTCGCTCCCTTTGGTACTCTGCCAATGCCGCTATCACTCTTGGCATTTGCTCTGCCCACAACAACTCTTCTTCTTCCAAGTTCAACTTGTAATTGGATTTCATGCAAGAAGAATTTGTAGTAGTGGTTGTTGTTAATGTTGTTGTAGAATGTGACAAAGTTGTAATTGTTTTATGAAGTTGCTTGACATTGTTGTTGTTGTTTTTTTTGTCGGGTTTGTTGATGTTGTTGAGAGCTTGATGGAGTTTTCGAGCTACAGTAATGCTGTCTTCCAAGGCGATGCATCCGCCTTGTGCAAGATTTGGGGTCATGGGATGCCATGCATCTCCAACCAATGTGATTGCATTCGATAATGGCACTGTAGCAGCTGCAGGTTTGTTCCAGAAAAATCGTAGTGCAGCAGCTGCCGGAGTCATGATGCTCATGAGCACAGAATGTCTTGTAGGAGTTACTGACCACGTGCAGCGATCACGAATAATTCCACGATTCAAACCTTCAATGGGTGTCTTCTCGATCCATTTCACCACGTCCTGTGGCCACCCTTTTGTGTGCTGTAAAGCTTCTTCTCTTATCTGCAGCGGATCTGTTATATACTGCGTCGTTCCAGATCTTGCCGCTGCAACCGTTGCAAACACCATGCAGCACACGACACTCAATCCAACAACCATGAAGAAAATCCACAAACAAGCCTTGATGTTTTCTGTGAGCTAGAGTTTGAATCTAGAGGAGATTATTCTTCGTATATTTTGTGAAGCACCTCAGATCAAATAAAAGGGTACAAGATATTAAAAACAAGATTTTTGTTTCGCTATGAAATAATAGAATATATAAAAACATAACGTGTGGTACCTTGGGCGGCGGGAGAGCTGCTGGCATTGAAGACAAGGAACCAATACACTTTGTCATGGGTCACAGGAGTAAGCCCCAGTCGAACACCCTTCCCAATCACATGTTGGTACACAGGCTCCAAGTTGTGCAGGACGCCTTGTTCGCATTTGCAAAGCCCACGGATCACGATCTGGCCTACTGGCTGAGGTTTTGTCAAGCCCGCCCATTTGGCTATCACGGAGCCTCCGCCATCACAACCCAGCAATACCTGCAGCACACACGCACGTCTCCTCAATTCAACAGCAGCTCTCATGCAGCACACTCCAGTATCACATGCATGCATGCACGCACCCAAGGAACTCTTGGATGATTGATTCCCTTATGGGAAAATTGTCTAAGAATACACTTAAAAACGTAAGTAACAGCGAAGTAATTGTGCATCACAGGGAGTTTTGGAACATTCCTTCTTCCTAGGGAGCCAGCTGGCCTCACAGGGAAAGTTCAATTATGCCATCTAGAAGAGTGGATTTAGAACCTCCTGATGCATGCAGATCAACATGTCTGATCGACTCTTCTAGAATTGAATCTGAATGTATAAACTGCTGGTGCACTGATCAGGATTCAGTACTGCTGATGAATTATTCACAGCTTTACCTTGGTAGAATATATTGTGCCATCTTCCAATTCCACTTGTGTGACGCCAGCTGCTGCTTGTGGACCAGCAGCTCCTGCAGGCTTTCGAACAGCGGTTACGCGGGAGTTGAATCTGACGACACCCTTTGGTATCGGATTGTAGAGTGCCGCAAGCAGTTGTTTCCGCTCCACCTGTCGCATCTCGTGCGGCCTGTAACCGTGATCAATCAGTGCATCTCCAGCAGCAGCTTAATTTGTATTTTACTACTTTGATCTGACCAATGCATATTGCAGAGCATCAACAAAATTTCTCAGCATGAAAACAAGAGATTTAGCTGCAGGTGCCATCAGATCATGATCTGTATGACATCCAATGGCGTCAACCATGACTCACCCTCCTGGATAGTCAGAATTCTGGAATTCTTTGATCACTCTTCCATCCTTTGAAGATCGCACTCTTGATCTGCTCACCAACAAGTTCTTAAGAATTATTTCTCATTGTCCAGTAGATGTTTCAGATGGGTCTACTGGAAGTTGCAGTTGCAGACCAATTCAAGCTAAAAAGCTGCTGCAATAGCTAGCTAGTGAACCAGATTCTGCAAAATTACGACTTGTTGATGAGGATCTGAAGTGAGAGGACGAGCATTACCCCATGATGTTGATGAAGTGGGGTCGGAGCACATCAGCCACGCCAAGTGCATCCAGAACACGCCAGGCATTCGGGAACAACGTGAGAGCAGCGCCCTCGTTGCGCAAGCTTTTGGACTGTTCCAACACCACCACTGCATCCACTCCTAGTCTGCAAGTCCGGAGGTGCAAATCAGTCATCAAGATTATAAAAAACTCCACTAGATAGTATTCTGGCTCATGAGATTCATAGATGTTACAACAAGAGCTAGCTCGAGATTTCGACGAACAACGATCATTAGCTACAAAATGAAATTCGACCAGGAATCTATCGTATTGCAATTTTCATTATTATTGTTCAATATGAAGCTTGAAAGACGAGATAAGTACTAGAGAAAGATCTGCAGAACCTGTGAAGAGCAAGGGCGGTTGCAAGCCCGGTGAGACCTGCACCTACAATCAGTACATTGTGCACCGGCGGCAGCTTGGGCAAAACTTCGGGACCATCGGCGATAATTCCCTCAACACCCATGACGAGGAGCGATCGATCAATTGCAGTACCCGCTTGCAGATCAGCAGTCTATAACTACTCCAGACGCCTTTGCAGCAAATCTACTGAATTCCGCCTACTCTGCGAGCTGATCTAGATCAAATTACGACGATCACCCAATTACTCATGTGCAAATGCAATGCAGATAACAGAATCTTCGTGATCACTAGGATCACTAAGACAATCAATCACCGGCTAGAATTAATCACTAGAGCTACTTGGAAACTGTGATTCAATTAGCTCAAAGTCAGCTTGAAGCTGAGGCAAAGATATTCAGCATTCGATTGATGCAGATCACGTAAAGATTATATGAAGATTTATTCCGTAATCATCACCATGAACAAGCCAAAAAAACTTGTTCTCAGACAGCTCTAGATTCAATTCTGCAGCTTCACACAAAACCTCTCTCTCTCTCTCTCTCTCACACACACACACACTCAAATTAAGCAGCTGGTGGTTTGTAGAAGTTGCAGCATAGGGCATTTATATACTCTGGCAATATGTGTAGTGACTGAGCTACAATCTTGTGTGTATTTGCAGCAGCAGCAACTCAGGTAATTTTGCCACTCTCGCTCATCGCTTGCTGGCTGGCTGGCTGGCGCCCTCGTACGCTGACCCCTTCACAACTTCTCTTCTTATTTTACTATTGCGAGCTCTAAATTGACTTTTTTTGCAACGACTTCCTTGATTCTCTCCACTCCCCCAAGTAAACTACACTCCCACAAATTTCCTATGTGGACTTTGGAAGGCACCAGCTTTTGTATTAATGTATCTCCTATCGCAAAGCGGAGGGATGTTATGCCTACCCAGTGTTCTGATCAAGGAACTTTGTTTTTAATAGTAGCCTAAGCGGCAACCATCGTCAATCCATAGCAAGTTTATTTAGAAAAAATGGGAATATTCCTTTAGGCAGATTCAGCCAAAATCTGGCCTGGCTATGAATCAGAAGGGTCCAAATTTCTTAAGCTGTGCCAAAATGTGTCACAATAATTTTTTTTAAAAAAATTAATGTTGTTCCATCATACATGTAAACATAAAGTGAATGATATCAACTGTTTTAATATATGTGATGGTTTAAGATATCGATTTATAAAAGATGCAACACATTTTTCTTAGTGGGACACCTTAAAAAAAAATTGACCCAATAATGAAATATAAATTTCTAATCAACTTTTTATATATTTATGAACACACTTGAAAATTAAATATTAAAGTCTGATGATTTTCATTTTTTTCACCTCACTTATGATGTTTGAAAGTTTGAGGGTTTTTTTTTTTTTGGTGGGTGGGGTTTTGGTTGGGGGTGGGGGGGAAGGATTTTGCATTGTGATGACCAAAAAAAAAATTGGAAGTTTTTTTTAGTGTAAATTCAAAAAACTTGCCAAAAATTTCTGAAAATTTCACCAAACTTTAGTAGTCACAAATTTGGGAGGGGGGGTGTGGTGTGGGAAACCCCTGATTGAAACCGTCCAAATTCCACTTTATTTTAAATTCTTTTTCCTTCTTGTTTCACTTTCTGACAAAATTTCACCAATTAAAAAAAAGGCCAATATGCTTACTTCATAAAAGAGGGAGGGATATTATACCCACTAATAAGTGCAAGGTCCTTCCCACTGGTATGGAGTAGGTATAAGGACCCTCTTCCTCTTACACCTCTTGATCTATGGATGTTTAGGTATAATGTAAGTCACTCCATTGAGGGCATTATGGATATAAGTTGCCCATACCCAAGTGTTGAAAGGGTCCCTCAGGTATAGAAAGCTTACATCCATACTCCACCCCTTAAATCTAGGACCTTACATCCATAATGCCCTCCATGAAGTGTTGTAAAAACTTGTTTAAACTAAACAATAGTGAAATCCAGATTTCAAAGGTTCTTATACCCCCCTCAAACTTGGGTCATATGACTGTAATGCCCCCTTACATGCAGCTCTCCAGGCCCATCAAATTGCCCTCTACAAGAGAAAAAAAACAGGTTTAATATTCTGGATTAAGTTGAGCTTGTGATTTACACTGGGTTAAAGCCCTTGGGTTTGGGGGGGGGAGGGGGAACGGATCCCCCAAAATATGGGGCTGAATTTGGCTATCACCTCATCCTTCTAGGACCCTTCTTTTAGGAATATTCCCAACCCTAGGGCTTTAGGGCTTTACCCTATATCACTGATTGGAATTCAACCTTAGTTATTTTGAGACCAGAATGTGGGGCCAGACTTGGCTATCACCTTGTCATCCTAGCCCCCCTTATTTTGGGAATGCCTTCAAACCTAGGGATTTCAACCTTAGTTGTTTTGGGACCAACTTGACTATTGCCAATTCATCCTAGGACCCTTATTTTGTCAATGCCCTTACCCTAGGGCTTTACCCTACTGTGATTGGAATTCAACTCCAGTGTGCATGTATTGAATCTCCGTGAATTGTTGTTTTGGGTTTTTTTTAGTATGAAGAAAAATTTGCCCATGGAATTCAACTTTAGTGTGCATGTATTGAATCTCCATGAATTGTTGTTTTGGCTTTTTTTTAGTATGAAGAAAACTCTGTCCATGGGATTCAACATTCGTGGGCACGAACAAGCAGTGCAGATTTGGTCAACATTTTGTCACTGCAGCTGAGGATCATGGTGAGGGACTACTTCTCTGGATCAAGTTGGATGTATTGCAAGTTTTGTTCGCTGCTCATGGGCGGAATACAAGGAAGACAGTAAGCAAGCAAGCAGAGAGGGCCATGAAGGTGAAACCACCAGTGTGTGTTTTTGTATGCTCCCCAAGCATAGTTACAGAGACATCATCACCATGTAAGCTTGTGCACCCAAATTGATTCAAGTGTGCACCAGGGATCATGCCAGGTCAGCCCCTTACTGGATTGATTCTCCCACAGCTTATCCTCAAGACAACCAAGCTCTCAAGAAAAATCACATGGACCCTGTTTTCTACCTCTGCAATCTACCTCTGCTTGAAAGAGCTTAGAATCAACCAATCATCAATTACTTCATTCTACAGCAAACCCAGGTCCAGGAATGACACACAAAGAACATCATTCTTTTGTCAAGGACATCAAAAAGTTGAAGAACTCTGCTCTGAGTCTAATTCTCTACAGCAGATCTGTAATACAATCTCACATCCAAATGCCAGCAAAAGGTATCTCAGAGTACAGGTCTCTCTGACATTTACTACTGGCTTTCTCTTCTGCCACCTTCAAAAGAGACTGCAGGCAGGCACTCTTCAAAACTGATACAATTCATCTCCTCCATTGAACCTCAGACCACATCAAAGCTTCAAGTCTCATACAGAAACCCCTTATTGCAAGAGAAGGAACTAGTAGCTCATTCATTCTTGAAGCCAGGACCCACAAACTTGGCACGCCCAAGTGAGGTTGTTATCAGTCTGTACATCAAGAAGATTGAGGTCAAAAAGACTTAACTCCAAGTCTCTCTCCAATGTAGAGGCAGATTTGTGAACCCTTTGGATCAACAGATACAGGATCAGAGCAACACACAAAAATATGAGCAAAAAATTGCAAAACAAAGGAATTTTGTTTTCATATTGCCAATTTTCTCTCTGGAAATTTTGGAGTGATTTCTAAAACTCTGATCTGGCAACCTTTGTATATGGAGCATAGCCAAATTTGTAGAGAGCTAAGCAAACTGTTGTGTGGTCTGGTCAACCCATAAATCAAGCCTTCACAGGTGCTGCGGGCTTGTGATAGTGCACAGGTACAAATGGCATTTTTGTTACAACAGCATCATACTGCCTTCCTCGGACCGTCACTTTAACTTGAGTCCCGTTCTTGTGATAGCCATTTGCAACATAGCCCATAGAAATGTTTTTCTTCAAGCATGGGCTAAAACCCCCACTTGTGACCTCTCCAACATTCTTCTCTTCACCATTCAAGATCTCACTGTGGCTCCTTGCAGGTGCACCAGTGGAGATCAGGCCTACCCTTCTTCTGGGAGGACCATCTTTCAACTGCTGTAAAATTGTCTCAGCACCCAAAAACCCACCCTCTGCACGACGCCGTTTGCCAATTGTCCATGCAAGTCCTGCCTCAACAGGCGTGATGTGTTGTTCCAAATCATTGCCATACAGGCACAGTCCTGCTTCCAAGCGCAGACTGTCCCGAGCACCCAATCCTGTAAGCCGAATTTTGCCTTCGCTTTTCTCCAAAATCGCTACAGCCAAGGCAACCGCATCTTCATTTGGGACTGAGATCTCAAATCCGTCTTCACCTGTGTACCTGCATTTTTGCCCATTTTCCCCTACTCAGTGCCATTGATTGAATCCTCTACAACTAGAAATGCTTGATTGAAATCTAGTACCCTACTAGACATCAATGATTGTGAGAGCAAAATACAAAGGGAAAAGAAAAAGGATATAATGCAGGTGAGTACCCAGTGCGGGTAAGGAAGCATTCGGATCCATTGATATCGAGGATCTTGAAATCACCAAAGTAGATCTTGCTGAGATCTTCTGAACTGAGCTTCTGCAATACCTCAGGTGCCAGGGGGCCTTGCAGAGCCAACAATGAGCGCTCATCATGCACATGCCATCCCACTGTCTTACCCTCATTCTGGAAGGGTTTCAAATGCTTTGCAAGATGCTCAAGATCCTTGTCACGACAACCCGCATTCACCACAAGGTAAATGTGTTCATCTGTCACCTGATGATAGAATCATAATCATGGGGGCCCAAAAAAAAGGAGCTTGTCAGGTACAAAACTTTCATGTACAGACTCAAAAAACTCAATGGCAAAATCTGGTAGCCAATTGGAATCTTACAATAGAAGCAGACATTTTGTAGTACCTTGGTGATGACAGTGTCATCAATCACACCTCCTTTCTCATTGGTGAAAACTGACAGTGTGCCTGTTCCAGGTGCAAGGCCAGCAATGTCTCCCACCACCAGTTTCTCCAAGAAAGGAATTGCATCCGGACCCTTCAAACTCAGCCCACACATGTGAGAAACATCAAATAGGCTGCCTGCAGTGCGGCAGTTTGTTGTTGAATCCATGATGCTATCCTTGTACTGGATTGGCATGCTCCATCCAGCAAATGGCACCATCTTGCCTCCATGCTCAACATGCAGATCATGCAACATAGTCTTTTTCAGGCTGCTCTCACTTGCAAAAGGCCGTCGAGCTGCTGCTGCTGGCTTTTGGTATACATCACTTCTCTGTTGCCCTGCATTGCGCCTTAGGGCTGCTCCCAGCTGCCATGCTGCTCTCCTCATTGCTCCCTGCTGCTTACTTGCAAAGCTGCTCCAACTGCCCTAATCCCCCCTTTCCTCCCTTGTCCTCTCTCCTCTCTCAACACCAGATCTGGATGCTATTTTCTCCCTCTGCAAAATGCACTGCAACTCTTCAGTCCCATAAAATGTAACCACAATTACTCTCCACAAAACCCAACTTCTTCTTCTTCTTCTTTCTTTCTTTCTTTCTTCCTTCCCCCCTAAATTCGAAAAGAACTTCCAAACGCTCCTTTCTCTCTGTTTTCCCTTTTTCTTACTTCCACATTACCACCAAACCACAAGGAACTGCAGCACACGAGTACCCAACAGAAGCTCTCTCTTCTGTCTCCCAAAAACTCTTGTTACATATCACACCCACAGAGAGCTAGCTGCACATGAACCACCCACAAACTCCTCTCTCTCTCTCTCTCTCCTTCGCATTTGTATACATCACAAGGACAACCTTTTCCAAACCACTGCCACAAAATGTGGCGCAGAACTTCTTCAACATATCCACGAGCTTCTCGTCCTCTCTCTCTCTCTCTCTCTCTCTCTCTCTCATTTCCAGCCGACAACAAAATGCGAAATTCGCTCTAGACCACCACCCACACAGACATTGCTGCATACCCAACTCATCAAAACTCAAAACCCAAAACCCACACAACACACACACACAAACACACAGAGATAAGTACAGGAATTGATGAAGAAGTCAGACCTGATTTCCAAGAATTGTTTGTTTGTTTGTTGCTGCAGCCTTTGTGGTAAGAATTCAGAGTGCGGGTCTTTGGTGGGACACAGGGAACCACAACACTACCACCACCACCACCACCACAAGAAGTAAGAAGGAAAGAGGAGAGGAGTTGAGGGAAGGAAGAAGATAGTACTACAACAGAAAGATAATCTATTCTTCACATTGTGGTGTTGATGAAAACCCTGCAACCAGCAATTCTGTTGTAGTCCTCCACCACCACCATCATCATCATCATCATCCCCCCTTGTTAGTTCTCTTTCTCAACAAATGCCATCAAATGGTCTGTGTTGTGTGTTGTCCCACCCTAGGGATTGGTTGGTTGTGTTCAGTCTTGGGCGGGTACCTGCTTTGGTGGATCAGAACCCTCAGCTCCGGTTAGTAAGAATCCTCAGTTCCAGTTAGTGAGAACCAAACCCAGTTCCAGTTAGTAACAACCAAACTGGAATCCGGACCCAAAACCACAAGTGGGATTTTTTTATTAATTCTCAAAACATAGACCTAGAACTGGGTTCCCAATTCTATTGATCATAAGAGTAAAGAACCGCCCAACTGTGGTCCTGTTGTCTGGCTAAAGGATGATGGTTGGCTGTGTTGTCCGACTACAAGCCCAAAAAGAGGTGTGTGTGTGTGTCTTTGGGGAGATGGCTTATCCTTTGATAGTGTGGTGCTGATGAAAGAAAGCCTTGCAACCCTCAATTTGTTATCAGATCCTCATCATGTTCTTTCTAGATGTGGTTGATATCAAAATTGCAGGTTCTGAGCTTTTTAGCAGAATGTACATGGCCCCCTATTCGATTTCCAATCATTTCCACTCTCTCCCTCTCTCTCTCTCTATCTCGGATGTAAACTTTCCAAACTTTATTAGAAAAAAGTGCAACCACAAACAAAAGGAAAAAGAGAAGAAACGAGGGACTAGAAAAAGGATGTGGTCCCCAGTTTTATTTTATGTTATGTTTCTTCTGAATGTTGTCAATTAAATGTCAACCTAAAATACAAAAAATAATTAAATAAATAAATAAAATCTAATTTTGTTTTTTACAAAAATTGTCAACCTAAAGAAAAGTGTTGAACTACCAACAGCATGTAAGATCTAGCACAAGTGTGAATGGGTAATGTCCATTACCATCTCTATTTTTCCCCTTCTCATCTTCATTATCTAAAATGAAGGGGGAGTGGGTCCACACAGGAACGGGTGGGAGGAGATGAAGCAGATTTGTTGGCTCTGCCCTTGGGGAAGAGAGCTAGGTATGCATTGGTTCAGGATTTGGGCATAAAATTTTGTTCAAACTTGACTCAATGTGTGATCGACATTTGGAGTACTACGTGTGCATATGATGAATGAGCATGTTTCGTAGAAGTGCATGCATTTACACGAGATTTTCTAGATCCACAAACGAAAGTTTTTCATTTGAGCCTTTCCTAGTACAATTCTATTGATAGGCCAGATTCATTACATCATGACCTACTTGTTTTTAGTTCCTTCCTATTCTTTTGCATTTACTTTTGTGTGGATACATGAAGAGCAAAGGAAAATGTTTTTTTCCTGGTACATACATGAACAAAGGGCACAACTATGGTAATGTGCAAGAACCCTATCTAAGAGCTCTACACATTGAGCTCTTACTTCACTCAAGAAAACTAAGAAAACAAATTCAGATCACCAAATTCAGCAATTTCATAGGTCATAACTCATAGCATTCTTTCTTCACACCTACACACAAAGCCTATTTAACGCCCTGTGAATATTAGGGGAAGTTTACACCAATATTGTTCAGTTATACCTTTAAATTTGGATATGAATATGGATAGTACCTAAATATTTATGTATTCATAATTTAAATTATGTTTTTTCATTATCCACCATTATTCCTATTCAACGAAACTTTACAAGTGCCAATTGATTTCTATGGATATTTGATAAATATTTCTAACATATTTCTATTCATATTGATGTTTAATGGTATTATGTTTTTTTGGATATGGATAGGGGGTTTATACATATTCATTAAAAATGATTATTGGCTATTTGAATATCATAGCTAGGGTTTAGGGACTTGAGACAACGAAGGAGTGGAGCTATCACACTCAACATCAATATTTTGGTACTCATTTGCTGATCCATCGCAAAGCATTTCAAATATTTTTTGATTGACTAATTTAAACCAAAAACTAATGCGATCTAAAACAAAATCTATTTTATTGAATATATCATAAATATTCTTATTTTTTTTGTATTTTTTAATTTTAAATATTATTAAATAAAATTAACTTTCTGAAAATTAAAACATAAATCCCAAACACAAAAACTAAAATCCAACATTAAATACAACACATTTTGCAAGTGCATACTTTTGAAACATGTTATGAAAGTGCCCAAGTTGACTCCCCTTTATGTGTTTTCACCCTTGCTTGAAACTCTAGCATCTCATTTCACTCTCATTTCATCATGTTCTTCTATTACACAAGTTAAAATCTTCCTATTGTGTTTTATTTGGTGTATCACCATGGTGATTTCATCTTTTGGTGGCATTATTTTGTTTTCTCAAGTGTGTCATGCTCTTATTCCCATGATTT
The DNA here is from genome assembly GCA_963921925.1 of Sphagnum tenellum. Taxonomy (NCBI): domain Eukaryota; kingdom Viridiplantae; phylum Streptophyta; class Sphagnopsida; order Sphagnales; family Sphagnaceae; genus Sphagnum; species Sphagnum tenellum. The sequence continues at coordinate 12,993,458 of OY998157.1, forward strand.
GTTGTTACACATTGCTTTTGTCTTCTTTTATTACTTGAAACTCTAATTTGTTGTGTTTTCTTATACATAGGTTAAACATTTTCCTATCATGTTCCTCTATTGTGCATCCCCATTGTTTTCATTATTATTACTATAGTGAATAATTGATCTAATGACTTGCACACCAATTGCAAGTGAAATTTAAACTTGAGGCAATAGTTGAAAATGGAAATACATTTCACACTATGTCATGGGTACCTAGGCCAAAAATATTGAAAGCCCATGGGTCCCCAAAAAGTCCTCATCATTCATCTATGATATTTTATTATTATTTATATTATTTTTGAAAAAAAAATAGAGGAATTTTTTGGTTGTTCCCCCACCCTTCACAAAATTATTATCTTTTAAATCTTAAGCACAATAATAAAAAGAAATCGTCTATTTCTTCTAATTGTAAAGGGCGGGTGGGAAGGGGTTGCCATTTTTTTCCAAAGCTATATTTTAACTTTTGGTTGATAAAGGAATTCTTTTAACACTTCATATACAATTATTTTAGATTTTATTCTTTTGGGAACTTCATTTTATGATCTTTAATATGTTTGACTCTATTCTTACAAGGAATTTCAATTGTAGTTTATCTAGAAGATATAAGTCAAATAATTATTCTACCTTTTTCTTGATTTTTAAATCATAAAATTCATCTATTTTGAAAAAGTGTTGATTTTGACTTAGAATTTATACACCAAGTAGGTCTAAAAATTACAAATCACTTCCATAAAACCCAATTCATTGAAGGGTTCCCAATGGAACCATGAGTATGCCCAAATTTCCTTGAAATATTTATTTATTTATTTTGAATGAAAAAACTTAATATTTAATAACTCTTGCATTGTACATGTGAAATTAAACATTATGAAACCACTTCAGAGCACCCGTACTCATCAAGGGCTTTCCAATAATATTCAAAAATGCAAGAAGGGACATTCTAATTTGGGAGCTCTCAAGGTGACAAAATGAAAGAAACAAACTACCTTATTAATAAGATTATTTATTTCTATAACATTTGTGCAACATTTGTGCATTTATGTATATATTGTAATATTGTTTCAGATTCAGCAATAATTGTCTTATTTTTATAATGTTATTTTAATTACTTGCCTAAAATGTTGAAAGTTTAAAATTTTATCTACAAATGTGAATGCCAAAATTTTGAGAACTTGAAACAATTGTGTAGGTTGTATTTAATGTTTATTGTGTTCTCTGTTTTTTATTTAGTATAAATTAAAATGTAGGTTACTTACCAATCACATACTTACTTATGTTTAACAACAATTGCAATGTGAACACAACTCAAATAATGACATGTAAAAGATCTCATGCAATATATTGGGAGTGTGGTTTAAATCCATAATATTTTTTCCTAACACTAAAAGTCATTTATGTTTCTATGTGAATTGTTACACATCTTATAAAAATTTGTTTTTTCGCCTAATGGAAGAATCAATATTTGTTAGCATTTCAATCATTGTTGATTGCAAGGGAAGTGTTTGAGGAGGTTAATTTGAGATTCCTTGTGATTGGGGTCATATCTTAAGGAAATCCCTTCCCTTTTTTTCAAATGGGATGCAAAAAAAAAGGGGGCCAACTTGTCAAAGAAAATAATAATAATAATAAATTAATTAAATGTAAATACGGTGCCAATAATTTATTTTGAGAATAGTTTGAAAATATATTTAAAATATACCTTAAATATGCTAAGAATATGCCATTATTTCATAACATATTATAAAATATCTTTTTGTCTCATATGCTTCTTAAAATATACAAAGGGTGACCTCCCCAAAGGTCATACACATGAAGATATTGATGGATGGTTTGGGTATTTGTCAAAAAAATTGAAAAAAACCAAAAAAACTACATTTTGGCAAATTTGATGAAAATTTTCATGGTTTCACAAAAATGACCTTTCATTTCATAGTTAATTCAAAACAGTCGAGATTTTAAACTTGGGTCATAAGTTACGTAAAGGATGGCCCTAAAACTTTGGTATAACATAATAGTATGCACCTTTTTAGATTTTTTGTTGATTCATTTGGTTGGCCTATGATGTAATACAAAATTTCACTCACAAATAATGTTTAAAGTCCCATGGATGGACCTCCAATCGAATTGTAAAAAGATAATCCTTCGATGGATCACCAAAGTTGCCTATTGGAGTCCCAAACCCTATTCCATATTGTCCAATTTGGGGCAATGATGCATTAAATTATGTGGAGAAAGAAAAGTTTATCATTATAGGACTATCCAAATATGTAGAATTTTAGAAGTAAGGCATTGAGCAAAACACAACTTATGCAATAAAGATGATTTCATATTTGAATATTGGGAGGATATTTTATTAGATTTATCAAAATTGTTGCCCCTTCAAAGTTCCACTCTTGTGGAAGGCTCTTGGCCTTCAAACAATTGAAGGTCTAATTATGTTAAAATTGTATACATTGCCATCTACAATGGAAGTTGTTAATTTAGAATCAATCATTACTATGGGCCCGAGAACTTGAAGCCTTTTCCAACATACAACCCATTTAAAGATCTCAACAATGAAAATTTGTTTTCGTGATGCCACATGATCTTGTCCTTGTTCCTATGTGGATAGGAAAACAACAAAATGATGTTGTCAAAAATGACCAAATTGAATTCCAAAAATCTTAATTAAATAAAGTCAAGTCCAAAATAAAAAGGTTTCTTATTTTGTTGTGTAAATATGGTGACACACCCCCAAGTTCCTTGATGGACTCAACTGTGAGCCCAAAGGTGAAGATAGCTGAAGGGGAAAGAATTGCGAGGCATTCCCTGGCTTGCAACACTTTGGGGGTAGAAGGGCATGTTGGAGTTTTGAAATGGGACTAAGAAGATTGACAAGCAATTCAATCATTCACATGGACCTACACAAACCAAACAACAAGTTGGTTAGTGTGTAGTTGAAGCACCTTGGTGCACGGACGAACCATGGGCAAACACGGATTCACAAGACTCACCATGGCCTAGACTTGGGGGAAGCCACCACCTTCCCCCTTATAGTATACTTTGTGCCTGGCCACGAGACCAACACCCAAATGTCATTTTGTCCCAAGACTCCCAAGTGTGAGTCTCGAAATTCTCATAATTAGGACTCCTGCAACTTTGGACGCCCATAACTTTGTGTGCAGACCTCCAATTGAGATGAGGTATAAGCAAAGTTGTAGCCCTCATCAAGGGCTTTCCAACGATATGTGGCACACCACCTACACACAAGGAAATTGGGGCGATTCCTGACTCTTAGTGGTCGGAAATCAAATTGACTCCTGGCCTTTCTTTTAGCCATAACTTGTGTTTGAAATCTCCAAATGGGTCATGCAAGCCCATTTTAAACATTTATATTTCAAGAGCTTTCCAATGATATAAGGAACTATTCAATCCAATGGGTTTTGACCCTTGCAAGCGCTCTTTGAAGGTTCGGGACTCCATTCAAACTCCAACTCCCAAAGTGGGAGCTCACTTGGGAGTGTGAGGGTTCATTCCTTTGCACTCTCCTACACTCCTGGGAAGCATGAAATATGATTCATGGGCTTCCTTCTTGGCCTGCACCCTTGTAAGCCCTTGCCTTGGTCGCGAACCCAAGGTTAAGGTTGCAACATATGGGATTAAGGCATCAAGAGAAATTCAACACAAAATAACAATTAAAGGATGTAGAAAGGAAAAGCTTCAAGTTTGGGGCAAGCTGTCACTTCCTTTTCACCCTTTTTTTTTTATGTGTGGCCCTTCTCATTTATCACACAAAGTGAGTGAAATTTGGGAAAGCAAGGCTCAAAACTCCAAGTAGTCGAGAGTATCACTAATAAAAATTGGCTAAAATGTAACCACCATATTTGTGATTACATGTGACTATTAATCATTTGCAATTATTTTGGTTTTCATCCTTCCATGTGAATAACATTTAGTTTGGTTTTCATCCAAGAATAACATTTATGTCCCATTAGTTGTAAGTGGGATCAATTTAACTTTATAAATATAAAAAGGTGTAGTTTTTGTATATTAAAGAATAAAATTACGTATATAAAATTTATAAATGTACATTTTGAATATATATAAAAATTTTATTTAAATGTTTACTAAATATATTGTGCCCATCCAAGTTACTATATTTCTTAAAATTATTACACATGACATTTCTTATATTATATTATTATAATTTTGTAATTACATATAATAGAAAATAGAATTTCATATTATTTTCAATTAAAAAAATTAATAATATTATTTTACATAATGATTATGATGATGATGATGGTGGTGGTGGTGGTGGTGATGATGATGATATTAATATGATAGGAAAAATAATAATATAATTACTGAAATTAAAACCATTATGCCTATTAAAATTAAAATTATAATCATAATTACTATTATATATTTTTAGTTTACAAGAGCTATAAAAATTGACATAATAATAAAAATAGAAATAAAAAAATAGTTAAACAAAGTAAGTTAATATTTCCAGTTAATATTTTATTTTATTTTAATATCTATGTATTTATTTTTTAAAATTATCAAAATCATTATTAAATGAATCCAATAAATTATTGTAATACTATAAAATTCTTTTCAAAGGACTCATGTACTTATTATGATTTCTTAAAAGTTATTTAAAACTAAAAAGGTAATTGTAATAAATCATAATAATTCTAACTACTGAAATAATAATAAAATAAATAACCTAGGCTAGTTACAAATTACATTATTATTATTATTATTATTATAAGTAATCAATTATTGCATGTAATTAATATATAATTTTAATCTTTTTGTTTCAAGTTTATAATTAATATTTATGAAGTGTGAATTAGACAAAGGATTATAATAAATTACTGAAATATAATTTATTTTTATTATTTTATTATTTTATAATAAATATTATAACAGTTAGTAAGAAATCCAATAAATTGTTATATAAATAAGGAAAATATTTTCTGAAGGAAAAATACTAATTAAAAATATGAATATTTATTGTAATAGTTCATAAATAATTATAACAGTGAAGTAGCAATATGAATAATAAAAATAAAATAATTAACCATGGCTACCAATTAGCTACAAGAATTATTCAATTATTTTTATTTTTATTGCTAAATATTTATATTGATATTTATTATTAACTATAAAAATGAAAAAAAATTGAAAATAATTATCGTAAAATAGTTAACCCAAGCCAGGTTTTAATTATATAATTAGATTTCTAAAAGTTATTACTTAATATTTATATTTAATAGTTAATGATTATTAATTATTGACTATTTCAAGTATTATATTAATTAATTTAATAATATTTTATATTTAGTTAATCAATTAATAAATTTATTAATTAATAATTTATATTTTATTCATT